>CM070501.1:28287889-28640189 GCA_036346375.1 Guadua angustifolia
AGGGTCATTTTGTAAGAAGTGCTCCACAAAGAATTTGAGCATTAAAACCTAGGTCCATGTCCCTGAATTTATATGAAATTTTGAAGGAACTATGAATTCCTGTAACACAATGATGATTCTGTACTGCACATTACTAGTATATCAATTGCAGCAAACATGTGAGTCAATAACCATACAGGCTTTGGCTCATCAACTTCCATCCAAGCCAAAAGAAACATGAGTTCAAAAAGTAGAGCAAACTTCAAAATGGTCCCAATGTGTATGGTCTGTGGCACTCTTTATACCAAGGCAAATGAAAATCATAAAGCCCATATAAGTAAATATGTGTCCCCAGTTAAGAATAAATCAGAGCCAGCATATGTAAAAATAGGGTGTGTGTGTGTTTCTATCGAACAAAGATGTTGCAGACTCATGGTGTTGATCTCAGCTCCACAGAATTTAGATAAATGTGTAAAGCTAAACGTGACCTCTAGAATCTAAATGGTCGGTAGTTGCTACATCATACATAAGTTTAATGAACAGACAATGAAACATTTTTTTTTTGCAACATCTCACATCATAAATGAAAAAACAATATTGAGTGCAAGACTGCAAGGTGTAATTTTGGATACTCACCAGACAACGGTGACTGCCTGGATTATTTTCATCCAATTTAATGAGATGTTTGACCGCCTGAAATGAAAGATAGATTAATAAAATGATAATGCTGTAAAAGTAAAAGCTCAAAGGTGTACATTGGGGAACTTCTCAATGTCTGAAACAACATTTTTTTTCAGAAACAAAGCACTATGTAGAACACAATTTCGTTATTGTAGAATTCACACTGTTTTCATTTTGCCAGTCTCACCCAAAATCAGTAAGGTATCATCGACGACTTGTCAGCTGTATTCAATGATTCAATGGCCAAAAACGGTTGGATCTACCATGTCCTTCCTCTTTACCCAAGAGACATGCAGTATTTAAACAATGTAATATTTACTTAAAACATAAAAACATTTCTTGCATGATTTATTGATACATATGCTCTGCTTAAAATGGTTAGAAATATTTATTTGCAATGACATTGCCATGATGAACAATCAATTCACTAGAAAATTCTCTATGATCTCATATATGTGCATGATGTAAATATACTCCATAAACTATTAACTATGGTAGCCTCCTGTACTTATTATGATAGTCTCCTGTACTTTGTTCACAGGTGAATTTAAATCAATACATAAGTTGTAGAAACATTGAAACAGGTTGTAAAAAACACAGAAGAGGTTTTCTTAGTTATAATCAGGAGAACACCTTATCTTAATGGGATAAGGCTTGTTTCTGAAAAAGAAAAGGACAGAACAAGAGCTACACAAATACCAAAATAATAAGATGAATTGTAAGTTGTAACACACATACCTGAAAAGCAAGTAAAACCTTTTGCTTACTCATGTTAAGTTCAAATGAAAGTATATGTGTTTCTAATGAGTGTGAGGAGTTATTCTGCAAAAGCTTCAAATATTTTGTGGCTTCTGTCAGTGGATCTTCAATCTGCAAACACAAATGCATAAAAAGTTAAGAATAATTGGTTCCAAGTTCCAGCTTGATCCATTAAGTCTTGCTTAAAATAAAATGAGAAAACATGCATTGCGATGAACATCTCCAAAAACTGATAAAAAAGAGCACAAGACTACAAATGTACAACTGATAGCATAGAAAATGAATACCTGGACTAATTTTTCACCATGTGGGTCCAAATCAACTGGTCTTGCATTTTGTTTCTTACCAGACTTTGAACGGTTGGATGAACTAGTTTCATCCTCCTGTTTCTCTTCAGCCTCCTGAAGGAATTTGAGGGCAAATCAGAAAGATTTAAACAGTTATAGATCCAGAGCTGAGCATTGGATGTTACCCTTTTAGCACGAGCTTCCGCCTTTTTCTGCTTTTGCCTCAATTTCTTCCTTTGAGCAGGTGGCAGTTTTGACATCTCATCGTTCTCCTCAGCAGATGATTTTGATGGAGAATCATGCAATTTCATATAGCACCTACAGTTTGTGCCGACCAGCTTTACCAAAATATCTGAATGGGAGTACAAAATAATCAAAAGAGAATTAGAGAAGACCAACAGCAACCCGTCACCTGATAGCTCCTGCGGCAGCCTTGTGGAAGTATTCATGAGCATGCAAACGATCTTGAAACTTCAGCATAGAAACATACGCCCTAAGTGTCATTTTCCGTAAGCAATAAGAATGGAAGTCAAATTGATCTTCAGTCATATCAGCGTAATGCTTCTCAACAGCCAGAAAATTTTTGAGAGCCCTGCCAAGATCACCTTGACGATAATAACTCTCACCAGAAGCAAGCTCATACCTTAAAGGATATAGATCATCAAGTTAGAGACAGGGTGCAAGAAAACAAGACAAATGGCAGAGGAGGGAGGAGACAACGTACCACATGCACTGCATGTCATGGAGATTATTGTGCTGATCACCGTCTTTTGTAAACAAAACAGCAGTCTTCTCAGCTAGCCCAACCTTCACAAGTCACCCAAAAAAAAGCAGTTAAATGTATACAGTTAGCAGATGTGAGAGGTTCACCAGGGGGCACAATGCAATACCCAGAAGCTTCGTTGAATTTTTAGATAGGGTAGAGACACTGTAAAAACCCAAAAGTGTTCTGTTTCTAATTTAAGTATACCTGGTCAGCTTGAAGCATCTGCATAACACACTCGCTGTTTAAATAACGATCAGCAAGGTCCATGGACCTAGCTTCATCGGCTAATGCTGCTGCCGCTGAGAAATCGCCAGCATGCTGTAATATCTTTCCCTGAAATGAAAGCATGTGCACTAGAAGAGTTATAAAAAAAAATATGCCTTTGGAATTAGTATGACATTATCAATTTAATCCAATGTGCAATGGAACAGAGTAAGAAATCATCCTAAAGATATTAGTATCTAGATGAGGTAAAAAGAACAAAAAGTATTTGTGCAAGACCAATAAATTGGAGAAGAAATAATTATGGATGGAAAAGGTAAGGCAAGAGATGGCTAACAAGGATAAACAACTTCAAACCAATAATGGGTCACTAGAAGTCCAAAAAATTAAACCAAGACAACAGCAATATATTAAACTAACATTTGCTACAAGTAACAACACAGTAAACAAAACCACTGAATCTATATATATTAAACAAGTAATCCCCACTAACTACAACCAATGCTATTTCTCTCCTTTCATGCAGCCACATCACCCCTACTGTTCATAACCTTTGGATGAAAATTGAGTGTCATAAATGTTCCCTCATTTGCCTTGTCTTCTAATTATTTTAGGCTCTGCCATGTTTCACCTTGATTTGTTCAAACATTACAACCAACAAATTGATTTCTACAGATTCCCACTGCAACGTGCGAGGTATCCTTCTAGTTAAAATAGAGTTCAATTCTAGCTTCAATAAATTGCAAAATTTACTGGGGCAACAATATGTTCAACAAACAGCAATACAACTTCATTCTATACCAAGTGAAACTTTGTTGATTTCTACAGATTTCAATCGCAATGTGCGAGGTATCCTTCTAGTTAAAATAGAGTTCAATTCTACCTTCAATAAATTGCGAAATTTACAGGGGCAACAATAAGTTCAACAAACGCCAATACAACTTCATTCTACACAAAGTGAAACACATGAACGCAAAGTTAGGGTTTTGGTGGGTGGGGGAGGGGAGGAACCTTTATCGAGTATAAATCAATTACAGTTGGTGTATGTAAAATAGCCTCATCAATTTTATCCAGAGCAATATCATACTGGCTCCTTCTGTCATAGTGCTGCATCATACACATTGTGAAAAACATGACCATACAACTTCAAACGAATTATTTTAAAATAATTGAGAGGTTAAAAAAGGGTAAAAGATCACACCAAATGCTTACCTGGGCAATCAAGAACAGAGTCCACATGAGTGTGGATGGGGGCTCCATCTGTGGGCTGCGAGAAGAAAGAGATCAATAGATACCAGGAAAAAAATAGCAGATTAGGTCAAAATTACAAGTTCAAGAACAGCATGATTAGCACAAACTACATTTTTCAGGAATATGATTAATGGCATAATTTGTTAAGAAGCAGCACGCTTGAGAAGAACAAAATAAACAACAAAACACTTTCTAGTTACACCTTGTTGTATTACAACAGACAACTGTGTGGCAAATCTGATACTCCGTCCGAGTTCTGACCACATCAATATTCTGCACATTTCAGAGTATTTTCACATGACAAATTTGGTGTCTTGTGATTCTGTCAATTTCAAATTTTGAATAGGACATTTTCTGTTCCTTGTGTAGGAAACTTTGACAATTTGCCTTTCATGCATTTAAGAAGCAACGCCAGCTAACAAATTCCTCTCATCTCCTCCAATGGTATTTTAGCTAAGAATTTCATCCATTTTGGAAGATGCCACAGAATGGTCAAAGAGCAAAAGATAGGAAAGCAGATATTGCAGTAGAAGCACATAAATGTATTAATTTCCTACTAAAGAAAAATGATCCAATTTTTGCCCAAAAAAAATCAGTTTGGTGAACGAAAGTTACAGCCTGGCTACAAGTTTTGTCCAAAAAGGTGTCATAACCAATCAAATTTACAGTTTCAGGAGAACTAAAAAGTAATAAGATTAATGAGGGTGCATGATGCATGAACAATAATGGTCAGACACAAAGGATTACCTTCCAGGAAAGCATCCAGAAGTCCTAATTGAATCTTCTAGCTTAAGAAACAATAGCTCCAATATGTTTGCCTGCCAATAGGATTAAGAATTGTTGCATAACAGGACCCTCTGACATGTACCATTAACAGTAAAAGACGCACAGAAAATGATATTGACTAGTGTAACTTGTATTACCTTGTCAGGATGCTCATACAACGGGCTTAAATCAGAGAATAGTGATGGCACTCCCTAAAAAATATGGGACAGATTAAAATCAATTAAGATTAAAATCAATTATAACATTATGCCGCCCAGTAAACCATACAAAATTCTAAGGCGGCAAGGTAAATAGAAAAAACTGACCACAAATGAGACACCTTTTAGGTGCTAACAAAACTTTCTTCAAATTACTAAATTTACCTTAGTTAATAGAGGTCTAACATAATTGTCTGCGGCCTCCTGGAACTTCTCACCTTCCAGGAAATCAAGAGGTATGCGCTGTTGCAAAGGAATGAGAAAATTTTAGATTCATGCCTTGTCAAGTATATGCCCTACTTACAATCAATATGGATGGAAAAATTATATTTTATAATTTATACAAGCATATAAAGCAAACAAAGCGTGCCTAATGGATACACAAAAGAACAAAAAGAAACATCAATACATATGAAATCACAATTTAAGGTACTTTACCTTGACAGCAGATGACCAAACATATTCTTCCTTAAGTGATTTATATAATGCACTTAACCGTTCAACATCATCAGCGGAATATTGACCATTGTCAGAGTATAGGCCAAGGCACTTCTGCACAGCTATGAAGTACCTGAGTAAAACCGGGCGAGAATCAATTAATTCCAGAGTACCAAGAGGTAGGTTTACCTTGACAGACACAGTTCTATAAGTAAGAACGTACGATAGTTTCCTAGCATATGAAGGAGTTCCAGAATTTAAGTCAATATCACATTTTCAGGTCAAATTTTGCAATAGTTCTATTTTAATCCCAAATTTGTAGCTGTTTTATCTACCAAATATTCTTTCATGTTGTTAGAGGGAGATTGTAACACCACCAGGTGCATCAACCCATACCAACACTTAGGATTTAATCCTCACTCCACATAAAAAAGTTTAAGGTACAAACACAAATAGTTAATTGCTAAAGATAACTTAATCAATTGCATGCAAAGTTTTGCAACACGGACATTGCGTGTGTGGAGGCAGACAATCAATTGTGATCAAATTTAGAATGCAAGCACCATAACTGGTTGAATTGCTCGATTGGCTAAGGTTTAATCTAGTTATAGAATGCTAGTTAGGTCACACAGATGGAAGGTATCCTATTTAAGTTGATAAAGAACAAGCATGACATTTAAACAAAGTAGCAGTGTAAGTCCATGTCAAACGCATACTTGCTGTTTACAGGGTGGACCAAAATTATTAATGGAGATACGCAAGTGAAAGAAAGAGCGCAAGTGTCTCACTTGTAGTTATCAGGATTCATAAAAAGCAGGGACCTATATATTTTCTCAGCCTCCTCAAAACGGCCAAGTTTCAACACAATGCAGGCCATTTGTTCTCTGAATGATAGCTTGTCAACCTGGGTAGACAAAATTAACACAAATTAAAGCCCAACAAGAATAATTATTTAAACATATTGTTCAAAAGTTTTATTTTCCCCTTTACACATATGGAAAGGTAGGACCTACAATTTTGCTTTCCTTCTTTTGCATCTCCTCAAGGGCTCTGTCCAGTATCCCACATTCCTCAAACAACGATATCTGTGAAAGAATAACAACGTTACATGACAAAGTAAAGAGTAATACAATGGTCGGAAAATAATGTGAGTTGTTTCTAGACCATGAAGTAAATTTGTTAAGAAATTTTAATAGAAGAGCATGGGCAAGGTTAAAAAGAAAGATAATTATACTGCACAGTGAAACTCTATAAGTGAGAAAAAAATAGAAAAATGACTAAGTATCTGATTTACACCACATGCTTCATACAGCACGAAAGAAAATGGAAGTAATGGAACAAAAATACTACACATGGAACAGAAAGTTACACTAAAATACTAACAAGTAAAATAAATCAATACATTGAACAAAAAAAAATCCAAATGGCATAAAATAAAAAAACACAGCAATAGTTTTGTTTCAGCAAGTTCAAAGAAGAGATGGACAGCAACCATTATTCAACTAGCATAGACATTAGTGAATAAACCATTCCCAAAGAATTTGCAGATAGCATGGTGGAAAACCAGCAGTTACATACAAACATAACAGCAGACAAACTTTGACAAACACTACAATCCCTACAGCTATCTGATCTATCTCAAATCCTGATAATAGTCTCCTGTATTCATGAAAGTGCAAGCCAAATGTAAACAAATATTAATAACATTGTTACTGCAACCCTATCCCAGAAATGCGAGAGAAGTGTGACAGGCACCTTATACAGAAGCATTTCACTGTGTTCATATCGCTCATTGTCCGGAGGATAATCATCTTCAAGTGTCCCCTCATATGCCTCCAATACTTCTATTGCCTTTGAAGAACTACAAGTGGATAATAGAAACGACTACATTAAGAGATGAATTTTTTTATACTATAAAGGATCATGTTGCCATAAGTGCAATAGCAAGCAGATTATGAATAAACAGATGAGTCCCATGGCTCCATCTTATACAACAAGAAAGTAAAATAATCAGAAACACCAATCTACCAAAAAAAATGTCATGATGTTGCAGAGCCAACCCGATACCTGGTGCAACATAGGCAGCCATGAGATTATAGTCAGTGCAGTTTTGATACCCAATACTACTACACTGTTATTTACAGTGAACATGTGGCGTATCATACAAGGTCTTAGTAGGAATTCAACAAAGATTTTGAATAATAACATCTGGTACTGGACTTTCGTCGTTCCACATTTTACATATATAATGGCAGGGTGTTTATTATGGTATTATCTTTGCATGTATAAGTTTGATTTTATTGAGTTGCATGCACCAGCCAATTCACCCAAAAGCTTAAGGCGATGGGGAAGGATGGGCCGTGCTTTATATTTCAACACTCCCCCTCGTGGGCGCCTTGGGCAGCACTCAACACGTGGAAATAGGAGCGGACGCTAAATTGCGTCTACCGGACTCGAACTCGAGACCTCCTGCTCGATACCATATTGAGTTACATGCAGGCCAGTTCACCCAAAAGCTTAAGCTGATGGGGAAGGATGGGCCGTGCTTTATATTTCCAACAGATTTAAATCAACACTGCTCAGAAAGTGGCATACTTGGAATTTAAATGATGAGCTACAGCAAAGCCAATCCAGTTCATGCGGTGATTTGGCTTCAATGTCAAAAGCTGTTGCCTAGTCTCAACAAAGCCAGACAAGTCCCTCATTTGTGCCTGTGAAAAGGACAAAAGGGCTCATTTATTAAAGGTACAAAACCTCCTCTGTCAACAGCTCATTGGATCACTGCTGAACAAGTAACATTGAGCCATAGAAGTATGATAAATTTTAGAACGATAATATTGGTATAATCAAACAGCATTTCTTAGGGATATTACGTAATGATGCCAACACAGTAACAAAAATAATTTACAACAAACAATAATTGGTTGAATTATCTTCCTATAATATTGACTTCTCCGATGCTAAGCCCAACAAAGTCAAATGCTTGAAATCCAAATATGCGCCAATGCTTATGGACCAAGTCAATGATGAACAATATATAAAACATTAGATGGGAAATAAGTAAACTTGAATGCAGCCATATATTAGACAGTGAAAGTTCATGGAGGTAAAAGTAAACAAAAATTGTTTGACAAGAAAAAAGGGGGTACATAATAATACATTGGTATGTTACACCAACCTGGAGAAGTGACAAGTCACGTAGAATTTCTATGTTATCTGGATCAATCCTCAAAGCATTTCTGTAACATTTTATAGCTTCTCTGTATTCTCTGTCTGATCGGTAAAGCAAACCATAGACATGCCAGCACACATGACTTTTAAGATCATTCTGTGGATGTTTGATGCAAGTTAGTTGTATTACTTGTACTATCATGATCATCAGAAAACAAAACTTGGATCAAATCCCTTGTACTAATCAAGAACCTTCAAGCCATGGCGAACAAGCTCATATGCTTCAGATTTCCGGTCCATACAATTTAGTGTCAAACCTTTCATCGATAATGTTTCTACAACAAACAAGATAAAGGGAGAATGTGATCAGAGGAATTGCAGGAAGCAAGAGAATGACAACAAAGGAGTTAACAAAACTGAAATACTATAATTCTAACCTCCATGCTCAGGAAACTTTTTTAATATGGAATCTGCAGCCTTCAGCCCCTTCTTATATTGCTTAGTCTCATATGATTTCTGTATATGCAAACATGAAAACATCAGAAAATCTGAGTATGAAATGTTAAAAAAAATGTCACCATGTCACACAGTAACATGCATACACACACTGCAATTAAGCAGAGCACATGATGAAACTAGCTTATATGGATAGAAGGAAAGTGGAAGATATCTCAGAAGTTGAACATTTGTGTATGTTTATGAATGCAGATGATGTAGCTTTAACAATTTTAGAAGACCATTTTGAGAAACATCCTTAAATCTCTAAAGCGTTGATGCAGAATTCCATGCTCCTATAAAATATTCAGATGCCGTATGTTCATTTCAGCTCCGACATTGAAAACCAGCACTTTGTCATCGTGTTATCGTAAAAGCTCCAACCAAGCCCCTGTACTAAAATTCTGACCACATCCAAGTACTATCGCACATTGCTAATGGAAAATGTTAAGGTTTAAGTCCCCGTTCCATGCCAAATCCCACACCACATACCCTGCGCTACAATGCAGATACAAGAGTATTTCTTATGCAGCGGATAACACAAGGACTTGATGTCAGGTTAGATATAACATGGCACGAAATCCACTCAGCTCATCTTACTACGATCCAACTGCAAATATCAACAAGGTCGGAGTGACGCAAAATCGGTTAGCTTTTAGCAACGGCAACTTCACCAAACTCAGGCATGCACCATAAAGCACAGCTCACGGCCCAAACCGCAAAGCGACTAGCCACCCCACTGGCGAAAACCACTGCTTCCCGAGCTACAGCTTATGGGGCGCCACCTACTGATCCAACCACCACAAATCAAAGCTCCACGCCGCAGTGAAACCAACCCGGCGATCCGAGCAGCCGCCTAAACGACGAAACCCCACCGTACGGGCACTCCCCTAGAGCATCTCCAATCACCGGCTGCATCCAGGCCGGCGAATCGGGCGGAACGCGGCCACGGGGCAGCTGGATTCGGTGGGCGAACGGATCGATTCGAGGAGCGGGGGGGAGGAGCAAGGGGAGGGGTGCTTACGACGATGACTTTGAAGAGGTTGGCCTCCTTGGGCGGGAGCGAGGAGCCCATGGCTGCGGCGGCGCGGCGAGGCGAAGCGAACCCTAGGAGGCGGGGGGCGGAGACGGAAGGGGTTTGGAGGCGCGAGGCGGAGGGTGAACTGTCTCGCGGTGGTGCTGCTGTGTAATGGTAGGCGTGCCGCGTGCGTTCCGCTTCGGCCGCAAGGAACCCTACGCGCCTCTTCGGTTGCTGCAGGAAGCAGGGCTTGGTCCTTTTTTTTTCAGGCAACGGAATCTAGTACTAATATTCCATTGGTAACTGATGCAACACATTTCACTTGTCAGTTATCACCAGGTGTGAATTCTTGAGTCATACACAATGGCTCTTAAAATCCATAGAAGCACGGAATTTAGCGGGTTCGTGCGCTATCCGGTTACATACTCTAGGACAATCACCGTATATTTTTTTTACTGACTTAGAAGTTAGATAGACAGAAACTATTACAGACATTGAACTTAATAATGCTATATGAATTATAACAGTACGTGTCTATATCAACTAAGTGATTTATTATGGTAGGTTATTTCATTAAAATATCTTTTCTTTCTCCACGTGGTGTTTTTATTAGCCTAATTTATAAAGTTATATTTTTGATAAGCGGAAACTAGACAAGAATTTGGTCCGGTAGCTCAAGATAGCTTTAAATAATTATTTTAACTAATCATGTGCCTATGCAATGCAATGAAAACTCAATTTACGATAAAAAAGTTATTTGCAAATAGTACTAATCTTACCTGAATAATAATGTTCACTTTGAATATGAAATGGTTAAATGTTTAAATCAATTCATCGAAACGTACAAATTTCAATCACCTGTTTACAAACTCGAGCTTAAAATCATCTTTAATTTCACAAACTTAAATAATAACATCACAGCACTTGGGATTATAAATTTGTAACGCCATAATTCGAGATCGATCAATCGACCGAAAGAGACATCACTTGCTACCCCATACGAGTAAAGGTATTGAAAAGGCAAAGGCCATCCGTATATAGCTACCACCATCGGCCGGCGTCGCGTGACTCGTACGCCTTGCTCCGGTCATACCATAGCCCCACCCCATCAACCAGCTCCACCGCCTCCTCGCCTCCCCTGTGAGCTCCTCCCTTATCCTATTGACATCATCCACCGCACGCGAGCTCCAGAATACCGCCAGACCTATCTCGTCGCCCACTCTGGCGACACTGCTTTCGCCACATCGACGAGATCGAAAGGTCGTCCATTACCCGCCTGTGCATGTTGTTGGCGGCGGAATCAAGTCCATATGTAATTAGATAAAAAGAAAATATGATCTTATCTACACATGCAAGTAAATATTTAATATAAAGGATGCATATGGCAACTCAAAAGGCATACGGTAACTCAGAAACTGTAGGCGTGCAGTATATATAAAAAGGAATCAACCGTGCAATATTTGAAAATAGAATCGAATGATTGAGATAAGAGTCTGATACGCCGCAGATCACATATGCATATATATCCAACCGAATTAAAACTTTCTCCGTTCGCCAATGTATAGAAAATCGGGATAATGACAGTTTCGTGGGCATGCCCGAGAGAGAGACGAACCACCACCAACCCGTAATTAAATGTAGTAGAGATTATGTAGGCTTTTGTTCTATAAGTTACAGAGTCACTAACAACATCAAACTGTACTAGAACCAAGTACTCTCATTTAAGCTTCAAAGAAGTCCAAATTTTAAGCTATTGTGTTCAGTTCTCACTTTGTCATACAAGTTAGACACTTAACACTCCAATTGGTATATTGATGTATTTTTAAGAATCTACTTATGGATACCACCATAATGTTTAGAAAGTTTTCGTAGCCGCGACATCAAGTTCTCGATGTAACAGGTAAAGACACCCATAACTAAGTAAATTTCACAACGCAAACACCCATACTACAGTATGATGCCCCACTATGTTCGACTAGGTCAAACATAGCGAATATCGTCAGATGCCAAGACTAGCTAAAGAAACAGCAGCACGCACTAATAAAATCTTTCATTGTTTAGTAGACGGCACCTTAGGTGGGATAATAGTAAACGCTACACCACCCGCTACCCATTATAAAAGTGTGTGTGTGTATGTTTGTATATATATAGTCAAACATAGTGGAGCTCGATAGATGATAGAATTGCGCCATGATCAGCTAAGAAAACAACGACATGCAAATCTATTCAGATAGTCGTGCTCATGATATTGAGCAATGTTCAGGAATTACAATCAAGAGTTAGATTTTGTAAAATGAAAACTTGGATAGGAAGGTTGGATGTTGTTAGAAAGTTGAAATATGACTTAGGGCTAGAAGATATGTTTACCTAAAAAATACTGAACATTATTATTTGTTGTTATTTATTTTACTATCTTTTCAATCTACTTATTGTATTCATTTACAAATGTTGTTTTATTGCAAAATAGCTATACTAGCCATTCATTTGAAATAAGCCTTGCATATAGTAATGTAGAATTGCATTATGTACATAACTTGTTTAGTGTTTTAAGTACTCACCCTTGCCAACATCTTCAGTTGAGGAATTTCCATCAGCTTTGAAGGAAGAGTATCAAGAGGAGACGAATGTTTAGTATGCGAGCTTTATCACTTGCCTGTGGTATACTGAGAGGTTTATCTACGTTTTTATTCCACTACAGTTTAATTTGTTATTCACAGTTTAGCCTTACGAGGCATATTCATGTAAGTTCGACCTTAAGGTGAGTCAACAGGTTAATTTTCATTATATGAAGTCATTCATTATGTTTTGTGTGTGTATGATTGTGATATTCATCTATGTTGAGTCTGTGTACACTAGTATGATTCTGGACTAGTGCGATATACACAGAGGGTCCGGATTTGCATATTCGGGTCCCAACAGAGGTGGTATCAGAGCCATACTGACTATAGGTCTCGACACTAGATAGTTTGATCGTCTCTTTAAGACCTTCAAAATTATTTTCTTAATTAAAACTTAACTATAAAGGATGAAAAGTTCCTGACTTACCTTATTCTTCTATTCTTTCCTCTTGTTGAAATTTCTTTCTCTTTTCCATGCTAGATCGAGTTAAAATCTTACATGATTTTTTTATATTTGCTTCTGGATTAATTTGTGATTGCAGTTGATTCTAAGATCAGATTGTATAGTTCCCAAGTGTTAAACAAAAGATGTGAACATATTCATGGTACCAGAAAGTAGTTTGTGTTGGGTTCAACATGGATGCTTCTTTTGTAATGATACCGGTATGACCTAAACCTCTTGTCTAATCGGACTCGAGGCGTTGCGGATACTTTGCTTTTGCTGTTAAATCGTTGGTGTGTTGGTACCTATTCTCTGAGTGAGTGCATGGGAGATTAGCAGTGTCCGTGCGCATCACGATGTGAGTTAGGATTAGGGACATTGGTAATCCTCTTTCCACCTTTTGGTGTCTTGTGATGGCAACTGCTCTCCCTTTTGGAATGGATGGGAAATCTTCTTTGCCTATTGTCAAGCAGGATGTGATGTCTTTGCTATTACGAACTAATTTGGTGTAAGCTTTAAAATTACTTACTCCTTGTTTTAGCTTTGTTTGGCTATAATTAGTAGTGCCCTCTTGAAAGTAATGCTCTAATAGTAAGCCATAAGCACATTGTCGACATACATATATCTATATAGGTTAATTTGTTGTTGCTTTTGTGTTTTAGTAGTGATGCATATCGATGATGTTGTATAGATCAAATCTTTCCCGATACCCCACCATATGAGTGAGTCGCGGACTTAAAACGATTGACGATGGGAAAGAAAGGGATTCTGGGACGAGTTAGGTAGATCGGCGGTTTGATAACCGAGGCAACTATGGTAAATTGATAGCAAAGGTCATTGACATCCCATGACCCGACAAAGGAACATACATTAGATAGATAGCTTGGTCTAATTTACTCATTTTGGCGACTATATTTTTGTTAAAAATCCTTTGGATACCATGAATACATTATAGTTATCTTGGTAGTAACGCCAAAAAGAGGCCAATCTAGAACTAGAGGTTAACGTACACACTATGAAATGCTCCAAGCCTCTGGTGACTTATCATCCGATCCTCGTTTTTTCCTTATTGAGCTGTTAGTATTTACTCTCAAAATATTGAGCAGTTAGTATTCGTTCACTTCATCGATCTTTTTACGAGTTGCATCTTCTACGCCTTGATGTATACTTCATGACTTTATGTTTGGGCACGATATATGTGGAGATCGAAAAAAGCTTCATCTTATCGTGGTCGGCGGTGAGGATGGCCAGGCAACTGCGTCGAGTAGTGTACTACCAGCGAAACACGTCGGAGTTCTACGTCTTGTGGCTAGTCGAGGCTGACCATGCGAGTCGATGGTGCCCGACATGCGATTAATGATGGTACTTTCAATCTTCGTAGATATATGAAGTCTAGCTAACACTTTGATTTGTGACATGAAATGCTTTCCAATATTGCGAGAGCAAGCGCTAACGAAGAAGTTTCTCTTGCAACAATTGCATCCTTTGGTTAAGGTATGCTCTTCTATAATAATTTTTCAATTCTTTGATAAAATAGAGAAGTCGACGGGATAACCTAATTCACAAAAAACCCGATATCCATGTGATCTCTTCTTGATAAATTTCGTTAGCTTATGCCATTCAAAAATCATGACATACATACTCTCTTACATTAGCTGAAAGCGACATATGATGCCCAATCTCTCATGTAATAGCCTATAGATCAATGCCGTGCGTTCTTCGCGGGATGGTAGATCAATAGCCTATAGATCAAAAGCATATCTTAGTTACTCGAGATGGTAGAGGCTATTGTAGTTGCACACTTGTATCGACAAAGTTGTGTAAAGGTCGGGATATGTGTTAAGGAGTCGGGTCCATTCCTCCCTTCATTGAATCGTGTATCTCGACAAAATTACTTCCGGTTTTGAGGCGGTGGGCCTAATACACTTTCAAACATCGACCCATGGTTGGTAATTGGGAGTGAATCAAGTATCATTATGAGGCCGATCGAACATCTGTTTTGAGCGTAATCCGGTTGCACTTGAATGAAAGTTTTTGTGATTCTAAAGGAACTAATGTACGCCCATCGGGAGGAGTTGGGGTCTATAATCACAGTTCTTGGGGCATGGTAAGATATTTTTCGTATTTATTTATTTATTTGTCCATCTACAATCTGTGAATTATTTTATAACAAATCGGCACATTAGAGCTCCAACCTTGCGGAGCTTATGTGACGTTTAAATTTAGTCTAAAATGTAGCTATCCTATGAAATGTCATGTAACTCTTTTCTACTTTGTCATGTATTGCTTTACATTTTCGGAACATTGAAAGAGGAAGGTTTATAAGGTGAGCTGCATATTAGATCCTCGAGCGATTTCCTTGACCGTTTCATTGACAAGCTCGATGGTCTACAAAACTCATGACTCATAACACCACGTAATGTTATCTTTACATTAATGTTAACAAGGATGCTTAACATATTCGAGTAATAATGGCATTCATTTCCATGGCGCTTTCGAGCTAGCAATAAAGCATTTGCGAAATGGACAAAGGTAGAGTTTCATTTGAAATCCGACCAAAATAACCCCAATTCAAGGCTTCAACTTACAACCAATAAAAGCTGGGGCAATTTGGCTTGATCAAGTGTCGATTATGCCATTGGACACCTACATGGTATACTTCGTTTACGCTTTATGTTTTGTCTTATATTTTATTTTAGTGGAAATAAGCACTACATTGAGAACTCTCCTTAAATTGAGAAAATATTTCTTTCTTGGTATTATCTCAATTATATATGGTAGTGATGATTATAATCCTCTTGAGTTGTCCATGGATTATTTCACCTTTTATTCATTGGATTTTTTCTTAGGGCCATGGTTTTCGGAAAGATCTTGCTTCTATGTTGGCCAATCTCAAGCCTCAATTTCTCAAGTTTCGGGTTTATCATCTTTGCATTTTATATTACATCCAAAATTAAGTTATAACGTTACATGATTTTGATGAGATATATCCTGCGTGTTTAGCGGTAACTATACCATGGGAAATTATCTCTGAAATGCATTTCGGTGAGAGTGGAACTAGTGGGTCCATGGGAGGAAAGACACGGTCACTTTAATGATGCTCGGGATATTGGATGATGATGGACTTGGATTTTTGGTGAAGACCTTGGTGCTTCCCGTTTGGGTGGTTAATGATGGTACTTTCAATCTCCGTAGATATATGAAGTCTAGCTAACACTTTGATTTGTGATATGAAATGCTTTCCAATATTGCGAGACAAGCGCTAACGAAGAAGTTTCTCTTGCAACAATTGCATCCTTGGACACCGCGTTGGTTGTTGCTAAGGATTCTTATTCTTGTAGATTAGTTTGATGAATCTTGTATGCCAAATGCTTGATCTTAAGCTAGACTCTCCAAGTTGTCAAGTTCAGTTTCTATCATTTTCGTGGATTATTGGTCATGGGTAGAGCTTGATAGCTTGTTTAATTGTTGTATACTCTGTGAAGTTGTAAAATCATTCCTTTTCACCTTGGAGTAAAGATCAAGTTCTATAGTATTTCTAACACGAATAATCAAAAGCTTTAAAGGTGATTGGTGTTTAAAGATTGCGTTTAAGTAAAGCATCGAGATCTCTTAGAACAAAGTGTCATATAGAAGTTAAGCGTTAAGTAAGACAAACATCTTTTCATACTTGGGCCATTCCTATTCACGACTCGTGTTGGATGTTTCCTCCTCAATCTGATTTACATAAGCGAGCTAACCCTTCCCTGGACGGTATGAGTATGTTTGTTGGATATTCTAAATTGAGTGGCCCTCAATCGACTAGCTTTGTTATTTGATAGCTAGATACGGTTTACACGGAGTTTGTTCTTTAGCTTTGTAGAAAGGTGAGTTCTTTTTAGGTGTGGTTGGTTCTTGATCCGTTTAATCTTTCCTCAACCAAACAAGTCCATTCAAGATGCTTTGCTGAAGTAAATGTGCTTTTGTTATCGTGAACTCATGGGACATTTGCTGGGTTGTACCGCAAACAAGTAGAAGGATAAGGGTCGAAAGTTTAAGAAAACTCATAGAAACCTCACAAAAAACATTGTCTACAAAGAAGTATTCACATCATAGACAAGGTTTTGATTGAAATGATATCCAAGTCATGTTATAATGTAACTGTTTATTTTAAGATCTTTCGGAAATTATACCAAGAATATCATCTCTATTCTAATCGGGAGAAACCATAGAAACTTTTGTAATCGGGAGAAATAGATGTTTGATCTTGTAGCACAATTTTTTTATTGCTTGACTTTTATGTTTCGCTGCCAATTTTGTTTTTCGTAGCAACGCACGGGCATTAAACTAGTTAATACTAGTCATGTAGTGTGCCACTTTTGCGCCTTATGTCTGACCTTCTATAGAACCAATCTAGGTAATAGTCCAAAAACATTCGAAGCTATAAAAACTACTACTAATTAGAGTTCACTGCTGGTTTGATTCATCATAATGTTTAGATCAGTTACTTGATTAAAAAATGATTTGGCATGACGACTCGCCATTGCAATGATATGAGACATGTCTACATGCCAACACTAGTACTAACTACTACTTGCTGATGCTCGAGGTAACTAGCATAAAAAAAACTCATCATTTGAACCTGTTTTTAGGGAGATAACAATCTACCATCCCTTTCCTATGGCTAATAAGGGAGACAGTAGAGGGCAGCGAGAAGGGGCAGGATGGAGAGGTCGCAGGGGGGAATGGATATGTGAGAAAGGATCTCGAATGGTATTTATAGTTTAGTGAGAACTGTAGGCTAAGAGCAACCCCAACCCACCCCCTAAACCTCCTCCTATCCTAAATTATAAGGAGACTTAGAAAAATATAAGCTCCAACCCAACCCCTATTATAAACCCCTATTTTAGGGAGGTACTCTCTCACCCCTACATCTAGGGGGCTTCTCTTTGCCCCTATTATTTTCTTTGGCATTTTTTTATTCATTTTAAAATAATAATTCATAGGTGCAAAGTAATAATAATGTTTAGATAAATAATAGGGGTGAGTAATAGGGAGTATGGGTTGGAGACAAATTTGATATAGAGTACCTCTAATTTTTATACCACCCCTAAATAAGTGATTTAAGGGGAAAATATAGGGGTTTGGGTTGGAGTTGCTCTAAGGTGGGTTAAAACCATAGACTGTGGGAGAGGAGAGAGTGCAAGTGGCATGCATGCAAGAATATCAAACTAGGCAGTTTGCCATCTGTCCCCTCCCTCCACTTGCTCATGCACGAGTGGCAAAAGAGGAAGACACAGATTGGCATGCGATTGCTGGTTGCCTTCCTTGGTAGTAGGGGTGGATATCGAGCTGACTCGACTCGACTCGGTAAACTCGGTAAGGTTTCGAGCCAGCTCGAACTCGACTCGGTATCGTAACGAGCTCGAAGTTCAACTCGACTCGACTCGTTATAAACTTCGAGTTGGCTCGAGTTAGCTCGTTTGCTCGTTAGTAATGTGAGCAAGGAGCATACATATTTGATTCATGCATGCATATTAATGCAAATTTGAAAGATTTGAACACCTAAAAATCCTAAATATAACAAATATAGCATGCAGTGTATGTGCATGTAATCCAAAATCAAATGTAGCATGCATATAGAATACAATTTACGGAGAATCTTGTGGAACTTATAGGAGAAGGCAAGAGACAACAAGACCAAAATTTGCAATACATGAGATTACATATCTGGATACTGATATTGTTGTCCCAAATATTAACCCAAGCCTAACTAAAGACGGCTTGGAGTATGGTTCTTCAAGAGTTCAAAGCGAGTAAGCATCACTTATTATTAAAGGTGGATGTTATTTTTCAAGATTTAGTATCGGACATACTCAATATGCACATAAGAACTAGAATCGAGAATAAATCTCTTGCGTTGGATAAAATCATCACGTAGTAATATAATGTAGCAAATCAAATGTTGGCGGGACTATAAACAATAGTATAGGTGTCATATACCGATTGCAACAACCGACAAACACTTAATTAAGGATAGCTCATTACATTAAACACATTACTCTAACCTGACATGGGACTCAAACCTCACACTAGCAGACATCTTTGTTCATTTAATTACTCTTTAATCCATAAAAACCAACTGCATCTCATCTTAAAAGAGATCATTCAAAGAAATTAGTTGACGAGAAGATAAAAGAGATCATTCAAAGAAACTAGCACACAATGAAGTTCTCTACTGCATTTACACCAAAATTTAAGTGAAGAGAAGTTATGTTAGCCACATGTCGGCAAATATAACAATAACAAACATCACAGTAGAAATATCATCAGTAACTCAACAGAAGGGCTTCAAATTCTCGCGGTCACAATTTCGCATGCATTTTCAGAATATCAGTCCGCTAGTGGCATGATCGTTACTTCTACATTTTGTTATCTTAGCACCCAAAACAAAAAGATTCAGACCACAGTGCATCCAAATAATTGCAGTTTGAATAGAGATTTGTACACTTGCCAAGAAATCTGCATATGCAGTTTTTATCATTGAGAAGTAAAATTCAACCACAGTGTATCCAAATAAGAAGCTTTTGTTCCAGAAAGTTCCTTGAATATATATATATAATGTGAAATGATGACACGACCAATGCAAATAGGGCTTTTTCTATATCGGATATCACCCTAAACATAAAAATGGCGTGCTAACATACTTACTATTTTTCATATACAACTATTCAATGTTACCTGATGAAGAATAAGAACCTCATTTGATGTAGATGGTTGCATGTCAAGCATGCATTGGTGTAAGTTCCACTACTATCTATTAAGCACTAAAATGATTGGCCTTAATTGCGAATCTGTTTTACGCATTCTTCGATAATAAATTGTGACGCAATACCGAGACAAAGGACGACTCTACGAGGCTATGACCATCTTTGACATCCAACGACGAAACAAACAAACCAAAAGGCTACGAGCGATCAAACTCCTTATTTCCTCCTCCGACACGCATCGAGCGCATCATGCATCGAAGTTTTGAGCATCCTTACGGACATGCCAATTGCCAAGAACTCAAGTTTCCCATTTCCAACACACCAACGCGCACACAACGAGGTAGAATCACGAGCATTGCGTATGGATTGTTGGAGGCGGAAATTCTCCTAGATCTTCGCAGTGCGAGGCTCAAGGTGGTGCGGATCACGGAAGAGCCCTGAGCGACGCTCGGAGGAGAAGGCGGCTGTCGGAGGAGGCGCGGAGCGTCGGAGGAGGCGCTGGGCCGGAGGAGGCGGCTCCGGAGGAGGAGCGTCGGCCGGGAGGAGGAAGCGGTGTGGGGTGCGGCCGTCTGCGTCGTGCGTTGGATTGGAATTGGAGTGTGGACTGTGGGGGCAGGGGGATTTAGGGTTTTTCCCTCACTCGATTAACTCGTTAACTCGCTCGATAACTTCGATAACTTCGGCTCGTTTAACTTCGTTTTCTCGAGTTCAAAACCAGCTTCGACTCGACTCGTTAAGAAGCGAGTTCGAGCGAGTCAAGTCGAGTTGTCGAGTACTCGTTTAACTCGCGAGTTTCGAGTTTTTTTTCCACCCCTACTTGGTAGGGGTCTTTAAGTAAAGATTTGGACTAGTTAGTTATTCTTGTAATTTATAGGGACTAGTATGTAATATTCTTATGTGTGGAACCAAAGTGAAAACTATTCAATGATTTTATTGCAATAGTTATCAGATTTAAGTTGAAATTTTGGGTACGTTATTTCTTGGATCAATTATGTTTAGTAAAATGATTTGACTAGGAAGTTATTGAATAAATTCTTTTATTGTAACTAGTTATTTGGTTGTGGATGCAATCATGAACATGCAGCGACGGTCAATTATGGGCTGACCCTTAAAGTACTTACATTACAATATTTATTTATTTATGTACCTTGATTTATTATTTGAATGCAAGTATTTTTCTGTATGCTTATACGACTAGAGTTGTTCAGAAATCCACGTGTTTGTGGATTGTATGATAGCAAGTTGATAGTTATGATTGGGGTTAATTTATTTTATGATGTGTTCTAAGGTTTATTTATGTTTGAAATGAAGATGAAGTATATGGTTGTTTCTACTTAGCTTGTATATCCATGTATTTATAACCCTGTAATTTACGCTGATCTAGTTATTTATTCAATTATCCTTTGAACAAAGACATAAATGAGATAATGATCTATGTATTGGGCATTTGAAAACAATCATAAGAGTAATTTGTAGTCTTATGCACTTCTAGTTTAGTATAAAAGATTGGTGTACAATGATTCGTAGTAATTACTACATGCTCATGGAACTACTGCTAAGACCAAGCACCGCTGGCCTTGTTGACACAATCTATCGGGTTGGTTGAGCACCGTCCTTGACTATACTTGTTCTGGATTTATTGTGAGTTTAAATTCATATACAAGTCTCAAGTTTTTGCTAGCCTTTAGATCAAGCATCGTCGACTAAACTGATCCACTTGGTTCTCGATGGAAAATAGACAGATGTTACCGACAATTAAACTTAGGGCCTGCTTGGGAGCCCAGTTTTTAGCCTAAAACCAGTGTAAATTACAGGCTCGGAATTTTTTTTGGATCTAACCATAAAATTATGCTTGGATGGGCCGGTAATCCAATAACTTTACTCCCGGTTTGGGCCAACGCGGGCGGAAAATTTCTCTGGGCTGAGGAGGCGACGTTTTCTTTCCGACGGACGTATCGAGAGCGCTCGCTTCGTGACTGGATTCGGTCATACGCAACGCCAGACCGCCGTCCCTTCTCCCGTCTGGCCATCCCTGGCTCCGACTCCCGCGACGCTCCAATCCCTCCTCGGCCTGCGCCGTCACTGATCCTGGGGTTGCTCGCAAAGTCTCCCTCTACGTTTGTCGCACAATTCCTCTCTGTTATCATCGAATTTATCTCTATTTGGGGTTGGCGGCTGGAGTGTGATGAACGGAGCGGTGATTTGTTCGGGTGGTTGATCTGGCGGGATGCGGTGATTTTTCTTTCGGGTGCTTGATATGGGTTGTCGCTTAGTGCTGATGCAGGCCGTGCAGCGTTGCCTTGCCGGTGTTTAGCATGACGCACTCTAGCTGTTCGATGAAATGCCACATCGAAGTGGCCTTTACTTATTGTAGGTGAAAATTAGGTGGGTTTTCACATACAGTTCTGTAGATAATGGTCATGACGTATAAGAAACACATATACACAAGCAAACACAAGACAAAAAGTTTAATAAATCTAAAAGTAAGTTAATACCAAAACCTCTAAGAACACAAAACATGAGATCTAAACCCTAATATTCACGTGGATAACCAATCAAGTATTGAGAAAATTTTACTGTGAGGTGGTAGATATGTTAGGAAGGCCAGTCCTCAACAAAATACTTTAGGCTTATCTCAACATGTTATTTTAAGAAACACAAATCCTACATTTTATATTAACAATAACTCACGGATAAAGTACGCAAGTAACCAACTTTTTCATTGGAGATTCTAGGTAACCAATATGTTACTATTATAATTATGAGGATTAAAATTACATATGAAGATCAACGAGCCTCCTATCTGCTCAACATAGGGGTGAGCATTTGGTTAAATCAGCTATTTTGGTTCGGTTTTTCGGTTTAAAAAATCAGTTTTTAAAATCTGTCAATCAAATTGAACTGAATTGAATAAATTTGAAAACCGCAAAAAATTCTGTTCAATTTTTTGGTTCACCGCAAAAAACTCCAAATCATCACTCGCCATCGCCACTTCGCTAGATTGATTTGCAGCCCTAGCTCGTTCACACGCGCCACACACATCGCTTGTCATCTCCGTTGCCTCACCCGCGCCCACCGTCGCCGCGCCATCGGTGTATGGAAGAGGTCAACCTGCTCGCAGATGAAGAGTTGAAGACCTTCTTGTTGGAGAAGTCGGCGCTGAAGTCCTCCTCGAGGCGGTGGCATAGGGTGGCTGTGGTCATGGTGGTGAGGTCGGATGACCGCAGCACCTCCCGTAGCCACTCTGCCAGCTCTGAGTCCAATGCCATCGCCGCCCGGTCGGTTTGGGTCTCACATTTGGCCAAGAATGGCAAGAAACATCTTTCCTGCCACGAGGGGGCGGAGATGGCAGGAGGTAGGGGTGAAAACAGATCAGATACGGACGGATAATAGCTCTACCATATTTGTTTTCATATTTTTTCTCGAATGCAGATACGGATACGGATAGTCCGGATACGAATACAGATACGGATAATATCGAATACGGATATGGATCGAATATGAATCGAATCGGATACGGTTTCGAATATTTATCGGAACATGATAACCCCTTAAATTGTACATAAAAAATCAACAAAAACATATAACTAATTGATTTGATCAAAATATTATTGAAAATTGAACAAATGTAAACATTTTCATTCACTTAGACAATAGTTAGATACCATATTGCAAACAAAATTATATAAGGTTTAGTTTATCACACACATACAATTAGTTCATCATACATATAGATTAAAACACAAAATAAAGGTAATCCTTACTCAAAGATACAAAAAAGCAAACACATAACACATTAAAAGTTTGATAATACTTAGACATCATATCTCTAGGAAAAGTATATAATATTTGCATGTAATGACTTAAGATTTATATTCTTAGTTGAATTATGTTTAAAATAATAAATTATGTATTTATGACTTTTTATGCATTTTTAGCTACTTATTTAATATATTTTCCTATCAAGAATAGGAGTTTTTGATTTTTGAGAAAAATTCAAATCTTATAAAACATTGAAAATAATTTTTAAATGTTATATTGTTACTGTAACTTTGTCAAAAAAATTTCATATTTTTTGGAGTTGGTTTGCTAATTTTAATAATAAAAACTTGCTTTAGAGATTAATTAAATTAGAAAACAATTTTAAAATTAAGAAACCCTTTTGGGCCAAAAGAGTAGTCTTGGCCCAGCCTATATGTTTATCCAGATATCCGACCCACTATTATTCAGATTATCCGAATCCGTATCCGTATCCGACGGATAATGAGCTACCGAATCCGTATCCGTATCCGAAAAAAAATATCCGTATCCGATCCGATATTATCCGATAAATATCCGATCCGACAGAATCCGTATCCGAAAATATCCGGATCGGTCGGAAAATATCCGAACCGTTTTCAACTCTAGCAAGAGGAAGCCTCGCGTGATGCGTCAAATTCTTGTGAAATGCTAAAGAGTGGAAGGCGGCGGGGCGAGGCCGCGCGATGAGGAAGTCGGAAGGAGGAGGAGGGGGACCAAGGCCGCTGGAGGGAGCCACCGAGGCCAAGCCGTGTGCAGGCCGAGGGGAGAGGGAGGGAGGTGACGTGTCGGTGGCAGCAAGGGAGGGAGGTGAGGGGGCGCGAGGAGTGGAAGGCGAAGAGGACGAAATAGCCAAATGGGGACTGTGGGGAGTGGAAGGCGATGAGGACAAGGGGCGCGGTGGTGCGGAGCGGGACTATGGGGAAATGGCCAAATGGGATGGATTGCTGGGACGGGGAAAATGGGGAAACGACAAAAGAGCGCTAGCGCTAGGTGAGGTTAGATCAGTAGTTCCATTTTCGAGATTCAAAAACCGAACTGGGTACCAAAAACCGAACTAAGTCAAAATACAAACTGAACCAAAAACTGAAAAAACCGATTTTTTCGGTTAATTCGGTTTGGTTTTTCGGTTTCGGTTAAAAATTGCCCACCTCTAGCTCAACATAGGTGAAAAAGTGCCGGTGGCTTCAACATAACCTATCTCAACAGTTGGGCCTGGTCCTATTTGGGAGGCTTAAAGCCAATTTTAACTTTCAAAAAGTCAGTAAGCCCCCAAACAGGTCAGCTTTTATGTGACTTTTGGTATAAAACAGAGTTCATATATAACTAGCAAAAGCTAAAAGTAGGGTGGATGTTTTTTAGCTTATTACGGAGGGGAATTAGCTATTTGCCAAACAACCTCTCACAAAAAGCTAAAAGTGTTTTTTTATTTTAGAAAACAAAAAAATAGCTTTTTAGGGCTTGCTTGGGGCTATAACTTTTCTAAAAAGCTGCCTTTTAGCTTTCTAGACTAGAAAACCAGCTATATCTTTATGATATCCTTTGACAATTAGTTAATTTCTCTTCACAATAAGCTGCAAAAGCATGTTCCACCCTACTTTTGGCTTTTGCTAGTTATATGTGACTTCTAGTTTATTCTAAAAGCTACTTAAAATCTGATTCATTTAGAGGGCTTACTGATTTTTGGAAAGCTAATCATGACTTTAAACCCAAATAGTACCTTAGAAAAGCTATTGCTCCCTAAACGGACACTATAGCTAAGACTTCCATTCCTACCTCAAACAAGCTCAAGCGACAGAGGCCTAAATTTGCCCAGCAGGCCCAAGACACACTCGCTAGCCAAGCCCAACGGAACGAAAACTGGTCGACCCGCTCCCCGTTTCGATTTTTGTACTCCCGGGTCTCAAACTCAATACTCCATTCCCCAAGGACCCCAAGCCACTCCACTCCGCTCGCTCGGGGCTTTCCGCCGGTCGCCACCCCCACGCAGCGGCGAGATCGACGCGCCTCCCCGACGCAGAATGGCCTCCGCCGAAGCCGCCGGCGATCCTCTCCTCGCCGCCTCCTCGCCAACGCGCCTTCTCCCCCGAACCCTCGGCCCCACTGCGCCCGCCGCATCCCCCTCCAGGGCCCGCGGGGCGCTGCCCGACGGCATATCCCGGCCACTGGTACGCCCCCGTCACCCGGTCTCGAACCAGTGCTTGTGCTTGCTTGCTTGGGCACATCCGGAGCTCGATCTCGCCGGGGACCGAGGGTTTTGTGTTTTTTTTTACTGCCTGGGGATTTCTCTTTTTGTGTTTTAGTTTCTTTATGTTTTGAGAAAAATGCATGGGATAATCCATAGAGGAAACTAAGTTACATTTTCTTTTATGTTTCTGTGGAGTGCTCGAACTAATCTCACAATGTTCGGGCGCAGAAAGGATCCAAGGAGCTGGTGGAACAGGCTAGATTGGCGATGAAGGAGCGCGGAGACATCCCAAAGCTCTATCAGGATGATGGAGTGGAAGTTGCTGCCGATGCAAATGGCAAGAACAACCAGCATGGGAGAAGGCCTGCACTGGACCGCAAGCGGGCTCGGTTCACTATCAAGGTCCCCACAAGGCAAGCCACTTCTTGTTTTAAGCTGTTACTTTCATAGGTAGCTTCGGTCGCAGCTTATGGAAGGATATGTTCATTAATCAGTTGCATTCCGTTGTAGTGAGCTGTGAATAGAGCTTGAATAACTTGTTTTCATGATGTCATTTTTGCAGCAACCTGGTGCAAAATGTTGACTTCTCTGAGTTACTGAACATTGAGGATCCCGAGGAATACTTTTTTACCTTGGAGCAGCTAGAAAGTAACCCCTATCACTGCCTTCCAATGGTGATAGTAAGTGAAGCAGTAATTGTCAACAATGCTCTAAGAACTGTTAATCATTGCAGAAGCTGACAAGGAAATAAAAAGGCTAAGAGGTGAGGTTCCAACTGAAACATCAGATAAACATCGGGCTATCGATCCACCCAAGATGCGGCCTGGAATGTCGAGGTATGCTGCTTATTTCTTTCCATATTTGTGTGATGAATGATAAGTTATAACTTATAAGACAGTTTTGAAAAGAGGGTAATTTATAATGTGACTGTACAAAATCATAGCAGTTCGTATGTTATTGCCTCGTGTTATGCAATTAGTTAATTTGGATGTGTTTACATCCTTATCATTTGCACTAGCTTATGATTGCCATTGATTGAGGTTTAGGGATGGCAACGGGTAAAATCCCTGCGGGGAGCGCTCTCCCATCCCCGATCCCCGATAAGCAAAATTTCCCCGTCCCCGTCCCCGATCCCCGACAGGTTTGCTGGGCCCTGACAGGGACTAATCCCCGAAAATGCTATATAAAAAATCACATGCTACATGAATTAATCACTAGAGTAATGGTGCATATGTGATTGAAGTGTGAATGAATCACTAGAGTAATTCATATTTAGCATGTTTATTAATAATGACTTCACGTATATTATTTTTTCTTTTGAGAATGATCATTTAATCCCACCTATTATTGATAACGCGGGGACGGAGACAGGGATCGGGGACAGGGAATGGTGGAACGTCCCCATCCCCGCGATCCCCGATGGGGGCAATATTTTCCCCGATAAGCCCCTGCTGGAGATTTCCCGTCCTGTCCCTAATAGGGAATTCCCTGAGGAAACGGGATCGGGCCCCATTGCCATCCCTAATTGAGGTAAGCAGTGAAAGTGTAAGAAACTGCACTTTATGCCAACCTATCACCATTTTACAAAAGGCATCGATTGCTGCCATGTACTTAGAAGCATCCATCATAAAAACAAAGAATTGATCCATGTTTTTTTTTGGTTCATTGACAGGAGAAAATCAGTCCATTCTTACAAGTTTAGTGCTTGTGCTGATATTCCAGATGCCATTAAAGCACCCACTTCCCAAATAGGAACTATAACAGAATCTCAGTTCACTCAAGACGATGTGCATGCTTCAGTACTGGATGTCTCAATGAGAGAAGGTTAAACATCTCCTCTTTTCAAATCTGTTGTCAACAACTCATTATTTCAACCTAGATTTGCTTAATATAATTTCCTCCGACAGCTTCATTTTCTGAGAAGGATGAAGGTGCCACATTGGATTATTTACTGTCCTCATTCAAAAGTTTGGATGAAGCCGAAGAGGAAAATCTACTTCTAAAGACCTTGCAGCTTAAAGAAATAAACATAGGAAAAATTTGTCTCCCTGACTTCAATGTTCCTAGTGATAGGCCTGTAAGCGGCATTACTGTACGGAAAAATCCAATGGGTGGTCATACTCCAGAGAGACCTGTATTAGGGAGCCACCTTGCTCGAATTTCACAATTGGAGAAACGTATTTTTATTGGAGATGATCTGAAGGATAAATACGCAGATCTCTCAAAAGATGATGAATCTGTCGGATCTCCAGAAAGTGTGATGGATAAACAATCGCTGTTGCACAGTCTTTCTGATCCGGTGGTTTTGAGGACTGGTGAGGCCTCTACTGCAAGGGAGACCCCAAGTCCGAGCATCAAGTTCGCAGAGCATGTTCTTGAGCCTGAACCAAACATTCCAAATGGTGTCACAACAGATGAAAGTCAACCAGAAAGTTCCCCACTTGGTGTGTATAGAGATAGTGGAGTTGCCAAAGACAAAGATGCATCTAGCAGGCACAATGTTTCATTGGAGGTTGTTATCACTGAACTTGTTCTGAACTTTTGACTTATTTATTATTGAACTTCTTCTGAACCATTAACGCTACTGCATTATATTATGCTTTATTTTGTACTTCAGGAAGATGACGTGCCAATGGATCACCCAATTATTGAGAAGAGTAATCATGAAACAGAAGTTTCTTCTCCTGGTCATTTGGAAGGTGACTCGACAGAAGTGTTAGCTAGCACACCAGGTAGATATGTGTCTCCGTTGCATGACAAAGATGACAATTTTGATCATCAGGCAAGTTCCTGAACAAACTGTTACTGTCAAATATAAATCCCAGCGTGTTATATATTGAACTTAGGTTCCTATTGTGTGACAGGAAGTGGTTGGAGGGGTGGGGGTTCTTCAAGGTACCTATGTTTGCTACAAATTTCAGCTGAACATATGCCATCAAAAAAGTTACAACGTTTTGTGTAGTAGTGCTGAGGACTCAATATTCAGCAAAGTGAGAGAATGGTTGTATTTTTGTTGTCTTCCAAAATGCACAACCATAACAACAAACTTTGCACATAATTTATTAGACTTGATTTTAATATTTTTCATGAAGTTGAGATAGTTCACTACTTCACTTGGGATGATGCTTTTGTTCTACCACTACTTCACTTGGGATGATGCTTTTGTTCTACCTTTTGGGCAACTTTTGTTCCTTAATCTCTTTTCCTTTCAGCACCATCCTGTGAAATCCTTCCTGCTAAATGTTGTAAGTAAAGTACAAAAGCTGTTTGCTAGTCGCCTAGTCCATTGGCATTCTTTCTTGTGTAGTTGTAGCAGTGTTTTTTTTCCTCACAACATTAATATAAGTTTTTACTGCTTAAGGAAACGAGATGGTAGTGTAGATTCTGAAAAAACAGCTATTTATTTTGTGGTTGCTGAGCTATTTAAATAAACGAGGTGGTAGTGTAGATTCTGAAAAAACAGCTATTTATTTTGTGGTTGCTGAGCTATTTAAAGAAACGAGATGGTAGTGCATTATTATTATTATCGTGAAATTGACTGCGTTGTGGCATATTCGTGGCCTAGAATGATGCTATTTTGGAAACAGTACATACTATAAACAGTATAAATCATAGGAAACCTTCCATACAAAGTTTGTATGTAGTATGCTTATCTAACTTACTGGATGCACGGATTTACAATGCGTGCATCTCATAGCATGTAGTTACTTACTGGAAAAATTGCATAAACCTACTACATGTTACTCTGAGCTCCTCCACAACTCAAAATCCCCTTGGCATTACTTTCTTCTCTAATTTTAAAAGAGAAACATTAGAAAAGTTAGGAAACAGTCACTAACATACTGGTCTGCAATTTTAAATAAAATCTCATATTCCACTTATCTTTAATCTACTTGCTCTCTCTTTCATCTCTCCTATCTTCAACCTTGAGCATGTTATAGCTGCAGATACATACTACAACGGGATATGCATATGTCAAGCACTATTATCTCACCTTTGTTTTTGAGGTTTTATGTTATGATTGATGGAAAAAGTAAAATCAGGGGGAGTTTGAAAACGGAGGAAATTTATGGGGGTGTAAATGCCACAGAATAAGTTGTAGGCAACCCAGTGTAACAATTGGGAGTGTTTTTTCAATTTTCCCTTTCTTACTCTTTGTTGAGGTTTAAAGTATATTTTCTTCACAGATATGCCCATCCATCCATCGGAAATACCTCCAGAAGATATTGATGCACAGAATCAATCTCATATGCATGGTGGAAACATCAAGGTAGGTTTCTTTAATTAAACTTTATTGTGTTTTAGTCATAGCATTTGAAATTGGTGCTGTAAATAATCTTTTCGGAAGTAAATAACATTAGGTGAGCATCTTTCTCTTACTTTTATTCTACTGACATAGCATACCATTTTGTCATCATGTATCGATATGTCTGTTCAATCCACTAAAGCTGCTGTGCACTTAAGCACAAATGTGCTACTTATTGTCTTCACATGCATATACTTGTATTGTACCAGCAACAGGCAGAGTTGCAGTGAGTTTAGCATGATGCCTGCACATCCTGTGTATGCTTTTCTTAAATATAGAAAAAAGTTGCATGTTTGTCTGCTCTCAAAGTTTTTATGCTTGCCTTTGCACTTTCAGAACCTGGCAGTTGATATAAGCAATGCACTCTCCCCGAGCAAAGATAATAATAAAAAAGCAGGTCTAAAAGGGCAAAAAAAGAAGCAGCCATCAAAGAGAAGAAAAGGAGTGGCAGGTCTTACTTTTGCCTATTCTACTTTATATTTATATTCAGTAACTATTTGGCTACAATGATTGTTCTTAGCCAGGGTTGGCTTCTCCGTTAGACAGGACCACAGGCCTCCAAAGAAGCAGAATCATGCTTTCATGTGGTTCATTACTAATTTATATATTCAGTGTTTTTTTGGTTATTGTTCCATATTATGCTAGAAAGAATTGTATAAATCTCTGCCAGCTGATCTAAACTTTCTTTTGTTATTATGTTGTGGTTTTGGTGACGTTTCTTTGTAAATATTGTTATTCTGTTATACTTTTATCTACTTTTTAGCTGCTTTAAATTACCTAGGATACATTTTGTGGCTTTAAGATTCTTACTCTCTGTGGGGTTCTGACTTCTGAAGCACATTTTTCTTCACAGATGAGCCAAGCCATCTGTTGGAAATACCCCCAGCAAATTTTGATCCAGAGAATCAACCTCATGTGCAAGATAAAAATGTTGAGGTAGGTTTCTTTCATTAAGCATTCTTACGTTTTAGTTTCTAGACTGAAATAGTTACCCTAAATAATTTTGTATTGAAGTTACATTCAGTGAGCGCTGTGCTTTGTCTTTGTGTACAATGTAGTGTGGATAACATATAGACGGCGAAGAAAAAAAAATGCTGGAACATTTTTTTTGTTTATCATGTCAAGCATATGTCATTCCCTCCCATAAGGGTGCTACATACTTGCACTCCATATTGAGGGAACGAGGGATGAGTAGTTACTTTTGGTTCAGAGGTTAAGCTACATGGCTCGTCCAGGGCCTTTAAGTTACATGCACAGATATGAACAAGCAACACACGGACAAATGGACACAGGCATACAGCTTTGAGCACATTGCCTACGACTTCTGAGCACATGTTTCTCAAACTTTGATGATTATTTTTCATCTTTGCCTTCGGACTTCCAGCAACAAACAATTGGTACAAGCAATTCATGGTCCCCAAAGAAAGATGAGGGGCAAAATGCAGCTCAAAGGAGAAACAAGAAACAAGAATCAAATAGAAGAAAGAGCCTTGCAGGTCTTACTTCTGCACTTTGCAACATGCAGTTTTTTTTTTTGGTGGAATTACAAACAAGTATATCAGAAGTATGGCCTAACATTTCTATTTTCATGGACCGATATCATCAGATGCAGGTCTTATGTGGCAGTCTGGTGTGAGACGAAGCACAAGAATACGCTCAAGGCCTTTGCAGCATTGGCTTGGTGAAAGATTCGTATATGGGCGTATACATGGAAGTAAGTATATTTATGTTTCTACTCAGACTCAGAATATGCTACTATTGAGAAAGTTTTATTAACTATATTTACTAGTTCTCAAGCAGTCTTGTAAGTTTTCTCCAACATTAGCATGCCTGCGAGTCTGTCATCTGTGCTGACTAGGGTTCCAAAAATCAATGAAAATCACAATTTTCGACCATATCGAGCTAGCTCGATATCTGGAACCAGTCGGTAAATTGGTCCAATTCAAATTCAAAAATTCAGAAAATTTGGAAAAATTTGTCCAAAAGTTCCCAAAAATTAGTATTATTAGCTTTTTGACATCTGGGATTTTTTTTTTGAAAAACCGAATTTGGGAGGCATTTTTGAGCAAATCCGAATATACATAACAAACAAAAGAAAAAACGGGGCAAAGCAGTCAGCAGTTCCTGATTTAATTGAGCTGGCAAATCATGTTATAAATTTTTGAAAATTTTCATGTGAGGTCTTAAGGCAATGCTAATGATGCTATAATATTTTTAGATAATGATCAGACCTGTGGATTTTTTGTAAAATTCCGATAGTGCTACTGTCTTTGTATATGCTCTTTTGTTTTTGATTTTCTTGGGGTACTAAATGAAGTCTAATATTTCTGGAAATTTTACTACATGATCCTTGGGCACTGTTTATGATACCAGATACCATTAAAATTTCAGAGAATGATCAAGATTGTAATTTTTTATAAAAATCTAACCGTGTCTCTGTTCCTTTTCATTAATTGCTATTTTTGATTTATCAAAGCACTAAATGAATTAAAAAATTGTTGAAAATTTTGAGGTGTTTTATAGGTTAATTGGGTTTTATTCGGATTTTCTGCGTTTTTTTCTCTATTTTTCTTGTTTTTTTTATTTGTTTTTTGAGTGTGTCGATTTTTGATGTAAACTGGTCAAAAATTGAACAAAACTGGTCCTTGCTTGAGTATGCCGATCTAGGTTGAAAATCAGTTAAACCGGTCATTTTTTTTGTGGGGGGGGGGCTGTTGTTTGATCGCCGAATTAAAAAAATTTGGCTTTGCAATCCGTTCGGTTTCTACCGATTGTTGACGAAAATTAGTGCCGAGGTGTGGCCGATTTACCTTCCCGATTCGGTATTGTAAACCCTGATGCTGACCATGGCTCTCAGCAACCCTTGGTTCATGCTTACCATTAGTAAGCCAAGCATATCAAAGCTAACTTTCAGGCCTATGTGAAAATGCCATCTGGCGGCTCCATTTTCATCCTGCTAGTAGCCTAGTACATCTAAACTTGTAGGAAGTAAAAAAAAAATCTTTCTGCTCTGGAAGTGGAATACGATAGGGAAGTCAGAGGCGTAAGAAGAAATGAATCCCAATTGGGCACTAAGCCTGCACCCAATACCGATATAATGATGCGTTGTGAGTTTTAGATGCCTGTCTAGGTACTCTTAACTCATGCACCCTACTGTTAGTAAAATTAATGAAATATGATGCTACACACACACGCCCGCGTTACTGACAATAAAATTACCAAAATATGATGCCAACATTAAGAGAAACAACATTTGATTTGACCTCCAATCTTTTCCAGCTATGGCCACAGTCATCGGCGTTAAATCATATTCTCCCACTCAAGACGGCAAAGCTGCAATGAGAGTGAAATCGTTCGTGCCTGAACAGTATTCAGATATTGTAGCTGCATCTGCGAAATACTGAAGCTCCTGGCCTGGGCAAGTCACTATTTGTATTGGGACAAGTTGTTTTTTTTTGTCCAAGAGGCTTTGCCCAACTTTGTGACCTGTTTTGTATCTACGAGCTCCCTTTTATGTTGATGTGCGGTCATGTGAGATCTCTTGTTTTATCATCTTTGTAAAAATATCAGTGGGATTTGCACACTGTAATGCAGGCATGCTGTAATCTTGGAGTTGCACAATGTACTGCAAGCATGCTACAGACTTGTAAAGTTAAGAACAGCCGTCCTTTTCGGATGATAGTACCTGCCAATTGCAGTTTCGGTATGTTGTTTTCATTTCTATGATTCTAACTGGAATCAGCTGTGGACTGTCATTTTGCATGTGTAGTCCAACTGTCCAAGTGTGAAGTTCGCATCAGGTGTAGATGCTTACTGCTTAGACAAGTACCGATTGTACATAGCTACAGCTTTTGCTTGTAAGCTGGGGTGTGGTTCATGCCCACAGTTTATAATTTTAAAACGCGGCAGAAGTCTTTCCCATGGGAACTTTAATAACATATTTGTAAATGCTGTCGTGAAGATGTATAGACTAGATCAATGATATAGATTCAGACTACAATAAAACACAGCGAAGACAATGAGATAACGTCGGTTTCAAAACACAGGAGAACTTCAAGCGCTGGAAACACTTAAGATGTATGGCACGCTATGGGAAAAAAATTTACAGCTTCTCTCTATCTTTCCTCAGCTGCAAGGAGCCAAGCAACTTCAGAAGAGCCAGCGTTGCTACGCATGCCTTACACGACATCATTTAGCCCCTACGGAAACAATCCTACTTAACCTGAGCATTATACAACACAAAATCAGGTAATCCTGATATCTGCATCTTCTTCTAGCCAGGCTGATTAATATGCCATGCCAGGTCTTGGTTGCATTCTGCTGTACTTTCTTCATGGAATAGTACAAATCCTGCCCTTGTTTGTCAAGAATGACAAGGATCCTACTTCAGAACAACGATCTTCTCTGTTCTATTGGGCTTCTTTCCTTTACTGGATGAGCCTTCTGGTTCATCTGGATCTTTGCATTTGTCTTTGCTAGACATGTCTGGTTCATCACCACCATCTTCATCACTGTCATCGCTATCATCGTCCGAACACGATGGAGCGGCGGCCAGTGGTATGCGGCTGCCGTACTCGGACTCGCTAATAAACGTGTGGGCCAGGCCTGTCAGGCACGGCAATGGCTAGAGTCGTGATGTGTTGTGTCAGGCCCAACAATTTGAACCGTTCACTGGATGCGATCACTACACGAGCACTTCCTGGAATCAAATCCCACCCACGACAAATAACTCTGGTAGATGCTTCCACGTTTTTCTTCGCATTAAAGTATGAATGAGGGATAGACGGTGATCACTTACCTTTTCGTTTACTTCAAGATTCGTACACATTTTATTAGAAAGAAAAGCATAGAAACACTGCTCAAAGAGTAATCTTCAAGCGTGCAAATTGAGTGGATGATCAAATTTGAGTTAAGAACAAGTAGGTGATCGAGTTAATCCAAATTAAATAAATATTTGATTCAAATTCATACTTAAATACAAAAAAATATCCATATCCATACCAATATTTGACTTAAATACGTGGATGGGAATTTGGTACGGGCGTACAAGAGAAAAATAGAGAGAGTAGTCAGTGCTGCGTGCTTCCTTACATTCATAGCGAATAGCCGGTACAACATCTTAAAGACCACCGAAAAGAACTACGGGATTTTATAGATACTATAGACACGACCGTCAGAGCCGGTGTTGGCCTCCTCTCCTATGTCCGCCGCTAGGTATGTTGGATATTGAATTCATATTTGATTGGTTTCGACCGCTAGTTTGCACCTGCTAGTATACAATCTGGAATGTGTCGTGTGTTTTTATTAGAGCATCTTCAATAGTTAAGCCTTAAAATAGAGTCCTATACCTCAAAATAGGGTCTAAACTAAAAGAACCGTGTGGGCGCCGCCACGTCCACGGAGACCGCCACCGAGCGTGGCGCAAGACGAGGCAAGGTCGAGGCGTGAGCCGCAGTCGAAGGCCATGAACATGGCTTCGGCGTGTGCCTAGCCTGAGCCTCTCGCTGCCGCCATGGTCACCGCCACCAAGGAGACTCATGGCGGTGGAGTGGAGAGGAAGAGTTTTGAAGCCTTGGAGACTTGGGGAGGCGCATCATGGCGATTAAAAGAAGATTACCTCAATCCGTCGGCGTGTACGAGAGACGGTACCATTGAGGTCGACGCCGGCTCTAGGTCGTCTCGCGCTTGCTTGCGATGCCGATGGTGAAGCGAGGCGGATGGGCGGGTCGGCGATATCAGCGTGGTCTTCGCCGGACGGACCATTGCGAGGAGAAAAGCGGCCTCCACTCCTCGAGCGTTGAGGGTCGATGGCTGCGGGGCGAAGATGGCTGCGGGGCGCGGAAGTTGGACGCCTTCTCCAGGGACGCGCGAATAGGGAGAGCGAATAGGATAGGGCCAGCAGTAGCGTCGCCAAATATAGCGACGGCGCTTCCGAGTCCTAAACAATTTGATAATTTTTGTCAAAATATAACCCCTCTTGGAGGTTTTTTTTTCTACTAAAACCCTATATTTCCAATTAGCAACTCATTTAAGGCTTCTCTTGGAGATGCTCTAAGCTGTGTGCGTATTTTATCCGTGTGCGTATTTTATCCAATTCTTCCACCAATTCTACGAGGAGAGGGCATATATATAAAAAAATCTACGAGGGGAAAAATGGTTTCAATTTCACTATTATCTAGTGGCTTATATGACAAAAGGCTACTGTACACGGGATCTTTTGTTTCTTCTCTAACAAACGGTTTGGATAGAATCCTGCTCCAGCTTCCACCGCTGCCCGGAGTAGCAAGCGGGAAGTAAGGCCGGTCACCGGCGACAGAGAGCCATGGCGGTGGCTCTTCTCTCCCCTGCTTCCTCCCTCCCCAGCTCCGCTTCCTCCTCCTCCTGCTCACTCCACCCCAGGTAAGAGTCGTTGCATCCACGCGCAGTCCCAATCCATGACCAATTTCGCCTATGCGTGCATGACAGCGTGCTGGTTCTTGGTTCTTGGAGATTGAGCAGGAGCAAGGACACGGTTGGTGCAGGAGCGTGCGTTCCATCATCGAGGAGAGCCCGTGTGCTCGTTTCGTGTTCTTTCACGCCCGCTTCAAGAGACCGCGGGTTGGAAAGGAGGCGCCTTGTGCTGTCCGGCCTTGTGTCTTCTTTTGCAATTACCCTCCCAATTTCAGGTGGAGGAATCAACGAACTGTCTCGAGTCATAGCTATTTATGTTTCTTTGTCCTCTGTTTTACTTGCCAATTGCAGATGAAATTGTGGCCACGTTTAATCTCGGCGACAGAATTGAATTGTTAAGGGCATGCTAATTTTAAGACATGTCATTTCTAGCTGCTAAGTTTAGGGTGAATTCATGAGCTTTATCATTGATGACTTGAAATACCATGGAGTGCGACGCAATGCTATCTTCTGTTTTTTTTCCTTTCCAGTTTGTAAGTTATTTGATTTGGTCATGATGATTCTGTAGAATCGTATGCTGTTACCGAGCTGGATGAAGATGTGAAAATGGCTATGCAAGTTGATGATATCAATGCATATTCTTTTCTTTACCCAGTTGAACTGCCGGGAAATAAATTTTCATTCAAATGGTATTTCAGTCCCCTGTCTGTAATTTTGCAGTCTTTAGTTCTTCCTGTGAGACATATTTTGTTTACCTGTTGTCTTCTCCATGAGCATCAGGAAAGAACTTACTATCCGGTTCCAATTTCCAGGGTAGAGTCGAGAAAACCGGAGCGATATTCCTCTGCAGCGCCACTATCTCGTGAGTAGCCTCCGGTATAGCAATGATGAGCAATGTTCTTAATTACTTTGTTCAGTGAAGGATCGAGGCGCATCAAGAGGGAGGTGAATTGGTGCAAACTAACCCCTAAACCTAATTTTTTCTGTTTTTATTAAGTCTGAAAATTACTAAAATAATGATCAAACCTAAAGAATCAATCTAGAGTAATTAATCTAAGATGATGAAAGAACAATAAAAGACAGATTAGTACTGTGATTGAATCTAAGTGGGACAGGTGCTTTCAATTTTTTACCTCACGGGAGAAATCAACAATGCTACTCATAAGACTAGTCAAAGCATACATCAGTCTGCCTTTTGTTTTCTGTTGATGCATGTACAAACCTCCTTTTTCTTTGCTTGCTCAATAGCCAGTGCCCAGTAGCTTCTCTTGCTTCTGTTGCTTGCCGTATGCACATCACCCACTAATGCACAATACGAAGCCCAGCAACATGAGGCTTTGCACCTGCTCTTTTTTGTACCACCGCACTGAGCCTGACGTCTGCTGCTATCGCCGCCTGCTCCTTCTTTTCCTTGCGTCACAGCCGCCTCGCGAGCCCCTCTCCACATATATTATATTGTTGTCAAATTAATTATCACACTTATATATTTCGCAAATAGAATTAACATTCAGCATAAGAGCTTCCATTTTTCTCAATCTTCCTGTATGGTTTGAATGGAAAGCAAAATTGACTGAAACTCTATGCAGCTGATGCACGTCAACGCATTGTATCGGAGCGAGTTGACATGATACACAACGTTGTCATCTCAGTCTCGGTAACTCCTCAAATACTATTTGGTACTAGCGTACTAGGGAATGCACGATTTTGCTATGTGCTGGGTTGTATTAATACAATTGGATTCTGCTAGCAATTTGGTTTTAATATGTTATTAATTGGTGGCTTGTTGCAAATTGCCTTGTATCTAGATTCTGTTGATGAGAAGCATGTCCATTGAGCTCTCAAATTAAAATAAATTGAGCAAGAAATACAGCACAGTAATGCTCATCATTTGTCTGGTGCAGGTTGGGCCGCCAAATTCACGCTTTCTACCTTCAAAAGACAAGAGCACGTGGGATGCAAAAGATGTTGCTGATTGCATTTTGTCTGACAAATCTTCCTTGGTACTTATTTCTTTTGTTTATGTAAATGAAGAATGATGTCAATGTCTTTGTTTGTAGCAGTCACAGAATCACAGGCCATATGAATTTCAGAAGAAAAAGGTTCTGCTTGAAAGTTTATTGTGATTTTACATATTGGTATATCTAAAATGCAAAGTTCAACTAAAAGCAGATTTACAATTCAGATTCTCCTTAGTTGTCTCCCTGTATATCCTAAAACACACCATTACCACGGAGTGAAGTAGTGGTAATTGATCAGCAACACATAATTTGATACTTTACATAAACAATCAGCAATTCTGACATGTTGATGAAGTTGCTAAGTTGTTTGAATGTGACCTTTTAACATCCACAGTTGGTGAAATATTAATTCTGCAACAATTTACATCCCTTTGCAGAAGGTAACGGCAGGCCAGCGAATGACAGAGAGTTCTGTCCTTGATGCACACACTACAAATGTAAGCTTTGATCACTTTTGCCCGTCACCTCACCTCATGCTGATTGTAGTCATTCTCTAAAAAAATATTTTGTTTTCTGGAGTTGACATGCATTGGCACATATCAAAATTTATTTGTAGGTTGACGGAGAACCATACTGGTATTATGAGTATATAGTTCGGAAATCACCAACGAAATCTGTAAGTTTTCTGCCACATATACATTTGAAAATAAACATAATTACATGCACAAAGATAAAGTGATAAATGTTTGCATTAACACTTTCTCATGCATTGTATTAACCATTTGTGACGTTGTGCAAGACTGTAAGGTAACTTATTGTTCTTAATGATTATCTTTAATTCTTCAGGCACCAGAACCAAATCTGTTTCGACACAATGTAGCATGCACTGCTGAGCGAGATGGTATTACTTCATCTTTGTAGTTTTTTTTGGAGACGTCATCTTTGTAAATTTGGTCATTCACTCCCTTAGATTTACAGGATAGCTTTGTCCACTCCTTTTTTTGAATTTTGACTAGGTTATCTGTACACATTGAATGCTTCCACTCTCAGCAAGCAGTGGGAATCTGTAAGTTCTACATGTCCAATTGTTGCCTACTAATGCTGATAATTAGTTTTAATTATCACAATAAAATATAGTATGCTTTTGTGTTTATTTTCACTTTTGCTATTGTAGTCACAGGTGAAACATTAATTCTAAATTTATCTTTTATATTTTTCAGCTTCTGACCAATGATTCAATTTTTTGCAACGCAGATGGGACCTTTTCTACAAAAGACTGTGGCATCCTTTCACCTTCTTCAACCCACAGAAAATTATGTTCCTCCTTACAAGGATCCTTGGAGGTTTTGGTGACATGATCATTACATTTTACATTTTTGCTTTTTAGGTGATCTTGCAGCATCAAGTTCTAGACCATATTACTTGTAATAGATGTTTTAGTATCTGCACTTTCAGTTCTACAAATAAAGTATGGACTTAGTTTGCTTTTGCCAATCAACTTTGAATTGTCTGTTTTGAGTAATTAAACGTTAGTGTCAAGTGTATCGTACAACATTAAACAACAATGCAATTCCCAGTAATTTTGTTTCCATTTTTCTCTCTTGACCCACCAATCACCCCTCTTATTTATTTGTTCATTGTCATCATTGAGTTCTTTGTATTCTAACACCAATGGCATGGTGGTTTATACCCCCAATCTTTCTTTACTTCCTATCTTCATTCCATCCTGGATAAGTCTGCTAGGTTTTCCACAAGAAACCATAGTTTACTAACCCAGCCAAATAGCCTTCCATCCTTGCGGGCCATCGCATCCACATAAATTAGACATCATGACCAATCTTTTTGAGTGATAATGAGCAAATGGTAAGCTCAAGTAATAAATAGAACAACGACATCAATCTTATGCTTGGTTGCAACCATCCCCAGATGGTAACATCTTAGTAGGACCTCAGTCTGCTCATGGCTACAAGCCTACATGTTGGTTTATTATATCTGTTAGAGAGGTGGTAAAGAGGAAGAAGGGACAGTGAAGCGGGCAGGTAGACTGAGAAAGGAGAGAGACTCAAGTAAGGAGGAGGTGTCGAAGGAGGAGTCAAAGGAACGGGACTCGTCAAAGAAGGGATGAGACTCGTCGAACGTGACATCCCGAGAGACCCGAATCCGACGACCAAGAGGATCCCAACAGCGAAACCCCTTACGCTCAGAGTCATAGCCAATGAAAGCGCCTTTGCCAAGTGAGCGATCGACTTTGTTCGCTCCGAGGTGAAGAAGAACATAGACAACATACCCAAAGGTGCGAAGGTGGTATCTTGAGGGGTCTACCATAGAGATGCTCAAGCCGGAGTGGCACCAAGAAGCGATGGGCCAATGAATGTTGATGAGATAGACGTGATGAGAGCGACCTCTGCCCGAAATGGGGAGGAGCAGAGGCAATAGCATTAATGCTCAAGCGATCTCAAGAAGGTGATTTGCTAGCTCTGCGACTCCATTCTGCGCGCATGAGCACCTTGGTGCAATCTTGAGGAAGGGTGCCTGATCAAGAAGAAAGCGGCGGAGAGCGATGAAGCAGTACTACGCCCGGTAGTCGTATGAAACACGAATGGGTGAGTCGAAGCCGAGTATGAACCATGGTCGAAAAGCTTTGATAGGCGGCTAATACCTTATCACGAGACTTAAGAAAGTAAATCCGGTGAGCCGAGAATAATCATCAATGAAAATGATATACCAGCGATGACCCCTTTCGAAGCGAAGGGGCGGTCCCATACATCCGAGTGTATTAAATCAAAAGGACGACTCGACACATAATCATTACTAGGATATGGGAGGCTGTGGCTGTTGCCAAGCTTACATACTGGCGAGGAAGGAGGTATCACGAGAGACCTTCCCAAGAACACCACGACTCATCAATGAAGATGAGCGGGACTCGACATGTGACCCAAGCGATGATGCCCTTGAGCAAAGCAATGTGAGGTGGTAGTGGCGAAAACATGTATCTGAAGCGATGAGCCGTGGTGAGGCGGTGAGCGATGGAAGCGAGCGGAAGGAAGATGAAGCAGTTGAGTTCCCTGCGCGGGGAAAGTCACGAGTCATGACGAGAACCAACTAAGCGTCCACCTGTCTGCGAGCTGAATAGAGCAAAGTCGACTTCGAGTATCTGAAACCAAGATCGAGAGGTGACCAGTGAGATCGGTTGCATAGTAAGATAGGGCACATGAGAAGCGGAAGGAATACAAAAAGAAGGCGTGTGAAGAGTGCCTGTTGAAAGAACTAAGAGAAGTGTACCATTAGCGAGTCCTCACGGACACGGAGGAGTGGAGACCTCAAGGAACCAATGTGAGTCGGATCTGGTGTCATATGGAAAAAGCTCGAATCAAGATACGGATACAGGCGGCAGAGGGAGCTGATGCGTCGTGGCAGAAGAGGCTATGGGAACACGAGTCAATGAAGCTTCATACTGATCAAGTCATTTGAGTCAAGGCTGAACCCAATCGAGAACCTGTTGCCCCAGTCTGCCGGTGGTACTAGAGGTACTCCCAAGTGCTTTGTCTTGTGAAGGCGCTTAAACCTTCTGAATGGTGTGGCACCTTCTTGCGATGAATTCTGCAATGAGTCACCGAAAACTGCTTAGTGTATTACCCGATGACCTACTGCGGCAAAGCACTTTCTTTGGTGAGGAGAGGCGAAGGCGAGGAAGAAGGCGAGTCGTGGTGAGGAGGAACTTCCAAACGCCTAGCAGTCATGAGCGAGGAAAACGCCACGAAGCCGGGTCTCCTCTGCTGCGACTGCTCGGGGCCTCAACCATGGACGGGAGCGGCGGGGCAGGCCGAGCCCGGCAGGTGGCTCAAACTCCGGCCAGCCGGGTGAGAAGCTGAAGACACGAGCTCCGGCCACGATGATCCGGAGTCGTACACCAGCCAGCCGGAAGTGTCGGGAGGAGGCTCCAAAGCGTCGAGCATGACGGGGCAGGAGGTGGAGACACTAGAAGCGCAGAAGAGGAGAAGGTTCAACAGCGATGACCCACGTGGGCGGAGGGAGGAACTAACCCTAGTTTGATACCATGTTAGAGTAAGAATACAGCTCATTACTCATGGGCCCAATGGGCTAGAAATACATGTCAGTAAAGGTAAAGGCAAATAAGCCCCTATACATATAGCTAATCTAACAATATCATCTCCAAGTACTAGGTTGACCACCTTACAACAGCTAAGAGCTGTGCGGAAACTCTACAAATACCTTCCTCTCATAGCCCTCACCTAACCCTTTATGTTTCTATAAGATTGTCCATTTGTCGCTAGGTTCCATAATCTGTAAATACAAAAAGGGCGTTTTTTTAGTGGAAAGTTGGGCGCCAAACAATCGCCAACTGCTTAGATGCAACACCTTTCGTACATTTCCATTGCTGCTCGTTGCTCTTTTCCTAAATGTGAACTGTGAATACGTGATAGCTCGGTGGTTAAGACCGCCATTTATTGACACATGCGTAACACGATTGCGTCTGTCCGCGCGAGTGCGCGACAAAGTCCGGCCCTATGCGAAACCACTGGAGATCGCTGTGCGGAAGACACAGTGATGATCTTTTCTTCTTTTTTCAAATCTAGACCTCTATTAATTAGAATTATAAGTTTAGTCTCTCTAATATATATCATACCCTATATTAAACTTGCAGGAACTCGGTGCTCATAACGATTTGAGCCGAGCCAGCGTAGGCTCAACTCAAAAAAAAAATTCGCGCTTTGGTCTCTCAAAAATCCGTAATTACGTATAGGTCCTTCTCACGGTTTTTTACGAAGAGGACCTTCTGGTGCAAAAAAAACACGAATCTTTCGTGACAGAGCCCTAAATAGATGCCGAAAAAAACCCGTAGTGACGTTTGGATTATTCCGTCTATTGTTCGCAAAAAAGGACATTTCAATTTAGAGTCTAATTTTTTCCCTAGAAGACTCTAGTTTTTCCGCTTTATATCATCTCCAAGTACTAGGTTGACCACCTTACAACAGCTAAGAGCTGTGCTGGAGAACTGCTACAAATACCTTCCTCTCATAGCCCCTCACCATAACCCCCTTTATGTTTCTATAAGATTGTTGCCATTTGTCGCTAGGTTCCATAATTCCCTGTAAATACTCTCGTGTGTGAGAAAGAGAAGCAAGAACATGGGGATCCATGGTTATGCTACTTTGCTTCTTCTAGCAGTGCATTATTCTGAAGGATGAGCTCTTCATGGGCACAAAGAGTCGATGCGGTTTACAGGGCTCTGGTGATCTGGTGTGTCCACAGGACCGACGCGCCGGAGCCCTGTAAACCGCAAGACTCATGCCGGCAGAACAACTTGCGGCGAACATACCGGGTTTCTTCGCATCCAACTTCAGTGACTGGCCATGGCTGTTTCTTGAGAACCATGCCCCTGTTCTCTGTGGTAGGTGTTTCTATGTATTTCCGCTCAATACAAGTTGCAGAAATCTTAAAAGAAGCGAAGGAGCAAGTAACCACTGTCTACCTTTCAGTCATACTTTAATATTTTTGTAAATTTTAAAACAAGATGCATAGAAGCACCTCTCATAGTTTTTTAGGAGCAAGTATGGAAACTGGAGCAGTCGCTTTTCTGAAAATTACCTGTTGCTTTCATGATTTGCTGGAACATGTTGATCAGAATAGGCTCAGAGAGTTGTGTTTTGGATTGTGCCTGTGATCTCTGCTCCCAAGTAAAATAGGAGTGTTTATGCAGCACATTTATCTGATACGCTTCTGAATTCCTGTTTAAGCACACATTTTCCACCACTCTTGTTAGTCTAAGAAATTTTCTATTACTAGACAGCCCAAACAAGCACGTCACTTCAGTCTTCTGTTACATATACAAGCACAGACAATAAGGAACTTTCTACTCAAACATATGCTTTATATGGTTCCTGAAAAGTGCGTGCTTATTATTCTTCGCGGCACATTATTTAGCACAGAGCACTCACAAGATACAGGCAGCACCACTTAGCACATCAGTTTTATACTCTACTTCCTTGGTGTGTCTGCATGCTTCCAGGTGGTATCCGCAAAGGAATATTGTCTTCCACCGGCCACATCTTCTTCGCGTATCTGGCTGGTAATTTCTTTCAGGTCGTCATCTGTCAGATTCACCTTTAAGGAGCCAATGTTGGCATCTAGATTTTTGATCGTAGTTGTCCCTGAGAAATTGTAGAGCATGTTTGTCAGTGATCAAGTGCCAGGCTATGGGGAGACACAAGCAATGGGCTTGCCTACTGATGCACTTGTTTGGAACATGGAAATGAAAACAAACACAAGAGCTTATTTTTTGTACGCGTACAACTAGGCCATGTTTGGAGCCACCAAAACATTTTGCAATAATAGTTTAATGCCAGTTTAAAGCTAGCATCATATAGCAACAAACAGTATAGCAAAAATCCACATTTGAAAGAGGGTGTTTACTTTAGGAATAAATCCAATTTACAACCTGAACCCCGAAACTGTTCAAATTGGGACCTCAAATTAATGAAACCCTTCGCTTTACCCCTTGACATAAATTGGGGTAGTTTTGATCTTATGTGGCATCCCATTAAGGTCAGTGATGTTCACTGGGTTTCAACGGTGAGGATGGATAGCTGGGGATGGTCGAAGGTGGTGGGGCAATGGTACCAGGCGTTGGAGAAAAAGGAGGGTACCCACAATCTGACGCGTTGTGCAATGCACTGCAGCAGTGCCGTCACTCACGTCACAGGCATCCTCGCCAGACAACTACACGTCGCTTGCGTTCTCACATGCGTTGCCTCGCCACTGACCAGCAATGTTCCCCTAGGCGGCGCTAGACTACACCCTCCCACCTAGCTGATTTTTCCCATCTAGACGATCGCCTAGCCTGCCTAGGCTTCAATTAGGCGCCGCTGTGCCGCCCGCCTGGCGCCTAGGGGAACATTGTCGACCAGCGCGTGCGAGCCCACACCAATACATGCGCAATCGCCTTTCACAGCAGCCGCTTGACCCGCTCGCTTCGTCTCGCGACCTTTTTGCCCTGTTTAAGCCACACCCAAGCTGCATGCCATGCTCACTTGCCCATCAGCTCCGTTCCCTGCATTTCTCCCTCCTTCCAGCTGAAGAGAGCTCGAGAGAGCTCAAGGGCTTGAGCTAGGCGCTTGAGTGAGTATGTCGCTGTCCTTCAAGCCTGCCTCAATGTTCTCTTCCCGTTCTTCACCTCCGTTTTCAAAGCTCCTACACATGCCCATGGGGAATGCGACTGTCTTCTTCCCCCCTTCTTGTTTGTGACCGCCGCCCCCTCACGTTCCTGCCCAATCCCATGAGCTCTCCCCAAATCACCGTTGACGTTCCTGCTCAATCAGTGTTGGTACTATTATGGTAGCGCTTGCATCGCTTGCCTCTAGTCGTGATACCGACCTGTGCTCGGTGACTTTTATTACAGAGAGGTATGTTTTTGAGTAATGCGCACCGCACTACTAGCCCTTAGGGCGATCACTGGCTTCAAGACTCTCGGCCCCATGTGGGCAAGATCGCTTTAGGCGATCAACACTTGGTCCTAGGGTCGGTAGTTTTATTCCAATGGGGTGTTTCAAGTCACCACCAAGCATTGCAGACCCCAGATGGGCGACATCGTCAGCGGTGGCACTCATCGGCCTAGCATGGGCGGTAGTGCCAACTTCAGGGTAACAACTAGTCTACCAGTGCATTTAATGTCCACAGTCGACTGTTGTACCTAAGACCAGTAGTACCAGCCTAGATGGGCGTTAGTGTCGGCCACCCTGAATTTTTTAGGGGTTGGTAGCAACAGCTAGCACAATTGGTGAGAACTATAAATACACCCCCCCATATGCAGCATAGAGCACTTCTTGGACTCCTATTGCATAATCTTGAGTTCTAGTGTGCATCTCTTCTACTCAATTGCATTAAATTCACATTTGAGGAGTAGTTGAGTGAAAATCAAGTGAGAGCATTAAATTGAGCCATTTAGACACTTGATTCACCTCAAGCGACCGTCAAAGTTTATTACTCTTGGATGTTGCCGCCTCCTAGACAGCTTGGAGGTGTTTGTGCACGGTGAGCTTCTCGACAAAGATTGTGAAAAGCCCCGGCAAGTTGTGAAGGCCGGAGTTTGTCTACCCGGTGCGGGGAAGAACTATGTTAGTGATCAAGGAAAGCTCAAGAGGTTGGAACCGACTTGACATTGTTCAAGTCACCTCAACATGGATTAAGGAAGATCGACAAGTCTCCGATACCACAGGATAAAATTTTGTGTCTCATTCTCTTGTGGTTTGCATTTATTATTTTTGTGCTAAACTTATAATTCTAGCAATTTGAATATATTACTTGTGCTTAGAATTATCTCTTGCTCATACTTGAATTGCTAGAGTACTTAGTGATCACTAGAAAATTTGGTTGTAAATTGCCATAATTGCAATTCTAGCTTAGTGATTTTATTCCCCACACGATGGTTATCTTTGATCCTACAAAACCAGGGCGAAAAAATCAGCGATGGTGGTGGTAGCGGTGGATCCTGTGGTGAAAGAATGAAATTGATTTGAGGGGAAGATATCTTTAGGGTCTAGAACACAGTATGTCAAGGGTGATTTGGGGAGAGCTCATGGGATTGGGCAGGAACGTGAGGGGGCGGCGGTCACAAACAAGAAGGGGGGAAGAAGACAGTCGCATTCCCCATGGGCATGTGTAGGAGCTTTGAAAACGGAGGTGAAGAACGGGAAGAGAACATTGAGGCAGGCTTGAAGGACAGCGACATACTCACTCAAGCGCCTAGCTCAAGCCCTTGAGCTCTCTCGAGCTCTCTTCAGCTGGAAGGAGGGAGAAATGCAGGGAACGGAGCTGATGGGCAAGTGAGCATGGCATGCAGCTTGGGTGTGGCTTAAACAGGGCAAAAAGGTCGCGAGACGAAGCGAGCGGGTCAAGCGGCTGCTGTGAAAGGCGATTGCGCATGTATTGGTGTGGGCTCGCACGCGCTGGTCGACAATGTTCCCCTAGCAATAATAGTACGGAATCTATTCTAGCAATCCGATCTTTCTCCAATACTCCGAGATCGGTAAAAGCTATGAAAAGGTCCTTAATTTCATACCTTGTCTCTTTAGCTTGATGTATTAATCTTCTTTAGCTTCATTTTCATGTTTCATTATTTTTCATATCTAGGACCAACCTATTTTCAAACATACTCAAAGAAAATATTAGCCCCTTATTCATAATTGTCATTAAATACTAAAACCAAAAGAAATTAGGGGCCTAGATGCTTTCAAATTTCTCCTCAATTCCTTACACTGGCAGTGTCTCTATCACCTCCCCTAACTGTACCACACACCAATTTGGTTGTTGCATCATCATGGAGAGCTGCTGTTGTGCCACCTTCTTTTCTAGCGCTAGACACCATCGCCCCACCACCTTCGGCCCCAACCTCATTGTTAGACTACCCTCGATGTCACCATGCTCGTGCGCATGCCATGCCCCGAAGGGCATCGCCGAAGCACTTTCGCCACTATTCGTGATCAACATGGTCGCCGCCCTAACGCCGCTAGGGCTGGCTATTGAGCTAGTTCGGCTCATTCAAGCGAAGGTAATTAGTCAGGAGCTAAGCTAAGCCACGTCGTGAGCACATGACACATTAAAACATACATGCAACAGGAAGACTATATAAATGAAACCATAACTAATTATCCAACATACAAGTAAAATATAGATAATTAGTGAGGAGCCAATTAACAATCCTAACAATTATATTCCAACCTAACATGGTAACATGGACATACATAATTTAAATACTTATCTAATAAAAGTCGTTTACATCAAAAATCATCACGGTGAACATTCAGTTACCGAGCCTTATCGAGCTAACGAGTGGCTCGTTAGTTAGCTCAAGCTCGGCTCGTTAAGACAACGAGTTAGGAAGTCGGCTCAACTCATTTATTTTATGAGCTGTAACTAGCCGAGTTCAAGCTTTTCTGCCAGCCCTAAATGCCTCTAGCACAGCCACTGTGCTCCCCACCTGTGCCGCCACCTCCAATCGCTTACACGAGACACTGACGACCCGTTTTTACTCGTTGGCATGTCTCCTGTGCCACTGGTAGCCACTGCATGCAATCACCGCCCAGAGCTTCATCGCTACTTCCCTATTCTGCTCTCTCTCTCTATATATATATATGGGGCACTGACAGGGGGTTCTACATGCGCCACATGAGAGCGTTGACCTGATTGAGATGCCACGTCTGATCAAACCTACCCCGATTTGAGTCGGCGGGGGGTGTTAAAAAGAATGGTTTTGTTAGTTCGAGGTCCCGATTTGAATGGTTTCAAAGTTCAGGGTTGAAAATCGAACTGAGACGGGATTTCATGGTTGTAAATTGGACTTGTTCCTTTATTTTATCATGACATGTTCTACCTTGTTTCTCTGCCAAAGACTAGATCACAATTGAAAATGGATGTTTTTTTTTCAGTTATATTATCCCTCTGGCTCTCCTATTTGTCTATGATTTCTGAAAACCACACATTTCACTCTTATCTGAAAGCACAGGGAAGACGATCTTCAAATTTTCACCTGCTGCGTGAACGAAAAACTCTGAAATCACCCCTACAGGTTAACAACGCATGCCATCAATGACATGGGAATGGAATCAAACATTCACCTGGTATTGGAACCACGTCATCCCCTTGATGCAGAACCCAAGCTAAAGCTAGCTGAGCAGGGCTGCACTGGTGCTTCTTCGCTAGTTCTTCCATTTTCAGATAGAGATGCTTGTTCTTCTCCAAATTTTCTGCCGAAAACCGTGGATGCGCTTGCTGGAAAAAAAAAGGTTCATGCCTAAGTAAACTGAAAAGAATTGACCGCTGTAGATCAAGAAATGATACTTCGAGGAGAGATTGTATCAGTATTCAGTACCAGACTAGATTCAGCAGACACTTGTTCTGTCACTCCTCTTCCACCAAAAACCCGCGACCAATAGGGCTGTAAGGAACAATTCCAATCCCCAGTTCTCTGAAATCCACAGAGTAGAACGAATTTTGGTTAATGAACAGTTGATCAGGACTATCAAGTGATCATGTAGGTTGAATTTGCGATGTACAATTCACCTGCAGAGCGGCACAATCTCGGGCTCGATGTCACGAGCCCAGAGAGACCACTCCATCTGCACCGCGGAGACGGGATGCACGGCGTGAGCACGCCTGATCGTGTCAGGGCTCGCCTCCGATAACCCAATATATTTGACCTTCCCCTCCTCCACCAGCTTCTTGAGCTCACCAATCTTGAGCAATTTCAGCACAAGAATTGTCATCTCATGAGCAACCGCACCAACACAGGAATCGTCATGCGTGCAGAGCATGGTGAAGAGATCAAGAAAGGGGCAAGCAGAGAGGAGAATGTGCAGTGAGAGAGACCGTGTCCTCGATGGGGATGGTGGTGTCGACGCGGTGCTGGTAGTAGAGGTCGATGTGGTCGACGCCGAGGCGGCGCAGGCTAGCCTCGCAGCAGGCGCGCACGTACTCAGGCCGGCCGCACACGACGTTCGCGCCGTCGGCGTCCCGCCGGATCCCGAACTTGGTGGCCACCTGCACCTGCTCCCGTGGCAGCTGCTTCAGCGCCTGAACCAACAAAGGTTTTGTTTCACACACGGTGGTGAGCTCTCCACGGCAAAGGAAGAAAGAAGGAAAGAAAACCAAGAGATTCACCGATGGAGGCAGACCTTGCCAAGGAGGGTCTCGTTGGTGTGGGGGCCGTAGACGTCGGAGGTGTCGAACAAGGTGACGCCGCGGCGGAAGGCGTGCGCGATGACGGCGACGCCGGCCTCGTCGTCGAGCGGGGAGTTGTACGCGAACGACAGCCCCATGCACCCGAACCCCAGCTTGGACACCTTCGTTGGGATCATCCGATGTATTCACTGCAGCCGATGTAAGAGATAACTCAAATATCCAAATAATTTTTGTTAGAGATATTCTCAATATCTAAATAAGAGTCTACAATGTAGACTCTTTTAGCTATATAACCACCCCCATGTAGATTGTCTTCCGCCTTTTTTCGTGCTTCACAACATTTTTCAGTTCTCTAACCCTAACAGCCGAACATTGGAGGAGAAGAGAAGGCGCGGATTAATCGAGCGAGAGGTCAAGAGAGAATCACCTGCAGTCCTTGGGTGCCGAGCTTGACGCGAGAAATCAGGGGACCTTGCTCCATGGCCTCGCAGCTCGTATGGGAGGTGAAGGGAAGGAGAAGGAACGGCGCTGACTGGCTGGGCAGGGAAATTGGGGAAACAGAAGCTCAGGTGTGGTGGATTGCAGCAGCAGTGAGCCACTGACTGATCATATTAACTCTGCCCCTTGATATTATACTAGGAAACTTTTCGCGGTGTAATACATGTTTTTTTTTTTTAGAATTTTTTTTGTGGTGTTTTTTAAATCATCGAAAAAATGAGTGAAACGGCTGAAAAATACTAACGAAATCACCTTTTTTCGCATCTATCTAGGGTTCTCTCATGAAGGATCCGCGATCGTGTTAAATCGAAAATGTTTTTTTCGTAAAAAATAGCCGGAATGATCGAAACGGCACTATGTTTTTTTTCCGGTATCTATTTAGGGTCCTCTCACGAAAGATCCGCGATTTTCTGAACCGGATCCGCGATCGTGCTAAATCGAAAAGGTCCTTCTCGGTAAAAATAGCGGAATGATCCAAAACGCTACTACGTTTTTTTGGTATCTATTTAGGATCCTCTCACGAAAGATCCGCGTTTTTTTAAGATTCTCTTCGTAAAAAAAGTGAAAAGGACCGATACGTGATTACGAATTTTTCGAAGGACTAAAACACAAAAAAAAATTGAGGCGAGCCAGCCGGCCAGTCGAGCCGAGCCGCGCGGCTCAAACGCATGACAGCGTGGGAACTTTGCCAACTTTAGTAAATATACTAGCAATAATAGCGCGCTACGCTGCGCCGTTCTATAGAGTTGATAGGACCCGTTGGCAATCCATGGGGGTCGTATTTTCGGTTTTCATATTTGTTTTAAAAAATAGGTCGTCAGCTATAAACCTTCAAGGAATCTACGTTTTTTTTAGAAAACTGCGGTTACAACCCATCATCTGATAAAATTTGTCGAATTTTCGATTTTCGCATTTTTTAAATAAAATGGGTCGGTGAGGACTCACCGCTAATTCATGGGATATTACAAACCTTCGATGAATCCGTTTAATCTACTTCGTTACTATAAACCTTTGACGAATCTGTGTTTTTTAGAAAACCGTGGTTGTTTTTTACGCATTTCGATATTTGATCGCTTTTTTTGTTTTTTCGCTTGTTAAAAAAATGGGTCGTTAGGACCCGCCGGCGAATCTATGGGTCGCTATAAATTTCTGGACGAATCTACGTTTTTTAAAAAAAAAAACCCCGGTTATGACCCGTTGGCAAATCCATAAGTTGTTATAAACTTTTGACGAATCCGTGTTTTTTTTGTCGATGCGTGTTTTATTTAGAAAATTACGGTTGAATCCGTGTTTTTTTTTTTTTGTGTTTGTTAAAAAAAATGAGTCGTTAGGATCCGCCGGCGAATCTACGGGTCGCTATAAATCTTTGGACGAATCTACTTTTTTTTAAAAAAAAATCACGGTTATGACCCGTTGGCAAATACACAAGTTGTTATAAACCTTCGATGAATCCGTGTTTTTTTTGCCGATGCGTGTTTTATTTAGAAAATTGCGGTTGAATCTATGTTTTTTTTGTTTTTTTAAAAGAAAAGTGCGGACTTTTTTTTTATGTATTTCCTTTTTTAAAAGGCTGCTCGGACCCGCGAGCGAATCCATGAACCGCTATAAACCTTTGACAAATCTGTTTTTTTTTCGTTTTTTGGTTTTTTGTGTTTGTTAAAAAAAATAGGTCGTTAGGACCCGCCGGCGAATCTATGGGTCGCTAAAAATCTTCGGACGAATCTACATTTTTTAAAAAAACCATGGTTATGACCACCGCAAATCCATAAGTTGCTATAAACCTTCGACAAATCTGTGTTTTTTTTGTGACGAAAATATTTTTTCCGGGTTTTTTGGGTGACGAAAACATTTTTTCCGGTTTTTTTGTGACGAAAACATTTTTCCGGAAAAAGCGGAGAAAGGACTTGAACGTAGAAGCGTGGACTTGTTTGTTATTTTTGGACCTGTTTCGCTATTCAAAAAATTAGAAAAGGGTTTGTTTGCGATTTGAACTTAACGGGAGGCTTTTCCGTAAAATACCGCGTCAGGGACCCAAACGCGAAGAAAAAAAATTATCTTTGTCTCACAAAAAATCGCGAAGAACCTATCCGTAACTTCGAAGAAACAGAGAGGCTTTTTCGCAAATGTGCAAGGCGACAGGTGGACCAGCTGGCTGGTCTCCAATCGCTAGCGCTATAATGGGTGCAACCATTCGTAGGGTACAACACAGACACGCAACTCACGTACGGCTGAAAAAAACCTCAAAAGCTCGAATCAAAATCGCTTCATTACCCTAGTTGATGAGTTTAAACTTGAAATGAGTTTATTTCAAACAAAAATATTAACGAGGCTTGGCCAAAAATGTTAACAAGGTTTGACTTGATAATGACTTGTTAGCTTGGATCTAAATGATAAATAAAATAATTTTATATCAATTATGTCATTTCGAAAGAAATTTGACAATAGCTCGTTAAGCTCGATAGCCGGTCTAAACTCACCCACGTCACACTCATACACTACACGCATAGCGTATGCGTTACACACATTAAATAACTAATTGGAGTCTCTACGACACAGGGTTTACTCTGATCTTTACTGTGTAAGATTTGGATACTCGCGTATTCTCTCGATAAACATTAGTTGATCCCTCGTTACCAGATACAATGGACTTGCAACTCTTTGATTCGCCAAGATCACACACGTGTTGACTTATACGGACACCGTGTGAAGTATATCGACCTCCCAATATCTTTAGAAGAAGTCACTCAATTCCTCTTTATACGCATACAACGAGGAAGAACAAGCAAACAACGTTTAATAGATGCAAAATAGCTATCATCTTAATTTGGTGTCTCTGATTTCTTCGCTTATTTTTTTAACCGGTCCTTTTCTTTTAACCGATTTTTTCTCCCGATTTGAGACTTGTACAGGAGGGACTACAATATCTGTTGGAACCTGGGCACGTAATCTTCAATGCTTGGTGCTAATGAAAACATTAGATAAGTGTTGGTGATGTAGCTTTTCTTTCCAGCAATATATTCGATAAAAACCATCTTTACCGTAAAAACTTCGTAAAACTCACATGTACAAATTTTGAAATATTCTAAAAAATTACGATACGTAGGGGATGTGAGATTCTATAATCCTACAAAATTTGAAGATCAAACTCAATCGCATTTGAAAGATATGAAAAAGACAAACAGTAAAAGAAATAGTGCTAAACAGTGAAAAATCACTATTCAGGCTGAGTTTGTTTTTTTTATATCTTTCAAAAACGATTGTGTTTGGTCTTTAAATTTTGCAAGATTGTAGAATTTCATCTTCTCTATATATGATAATTTTTTTAAATTTTTTTAAAACTTGTACATGTAAATTTTACGTAGTTTTTACGATAAAATAGGTTTCACTTAATATATTGCCTTTCTTTTCACTACATTGCACACACTGAACCAAGACACTGGTTTGAGTGGGTAACAGGTTCTGGATAGTCAAACATGCCCAAAAACCAGTGAACGGGCACTAAGGCTATTCTCAATGCATGGTAACATACTCATTTAATGCATGCCACATAATCATTTTTGATGATGTGGCAAAAGAGTTAAGAGGAGAGAGAAGAAAGCTATTGTCAGTGTTTCGTAGAACCGGCAAGTAAATTTGTAAATCTAGGGGCCGCGCGTCCGCGCTCCTTGAATGATTAGACTCGGGAGTCCAAGACGTATACTGGTTCGGACCGAATATCCCTACTTCCAGTTTGTGGTGGTGGATCTCATTGCTCAGAGTATGGCGGATTACAAGCGAGAGCTAAGGATGCCATTAACGCTGCTCGAGTAGGGGAGCCCGAGAGTTAGAGCGCCACTCGGTCGAAGGGCCTGTGAGGTCGGATGGGCGAACGAGGCAAAATGAGAAAATCGGATCCGTCCCCTTCCCTAGAGGGCCTGCCTCCCTTTATATAGTCGGAGGGGGCAGGTTACACGGGAATACGGAGGAAAGATGTAGGGGTATACTATGCCCGGGAGTCCCGGTCTTCGGTCTTGGCGCCTGACATGTCGTTGTCCATCCCACGCCTGGGTTGGTAGACACAACGGACAGTGTTCCATTGGGAAGGTGCGTGCCTGCCCTCTGTCCGCTTGTCAGATGCTGACGTTGCTTATGTTGTGCCCTGGTACCGCCTTGAGACGGAGCGTGTCCCTCCATTGTGCCTGACGGGATGAAGGGACTGGTGCTTGACTTAGCGGCCTCCTGTTGTCTCGAAGGGGCATGGGACCGGCGATCGCTTGGAGTTGACCGATTTGACGGAGATGACGAGGCTCCGCCCAGAGTCTGGTCGAGTTCGTGGGAACGCCAACCGCCTGTTCGGTCGGAGCATGTGGGGACGCCTGACGCAGAATCTTGCCGGGTGCCCCGAGAGGCTTGATTGAGACCGAGTAATCCTTCGTGTCCCTTTGGGCCTAGAGATGGACCCAAGATGGTTCATCCGGCGATCCAGCCGATATTTAGGGATAATCCCATCTGTGAGGGGCGGAGGCTTTGATAACATCCCTTCCAAAGATTCAGATCGTCGCCACCGACTCGAGTCCAGATGACTGAGAGAAATACGATCTTGAAATAGATGTATACTTCGCTGTGGGGTACCCCTGGTAGGAGTATTCGTCAGTAGCCCCCGGGGCCATCCTGAAACGTAGGCGTTCCTGGATGGACCCTTTATTTTCGTCTGGCATGGTCTTCTCAGCAGCACGGCGCCGCTTAACGAAGCAGCGGGTCTCCTCGCGGATGGCCGCTTTGTTCGGTCGAGTCCGACCGACTTGGTCGGCCGGTCCCGGCTGGTCTTGCATGAAGACCCGGCAGTGTAGCCCCGAGCCCCGGCGTTTCGCAGAGTCGTTGGGGGTTTAGATCGCGATAAAGAATCCGACCGAGCGGCGTGAGTGAGCTTGATCGACTCGAGCCTTCGAGTGGATCGAATGTCGCCGGAAACAGATCCGACCAACTTGGTTGATTGTTCCAACCGGGTCTTGAGCGCACCGTCGGTGTAGCCCCGAAAGTGTCGGGGAGCCGGTTGGGGGTTATCCCGCCAAAACGAGCCCGACCGCTTGGTCGGCGGGTCCAATGCCTTCGCGAGAGGTTCTGTTCCCGAGTGCTCGCTTTTTACGTCAGAGGTGACGCCGGCCGTGGTCGGCAGGAGGTCCAGATGCCTTCGCGAGAGGTTCGGTTCCCGAGTGCTCGCTTTACGTCAGAGCCGGACGCACTGCCGTGGTCGGCAGGGAGGTCTAGATGCCTTCGCGAGAGGTTCTCCGTTCCCCGAGTGCTCGCGACGTCAGAGCCGACGATGCGTGGTCGGCGGAGGTCCAGATGCCTTCGCGAGAGGTTTTGGTTCCCGAGTGCTCGCTTTACGTCGTAGCCGACGCGCGGCGTGGTCGGAAGGGAGGTCCAGATGCCTTCGCGAGACGCTCGGTTCCCGAGTGCTCGCTTTTACGTCAGAGCCGGACGCGCCGTGGTCGGAAGGAGGTCCAGATGCCTTCGCGAGACGCTCGTTCCCGAGTGCTCGTTTTACGTCGTAGCTAGACGCGGCCGTGGTCGGCAGGGAGGTCCAGATGCCTTCGCGAGAGGTTCTGGTTCCAGAGTGCTCGTTTTACGTCGTAGCTAGACGAGTTAGTCGGGCTGGTTTCACGCCGCAGCTAGGCGAGGGGCATCCATCCCGAGTCCTCGTCGGGCGAGGCTATCTGCGGGAGGAGAGGCCGCTGTCGGTCCCACGTGTACGCCCCGTCCGCAGGTATGGGACCTAGAGGGGGTGAGCAAGCGCGTGTTTGCCATACGTCGACCGAACACCGTGCTCGTGGAGCTACAAACGGGTTATCCGAGTGGGCCCTAAAGATCAAGCGATCTCCGAGCGGACAATCCCTACGTCGGGTGTCCGACCTGCTGGGGGCGACCCATAAAAAACCTTTCTTTACTCATTCCCGTATTGGACCCCGAGCCGTTCATAACCCGGCGCACTGGGTCACGCTTCCCTTCGGGCTCCGCGAGAGTTTGAAGTATGGTCTCGACACGAAGTTAAGACGATTGGGTCGTCCGCCAACCCAACTAAAGACCCACCGAGGGTTCGCTTTGAACTCGCCGCCGACGGTTCGCTAGGGCGCTTAGGGATCCACCGTGGATTTTGCCTTAGACGCCTACACCAGTCTTAATCATGGGCATTCGAGTTCTCTCGCCACCTCGAGGTCGCTATGGCGGTGGGCTTTTTCATACCGCCTTGACTTAGCAGAGCCGCCCGAGGCGAAATCGGAGGTCGCAGGGGTGTCCCGCCCAAAGCGATGCCCTGGCGCCTCCTACTCACATTTAATGCGTGTGCGGAAATTAAATGCGAAGCGAAATGATTGGGAGCGATACGTCTCACCAGCGGGGGCGACGTGGCGGTTTGAATGGACGGGCGACGCTTCATCCGAGACAAGGTCTTGATCAAGTCCGCCGCCGGGTAAAAGGTTTATTATTGCATGTTTGGTCGGTGTCTGTTTCGCGCCTATATAGCCGGTATTTGGAGGGTGGTAGGGCACGCCGCCTTTACTTCGCTCCCTCTTCGCTTTGCCCTTCTCGCCTCCCGCCGCCGCCGAGACGAGAAAAAAGGAAAAAGGAGCCTGGAGAGAGTCGCTACATTTTTCTCCTCCGGCTGATCGCTCGCACCTCGGAGATGTCGTGGTCGGAGTGCACCACTCAACCCACCAAGGCTGCCCGAGAGGAAAGGTTCCTCCCCGGCAGGATGTTTCAAGTGGAGGGTAACGACGGGGCCGCGAACCCACGGAGGAAGGGAGATCGTGGTGCCCGCCGGTTCTATGAGTGTGGGTTCGACTCCGCTTCATCCCTTCGCTCATGGATGCTACACCACTACGAGGTGGAGGTGCACCATCTCAACCCCAACGGCGTGCTCCACATAGCGATCTTCATGACGCTGTGAGGCATTCTGGGATCGAGCCCCACTGGCGCCAGTGGAAGTACTTCTTCCATGCCCGTGTGGAAGGATAAGGCGCGGATGCCACGGCGCCCATAGGAGGTGCGTGCGCACAGCAAGATCGGTCGCGGGTCGGAGTACATCCCTTGAAGCCGCCGTGCCGAATCAGGTGGCACTCGAGTGGCTCTATGCTCGAACTCGGAGGCAAATACCCGGTCTTCACCGGTCGTCTCCCGAGTCGAGAACGAATGGGCCGGGCCCCGATAAAAGGGAGAAGAAGAAGATGGCGCCGATTCTCGAGCGGATCGAGCTCCGTGGGGCGAACCTGTCCGCGCGGTAATGCGGCGTTCATGAGAATGTGCGCAACCCCTTATGGAAAGGGTGCGCCCGATGTACTGACAATGGGCGATCGACCCCATGAGGATGGTCACAGCAGAGCTCACCGCGACGGAGCTTGAGGCTGGGTGGCCGCGTCTGGTCGGAGCGCCACTGGCGGTGGGTGGCGGCCTCGACCCCTTCTCGACGGGAACCCCGGACGGTAAGTTTAATGATTCTTCCTCTTCTCCTTCCACCCCTTGGCCTTTAGCATGCGGTTTGATCGGCGCTTTGTGCTCCCCAGGTGGCGGGCAGATGGTGTCCCGGCCGCCGGGGAGAAGCAGAGAAGGCCCAACCATGAGGCGGCTGTCTGAAGCGAATCCACCACAAGAAGCGCAGGAGGAGGAAAGGAAGAAGAAGAGGAGAGAGCGACGATTAAGGTCACACAAGCGAGGAGACCTCCGTGTCGATTTCTCCAATATGGCCGGCGCAGAGTCGCCTCGAGTGACGGTGGTGGCGAACTGATGATCCGTGATGAGGCCTTCCTGCCGCAGACCGGCGGCCAGCCCAACGAGGGCGCCAGCACAAGCGCCGCCATCATCGGGTCCCAGGCAGAGGTCCCCCGGGGGGAGATGTCCCTGGGGAAGCGGAAGGGCGATTCGCCTCCGCCGAGGAGGCCGGCGAAGAGGACGCAGCTGCTGCTGCCGTTCCCTTGGTCGACGGTGGCGTGCACTGGAGCGGAGGTGGTTCAGCGAGATCCGACGCCGGGTCTGCCTCTGGCAGCGGTTGGGGCGTTGAACGCCGAACCGTCGCTGTCAGCAGAATTGGGACCACCGTCGGAGGCTCCGGAGGAGTCGAGGCGTGAGGAGATTCTGGCACCCCTTGACGGGTTGGGGTCCCGGTCGGAGGCCGCAGGAGACGAAGGAGAACTTCCGCTACCACCGCCGACTCTGGTGCCGGTGGCGCCATCTCGGCGCTGTTAGGTTTCGACGCCGGGACCCAAAGGCCCGATAGAGGGGATGATCTAGACGCCGGAGGCGGTTGATACCGAGTCGCAGGTGGAGGCGGCGCACGTCCACCCGCGACCTACGGCCCCCTGGCCTGTGCTAACCCTGCCGGGTAGCGATCCGACCGGCAAGCCGTTGCTCGTGCTGGACATCGAGGCAGAGGCCAGGTCGTGGGGGCCTGCCAAGAAGGTGCGCAACGGGTGGTGGCCCACTTGAGCCAGATTCGGTAGGGTCTGGCTTTCGCCCTTGGCTCAGCTGATGGGGTGCTGAAAATCATCTCTGACATCACCCGTCCGTCCATCCAGGTAAGCTCGTCCGACCGCTTAGCTTCCGCCTTTGACTTGCTTTTTAGCGCCAAGAAAGCAAATGCAATGCCCGCTTTTGCGGTTGTTAAAGGATCACGGAGAGAAGTCGGCGTCTCCACATTTTGCACGAGCGATGATGGCCGCCACGGCTGAGGACGGCCGTCCAAGATCTCGAGTCGCCCGAGGCTCTGAAGCCTCGCACGCAAGTGGGCGAGGCGAAGAGACCCGACGGAGCTACTCGAGAAGCGCTTGATAACCGAGTCCCAGAGGTGAGGATATCCGAGCTCGAGGCATTTCGCCGGCCAACAGCGCCAGGATGCCGCCGTTGCCGCAGAAAAGGTCACATGGCCGGAGGCGGCGCCTTCAAGGCGAAGGCGACCGAGCCCGGGTGAGTCGGACTCACCGAAGGACGCCACATGCAGCAGAGGTTCGCTAAGGCCGAGGAGGACCTCCAAAGACTGGAGACTTCCACAATTAGTAAGCAAACCGATCTCGCCCAATTTTCTCGCGGTCGGACCGTTGAACCTTCTTTTGACTCGCTTCGACACGAGTTGCGGAAGGATCTCGGCGACACCGCGGAGGCGCAAAGTTGGCGTGGAGGAACGTGATGCGCCGTTACGCTACGCGCGTGGCCTTGACGGGCGAAGGAGATGGCGGAGAAGGATTTGCTCGGCAAGCCGCCGAGCCGATTTACCCTTCGTGGTCGGGGAGATCCGTGATCAAGTGCTTGGGACCGCTGGCAAGGTCCAAGCTCGCTTGTCGCCACTGCCGCCCGCGCGTCGAAAGACGCCAAGAGCTCGGTGAGCGAGGATCGAGCTTCGGCTTGTTCGGCGCCGGTTCGCCTTTCCCACTACAATGGCATCGACCTTGCCGTTGTCGTGAAGGGGTCGCACGAACCGACCGACGAAGAGGTCAAGGCTTCAGAACCAAGTCGACCAAGACGCCAAGCATGATCGCCAAATGGATATCCGCCAGAGAGCATCCTCCACCGAAAAACAGAGGAAAGTTAAACGCTTTTGATTTTTGTAATAACTTTGTTTTTGTAATGAACTCAAGTTTTGTTTTGGTCAGCCGCTCACAGTTCGATTCTATTTTTCGTGATTTCCCAAAGATGATAAACATTCGATGATCGTAGCTTTTAGGAACCGCGGAGGTTGCATAAGCGCGGAGTCGACATATTAGCACTTTTGGGAAGGCTCAAAAAGAACAAGGACCTAAGGAGCAAAACGCCTCATTCGCACTCATCACGGAAAGGAGTGTCTCCGACCAAAGAAGGGTTCGAACCACACGGCACTTCCTTTACCACGGCACCACTTCATGATCAGAGGCCGGGCGAGGTCAGAGCACTTGGGTCGAGAGGGTTACCGTTAGGTAGAGCCGAACGGCCGGTCGGGTCACCGATCCGCGTGAGTGCACGGATCTGTGGCCCTCGAGCGGCGCGTGGGAACCAAGCTCGCGGTTTCCACGCGGCGCTTGATTTCAGAAAAAGGGGAAACGCGTGGGAATAAGGAAAAGCTTAGGGAAACAATTGGCCTTATCTTTTTCTCCGTGAAGTGGGAATGTCGTGGCACCGGTCTTCGCTTACCCTTGGGCCGGTGGCCCAGACGGTGATGCTCGCGCCACCGCCAACAAGAATACCGCCCGGCGGTAAATCGAAGAGTCGCACGCGCTTTCCCGCCGGCAGGTCCTTTCGCCCCACCTGTCTCGTCGTATTTTAATGCAAGGCGGGAGACGTGGACTGGACACGTCCTGTCGCGCGGGACGTGGAGTTAATGCACATGCGCGCGCGTTGCTTTCGGCAACGCCGCTTTACCGCTTCCGCCTGCATATAACACGGCTACGACGAGCAACCATGCATAGCCATTCTTGTCGTTTTCCTACTTCCCTTTGCCTCTTCGCGATAAGGGAGGGAAGGGAAGGAGAAGACTCAAGTGGTGATGGCGAAGCGGGCGACGACGGAGGGCCGCAAGCAGGAGGCGGCGGCGGATCCCCTGGGGTCGAACCCCAAGAGATCCCGCACCATCGCCCGGTCATCCTCGCGTGCGAGGAGAGGGGGGCTCGCACTTCGCCGACCTTCCGCGATCGTGGATCCTTTTCGGAGTGAGCCCGCCAATGCCGGCCGGTTTTGATTCCGACTTGCCGACGCCGAGCTTTTTCCTTCTTCACCGCAGAGCTTCGCTCGGGATCGCCGCCGTCACCATGGCCGCGATGACCGCCTCGGCAGGGGAGGTGGGCACCGCTGGGGCCGCTCTGGATGCTCCTCCGACCGCCTCAGGCGGTCCCCCGGGAGCTCGAGCCACGTTTGTGATGACGCAACTAGAAGCCTCCTCGCGGATTCGAGCATACGCCACCGCCAGAGGCGGAGATGCCGCAGCTAGCTGGCTCGATCTCGAGCCTCGGAGGAAGCTCACCGAGGCGCGTGAGGAGGCGCGGGCGTTGCGGTTTCGGGCCGGCGCCGCGGAGGAGGAGCTGGCCAAGATGCACGAGGAGCGCTGGACCCTACGTGAGGATCTCATGAACGTGTTTTGCTCGCCTTCGAGAGCATGGCCAGAGCTTGTGCCTCTGGGGGGGGGCTACAGAGCCGCCGAGCGTAATGAGCTACATTACGCTTTTGGCCTTCCTCACAGCCTAACGCTCTCGCCGATTTACCGCGCTTCTACGCGAGCGCTCGCCACGAGGGGCGGAGGTCGCCGCCAGAAGTGAGTATGTGCTGCTCGCTGCGGTTAGCCGCAATGCCACCTTCGATCCGACGGGACCGCTTACGGGTCGAAGGAGACGAGACCGCACAGCTAGAGTGCGCCGACGGCGGAGATCGTGGGGGGCTCGTCATGGCCGACGCGAAAGCAATGATAAACTCGAGGACGACGACTTCACGGATGAGCCTCTAGGCGGTCGTGTCTAACTTTTGCTTCTCGAAGATGTAATCGTGTGTATGTCTGATGTCATGGATTTTGGGGGATTTTGCCAGATATTTCGCATTTCTTTTCTGTAATGTACACTCATCGAGCGACCATAGCCCTCAGAGTCGCGGGTCGCTAGAGCGAGGCCGAGTGCAAGGGCTTTGAGGCAAATGCGAAAATCCAAAGGGCCAAACAGCTCCAAAAGACGCGTCCGAGACCGACCATGGATCACTTCGCAAGCTTCCTTTACCACGAGGCGCTACTTTGCAACCGTAGTCATTGGGCGAGGCCATAGCGCCGGGTTGAGAAGGTCACCGCCGAAGGGATCTAACGGCGGCCGACGCTATCTTAAATAGCATGCAAGCAAACAGCCCCCGAGCCGCGTGCGCGAGGACCAGTATGTGGTCGGCGTGCAACACTTTCGAACCCGAGGGATTTAATGAAAACGTGCGAATAAAGATGAAGGTCAGGGACAGAATCTCCTTAGCTTCTCAATATCCCAGGCGTTTGACACAGCGTGATCCTCGGCGCCGCTGAATCGAAAGGTACCAAGTCGGAGGATCCCCATGGCGCTTAAGGGAACCGGATGGCAACACGCTCTACCGGCTCCCAGAGGCTCGAGAAGCCGCCTTGGCCCCGGGTCCCTGGGTCGGGACACTGCGGCAAGATCGCTGGCTGCAGCCGATGCTCCAATTCAAGTGGGGAAGCACGGAAGACCGTGTGACCCCCCGGCCAGTTGTTGGAGAAAAAAGCCATCAAGGAGGGAGATGGGAATCTGGAGATCACGAAGATGACGCGCGAAGCCCCTACCTGGCGCGCCAACTGTCGGTGTTTCATAGAACCGGCAAGTAAATTTGTAAGTCTAGGGGCCGCGCGTCCCTGCTCCTTGAATGGTTAGACTCGGAAGTCCAAGACGTATACTGGTTCGGGCCGAATATCCCTACTTCCAGTTCGTGGTGGTGGATCTCATTGCTCAGAGTATGGCGGATTACAAGCGAGAGTTAAGGACAGGCCCTTAACGCTGCTCGAGTAGGGGAGCCCGAGAGTCAGAGCGCCACTCGGGTCGAAGGGCCCGTGAGGTCTGGATGGGCGAACGAGGCAAAATGAGAAAAGCGGATCCGTCCCCTTCCCTAGAGGGCCTGCCTCCCTTTATATAGTCGGAGGGGGCAGGTTACACGGGAATACGGAGGAAAGATATAGGGGTATACTATGCCTGGGAGTCCCGGTCTTCGGTCTTGGCGCCTGACATGTCGCTGTCCATCCCACGCCTGGGTTGGTAGACACAACGGACAGTGTTCCATTGGGAAGGTGCGTGCCTGCTCTCTGTCCGCTTGTCAGATACTGACGTTGCTTATGTTGACATGCTGTGCCCTGGTACCGCCTTGAGACAGAGCGTGTCCCTCCATTGTGCCTGACGGGGTGAAGGGACTGGTGCTTGACTTAGCGGCCCCCCGGTGTTGTCTCGGGAAGGGGCATGGGACCGGCGACCGGCTTGGAGTTGACCGTTGGTTACGGCTAAGATTTACCGAGGCTCGCTCGAGTCCGCCTGAGCTCAGAACGCCTCACCGCTTGTTCGGCCTGAGCATGTGGGACGCCTGATCGGTAGTCTTGGCTGGAAAGTTCCCGGCAGCTTGATTGAGACCGAGTAATCCCGTGTCCTTTTGGGCCTAGAGATGGACCCAAGATGGTTCATCCGGCGATCCAAATTGATATTTAGGATAATCCCATCTGCGAGGGGCGGAGGCTTTGATAACATCCTTCCAAAGACTCAGATCGCATCGATCCGACTCGAAGTTCGGATGATCGAGAGAAATACGATCTTGAAATAGATCTATACTTCGCTGTGGGGTACCCCTGGTAGGAGTATTCGTCAACTATATCTTGAGAAAGATACTACTTGAACACAAAATCATAGATATTGAAACTTGAATCATCTAAGTGGCCCATAATTCATACTCTCATACACATCTAGCATTTAATTATCTTGTAGGGACTAAGAAATAATCCATGATACCATGCATTGGGATAGTTGTATCTTTTATAATATCATATGACATGGCAGCTTTATATATTGTGATAAGATACAATGTGATGTGCATAGCCTAAAAAGCATAACATCAGCGGGCCCACAGCCGAGAAAAGCTTCGACAGGCACCCTGTTGAGTGTTGACGCACGGAACAGAGACTAGAAGCCTCGTAGTTGCGGATAAGGGTGGCAATTGTACCCGCGGGTTTTGCACCCGATCGGGTCGGGTTCGGGTTTTAATTTTTACCCGCGGGTTCTTTGGGTCGGGTACCCGAAATGGGTTCGGGTCGGGTTCGGGTTTTAATTTTCACCCGCGGGTACCCATCGGATACCCGAAATACCAATATACCCATCGAGTACCCGTTGGGTTCCGGGTACCCGCCGGGTTTGGCGTCGGGTTTCGGGTACCCGTCGGGTTTGACTCGGATTTTTGGATTCGGGTTTCTTGTCGGGTCGGATTTTGCAAAACCCACACTCGACCCAACCTATTGCCACCCGTATTACACAAACCCGTCGGGTACCCATCGGATTTCGGGTACCCGCCAGTTCAGGTATAGATTTTTACCCGATATGGTATTCAGGTTCGGGTCGGGTTATTCAATTCGGGTTTCGGGTCGGGTCGGGTTTTGTAAAACCCGCACCCGACCCGACCCGTTGCCATCTCTAGTTGCGGAAAAGACACACCAAACTAGATGAAACCATGAAGGCCCCGGTGGAAACAAGGTGATTGATACTTGGATAGGCGAGGCGTGAGGGACTGAGGGCAGAAACTTCGCAGACGCTAGAGCTGTGGTACCGACGAAGACGGCCGCAGCGATAAAACATGCTTGCTTAAGGGTGTGATTGACATAACTTTAGTTTTATTAGATTTGTAGATTTAGTGGAGTTGAGTATTTCTAGTTTTATCAGATCTGTGGAGTTGAAACTGTGAGAACATTAAAAGTATTTAAATGGATTATTTTATTTATATTTTAGACTAAATATAAACTTAATTCACTTTATTTTAGCCTACAAGTTTCGGATCTTAAATGAAGTTAGAATTTAGAGCTCTACTAAACAGACCCTAAATAGGCTTTTGAGCTTTTTAAATTATACGAGTACTTTATGAATATAGCATTCTTTCTCTCTTTTGAGCATTTATCTAAGCGTCTTAGTATTGCGCATGGCCTAAGAGACGCTAGCAGGCATTGGTGTTGCGGTTGGCTGTGACGACGATAAAGGAGACGCTATGGTGGTGCTAGGACGAGAGAGTCGAAAGGAGTGACACGTGGGGCCTTGCTTCGTCAGAAACAACGAGATAGTATAACGGAGCTTGTGTTTGCTGTCACAATATTGCATTCATTGTGGTGTTATGTGAATCTATTTGCGAAGTGGTGCAAAATGAAACTCAGGATGCGTAATGCAAAGAACAATCTATCTATTATATTGCTAAAGCGATGGAAAAGGAATCACCACCTTCATTCCCAACCAAAAAAACTAAAATTTAAAATAAAAATAAAATAAAATTAGCAATTTAATTTTAATACAAATTTCAAAGTAAAATACCTAATTAAGTGTAGTTCGGAATCTTTACTATATAAAGTGAGAGTTTCTTCCCACGTCACTTCATCAAAATTACACATCTTTGCCATTACTCTTTAATTACCCATCTTTACCACTGTTAGTGCTCTTAATTACCCACCTTTGCCATTGCCTTTTAATTACCCGTCTTTGCCACTGTTAGTGCTCTTTGCAAATAAACTTTTTGTCGCAAATTAAGTTTTCGTTGTAACGTACGGGCACATAACTAGTAAAAAATTAAAGAAAAGCCGTAATTGGATTCGTATATTAAACTCAAAATAAAAAAAAAATGATTTACATACGGGTTCCAATTGTTTGCGGCGAGCAAACATCTGGAGGCCCTAATCGGTCTCGCTTCAGGAATCTGTAATGTCATCCCCGAATCCTCTGTCCAAAGCTCCGGAATCACGCCTTGACGTAGCAGCGTTTATAAGCAATTATGAGAAAATAATATGCAGGACTAAAAATTTATTTTAATGCGATTAACTGGCGTGCTGTGAATTTGTGTATGGTTTATAGTAGATTGATCGCTTGATACTAATCGAATCGGACGCAATGTACATTAATGTAGGTGGACGATCTTGATTGGCCTTAGCGGAGTTTCATACTAATAACTTATTGTAAAAAATGATAACTGTTGTAGATCAAACATAATGCACCGATCGAATAGTAAGAACAATCGTAGGGAGCACACACAATATGGGGAGGCAAAACTCTTTCTTTTTATTAGACTAGTCATGTGCAATGCATTGCAACGCAAACTCAATTTGTGATAAAAAGTTTATTTGCAAAGAGCACTAACAGTGGTAAATGTAGGTAATTAAAAAGCAGTGGTAAAGGAGGATAATTTTGATAAAGTGACGCGGGAAGAAACTCTTACTTTATATAGTACTAGCCATGTGCCCGTACGTTGCAACGGAAACTCAATTTGCGATAAAAAAAAATATTTGCAAAGAGCACTAACAGTTGCAAAGGTGGGTAATTAAAGAGCAGTGGCAAAGGTGGGTAATTTTGATGAAATAGTGCGGGCAAAGGTGAATAATTAAAGAGCAGTGGCAAAGGTGGGTAATTTTGATGAAGTGACGCGGGCAAATGTAGGTAACTAAAGAGTAGTGGCAGAGATAGGTAACTTTGATGAAGTGACGTGGGAAGAAACTCTCATCTTATATAGTAGAGATATATTGATTCTCTTATGTAATAGGGTACCATATTTATACTAGAGATACATAAGAGAGATTCGGATTCTTCCGTAACAAGCAGCTAGACATATCTAAACAATTAGAATTTAGAGTTCTATGGTACGTCAACACGCATATCATGTTTCTTTGGTTGCAACTGTGGACGCATCCGTGTGCACATCATATACATGTACCAGTATGCCCTCTGACGTATACGTCTAGAATTGCAGAGGAAAAGAATTAAGCCCGTAGCTTTGCATAGCACACGGATGCGTGCTTTTTGAATGGGCCGTACTCTGTGTGCATATTGAGAACCATTGTTCTTCGTCTGCTTAGCTCGTTGATGTGCTTTCTCCCGGTTTTGCTTTAGCACTTGGTTAGGCCCAACGGCCGTTAAACCTGTCCTGCCTGATACACAGGCCGTGGCCCGACCAACTGGACTAACGCTGTCGCAATCTGGCCCCACCTTACAGGGACTAAACACCGATTGCACGAGCAGTTACATCTGCCCCCCGCCCCCACCCGATCGAACTCCGTGCCGGGGACTCCCGGACCCAAATCACTGACAAACGGCCCTGAAATTACATGGTCGCCAAGACATTGAACCAAACCCTTCCGAGCCGGAAAAATATCCCAAATCACCAGCCACCAAATTATTTAAAAAGCTACAAAAAAATCATCTTTTTACTGTTCATCACTGTTCATTTTGCTGCTTGTTCTTTGTACCTGCTAGGATAGGATGAATTTGATCATGAAATTTTATATGTAGGTGGGGTAAGTTGAGATGTACATCCATGATTTTTTTTTGATAATTTTTGAAACTTTTTAGTTCACAGAAACCTAAAGCATATGTTGCCTTCGAAAACCCACAAAACAGTTAAACCCACCCCAAGAAGCAAAGAAGACGAAACCTAAAGCAAAACAAAACCCTAAAACACAAAAGGGAACCGCTAAGGAATACAGGTATTTTTTTAGAGTATTTAAATTTTGATCGTTGGATTTTGTCTCACGATTCATGTTTCATGTTTCTCTAACGATCTACGCGAGACTCTAGTAACACCCTGGCAAGATTAGTGTTAGGATTCACTTGGATTTAGGACTATAGAGTAACGGTGGGCGGTTGGGTGGCGATGACACTGTCGGTGAGTCAGAGAAAGGTGGTGGTGACAGATCTTACGACGGTATCTGTTGGATATAAGGAAGGAGGGTGACGCAAGGGGATTTCGTCGGAGAGGAGGTGGCGACTCGCTGGAGGGGGGGGGGAAGAAGGGCAGTGCAAGACAGATGGAGGCGGGAGCGATGGCTCATCGACATCTACCATAGTAGGGGTGGTGGACACGGTGACAATAGCAGTGGACAGTAGTGTACCTAGGATGAAAAATTTGGTAGTGTTAATGAAACTTGTTCACCGCCTTGCCAAATGCCCTCTTTGCACGCCGCTCGATCGATGCATATCCTTATAGTCCAACGTCCACTGTCGGCTCATCCCTTGCAGTCTATCGTGGCCTCGCCTCCCGACCGTCTGCTTTGCCACCTGGTTCACATGTCCTCACGTTGCTCTACGCTTATCCGCCGTGGGCTTGCTGCTCACGCCCAATGGTTAAGGGCGTTAGGAGGGTATTCATGATACCATCGACAGTAGGATGTACGCTAGCCTCCTTTAACTCACCGTTAGATCCGTCGTCTAGTGGTGAGAATGGGTGGTCTGCTAAGGTTTGAGGAGGAGGGAGAAGAGAGGACAGAGAAATATATATGGTTTGAAGGAAGAATCAGAACCTTCAGATTTACATTTAATGGCTCAAAATACGGTTACACCCTAGCTAAAAAAAAAAAAAAAACTCACCGGATACCTCCTCCAATACAAAATCTTCTCTCGCTCTCGCCGTGACGCTGTCCCCTCGCTTCATCGTTTCGTCTCGCTCCAACACGGCAACACCCCGAACGTCCCCAAGTCCAGCTCACCCACGCCCACCGGCCACTGCCCTCCACCGCCGCCTCCGCGCGAATCTAGAACCTTTTAGATCTGCCCATCTCGATCCGATCGCCTGGCGCGCCCCTGCTCTCCTCCTCCAGCTCCACCCACCCGATCGGATCCCGAAGGCACGCTCGCCCTGCATTGCCCACGCTGAGATCGCACTGATCGATTGCCGTCTGGAGTTTTTTGATCTGAGAGGTTTGGTTTCATCTGTTGTTGATTCTAGGGTTTGGGTGGAGGCGATTTAGATGGTGTACGATGGCGGCGTGAAGGACCAGGAGGGCTCGAGCTCGGCATCTCCAGCATCGGCGGCGGCCGCTGCGGCGACAGCGAGGGCGGGGCGGCCTCCGAGGCCGGGGAGCGACAAGAGGCTCGCCCTGCGGCATCCGCTGAAGCACCGCCGGTTCCGCGCGGGGGGCACCAAGGTGATGGTGGAGGCCGGGGGCGCGTCGTCGCCGGGGCAGGCGGCGGCGACGGCGACGGCCGTCATTGCGCCGAAGGAGAGCGAACGGGCGGACGAAGTGGGGTACATGTGCGGCGGGTGGAAGAGGTAACCTGTGCTTCGTGCTGCTCCGCTCTCTAGCTCATGCATAGTTAATCCTACTGTTCGTTTTGATTGATAAATTGGGTCTAAATCATATCGAGTTGGGTAGCAACTTGGAGCTTTTGTTATGAGACTCTTAGGTTTGATTGAGATTTTTGTTAAGTGGAACTGCAGTTTGTGCAGTGAGGCAATCAATGTCAAACAATTGCACTGCTATCTTAAATTCTAGATAATATATGCAGTTGCCCATAAGCACATTGGTACTGTAAAGTAAGATGGTTACTAGCGAAATCCATAGCTTGGGTCCTTGTCGCTAATGGTTGTAGTAGTAACTTGTAATGTGGGGGTATTTGAGCGCAAGAAGATCATATGTGTATATAACTCTTCGTTGGGATGAGTATAGAGTAACTCCTCATTCCTCAATCTCCTTATGTACCTAGGTTGTTAGCTTAAGTATTAATATTGTGTAATTTGTAACTCTCGAATGGAATTTAAAACTACAAACTGCCTTATGCCTTCAGAACTTCATTTAAATTTAGTGAATGATGTAATTGTTCACGAAGAGGGGCATATATAATTCCTAGTAGAGACCAATCCCACATGGACACATCAATATCATGTGCATGTTTGAACCACAGTCACTCACATAACCATGTAGTTCCTCTAACTGCCAGATTGCCAGTTGCCATAATGGATATCTGTAGTAATATCATCATCATGGGAATTATCAGAATAAAATGAAAAAAATACTTAAAATCAGATTATGAATGCTTTTTAAAGGTCACTAGTTGAAGTCATGTCTGTGAATTATCACTGTCCCAAAAATCATTAAATTTGATGCGAATGATAAAACATCATAACACCAGGATATATCAGGAACGGTCCTTTACGTTCCACACTTTTATGCTTTCTACACGCTGTTTTACTTGAAGAAAAATTAAAATGAGTTTATTGGGTTTTGGTTGGCTTGGCAGTTTGTCATACACATGGAACAAACAAGTATTTTATTTTGCACGAGTGTAAAAATACATTGGCTGCAGATTATGGTGGTCTGCTGCCATCAAATAAGCTACAGCTCATAGATAGATAGAATATAAAAACCTAGTGTAACTTTGTGCATAGGCTAGGCTTGAGCCTTTCCCCTTTAGGTATTGGTTGGAATTGGACATGGGTCACATTAAAAAAAAAAAAACTAGTGTAGTCCAATCGAGTGCTCAAGTTATCTTCAAGTAACTTGTAGAGAGAAGTAACAAAGTTCTTGATAGATTACAGTTATTAAGTTTTGGTCAATTATTTGAAGAATGAACTGTTAGGTGAAACTCTGATTTATTTATTTGTGTTCCCTTAATCTGCCAGCATCATTAAATGGACCAATCTTCTTCAATATTCACTGTGAACCCACACCACCAAATTTCCTTGTAGATTTGTTTGCTATGTGACAGGTATGGTAACCTCGATTATACTAAATCTTGCTTAGTCTTGCTTGAATCCCATTAGTGTGTCATACACTTCATCTCATTCATATCTGATCTGTGTGTTTTTTTTGTTGATTTATCTATGGCATGATTTAGAAAAAATTGATGATTTGCCCTGTTTTCCTAGTGAACTTGATGATTTGCCTCACATGTTAGTGAGGCATCATGGGGAAAATCATCAATTCCCATCTACTTAACGTGGCAAATGATCAAATCTCCCTATGATTTAATAACATACGTGTTTTTGATGATTGTTCACTTGAATTGAACCTTGGTAGGTTGGAACGTGTCCTAAATATTGTGGGCAGAAAGCAATGAGGAGCTTTTCTGTTATTATTGTATGCTTGGTATATAAAGACATGATTTGTGTCATCAACATATGTGATCTCGACGATTGTTCACAAAAAAATTGAACCTTCGTTAGTGCATAACCGAAATATGGTGCGTGAGAAGGCAATGAGGACCTTATTGCTCTATTGCTGCTATGCTTGCTACATAAATGCCCTGTTTGGGAGGGCTTAGTTTCTCTCTAAAGCCTCACAAGCTGTGCTTCTCGCTGAAGCTGGGGGAGAGGGGATTAAGGGCCTGTTTGAGAGAGCTGTAGCTTTTCTGAAATTTTGCTTTTTAGCTCTCTGGGCTGAAAAGCATATGTAGCTTTTTATAAGAGACCGTTTGTCAAACATCTAATTTCCCTCAGCAATAAGTTGCAAAAGTAGGTCTCGCCTGTTAAGGGTATCAATATTGTCTTATATAGGCTTTTTATATATATGTTTTCCTTATATAGGTATTGTCTTATATAGGCTTTTCTTTTGTACACCCTTGTATATCTATACATTCTTTCCTATTACCCTCATATTAAATATAAGTGCTATTCATAATATAGTATTAGAGCCAAGGGGTCTTAAGTTCAAGACCCGGTTGACGTAATTAAAAAAATAATTGTAGCCCACTTCTATTCCACGTACTAGGCCTGAGCGATCCTATAGGTGAGGAGTGTTGAAGTATAAATGAATTGCCCCACCTTTTCTAAGGGTGGGCGTTCGGTTAATTCGGTTCGGCTTATTCGGTTTAAAAATATTTTGGTTTTTGAGAACTGTAAATTGAACCGAACCGAATAAATTCGAAAACCGAACTGAATTAACAAAAAAAAAATGGTTCGGTTAATTCGGTTTACGGTAAACCGAATTTCAGAATGCCAGATCAAAGCATGTGATTCCATTCTGCTAGTGCTAGAGACCAAAAAGAAGTCAAGCAATTGTTCCTCCAATATGCTTATAATACCAGAGAGGGGTATTATTTCCAAGATTTGGGTAAGATTAAGGCTAACCATAGTCTAACGTGTGCAGATGTGTGAAAAAATGAAATGTTGGTAGACTAGCAAATGCACCAATAATATATCTAATCACTCCAAAAATTGATGGCCCTGCTTGCACACAACTACGCATAGGGAACATTCCATTCAGAAATCCTAACCCCTGGGATGATCTAAATAAACTTGGAAGAGTTCTTGGACGCAAGGTTTCTTCCACTAACCAGTAGCTTGGCGTGGGGCGAGGCTTGGCTAGCCGGCGTCTTGAGTTGGTGGTCATGCTGCTGGGGTCTCCATCCTCACGACAACAGTTCACATCGCCTACACCTCGGTCAGAGGTGGCGGCGGCAATGAGGCTCTGGGCTCGGGCTCGCCCAGAGCGCAAGGGGTCGAATCAGCAAGGGAGGCCATGAATCGAAGCTACCTGCCCCCGCAGTAGTCGACGGAGGAGCCGAGGAGGTGGCGAACCCTGGGGAAGTAGACGAGAGCTCACAGCCGGTGGTGAGAGGACTTGTGAATTTGTAGGTGGGGGGATGAGACGCCAGAGTCGGTAGGCGGCGGCGACTGAGGGGATTGCCAGATAGGCTTGGGTAGGATTTTGGGGAACGGCGAATGGGGATGGGCTGGAAGGCGAAGTGAATGGGGTTCGATAAGAGGGAGGGAGAGGTGGTGAGGGCGAGGGAGGGAGCCACGCGCTGGCAGAGGGGGAGGTAGCGGCATGTGGTGAGGGTGAGGAGGAGCGAGAGTCCTGTAGGTGGCCGATTGGGGAATCAAGACTACGATTGTTTGCCGATTGGGGTGAATGGAATTAGTATTCGGTGAAAACCTCAGTGAAAACGGTTATTCGGTTTCCAAATTTCAAAAACCGAACCGCAAACCGAAAACCGAATAGCGTCAAAATAAAAACCGAACCGTAAACCGAAAAAACCGAAATAATCGGTTAATTCGGTTTTTCTATTTCGGTTTAAAAGTGCCCACCCCTAACCTTTTCTCATTAGCTTAAGCTTTTGTGTGAATTGATTGGTACATGTAACTCAATATGGTATCAGAACAAGGTTTCTAGGGTTAGGGTTTTACTGCTGTTGCACTTGTGCCATCCCTAGCCGCCACCCCATTCTTCCACTGTCTCTGCTCCCGAGAGAAAAATCTCCACCCTCGGGGGTGGCCTCCACCCGACTTTAGCTCCTACCTGCCTACGACGCCCGTGGCTTCTTCCTGGCTGGCCGTGATGTCCACGCGCCTGCCGCCGCCGCGGCCATGCTCATCTCTGGCCACCCACCGTCTCCTGCACACAGGTGTTTCTGGGTCTTCGTCGTGTCTACCTTCCTGGTTGGTCCCGCGATGTTGGCTCCTCTGGCTGGCCCCGCCACCTCCAAATTTTGGCCGGCTCGGTCAGCAGACAATGACGCTTCTTCGCCATCGCGTCGTCGCCGGAGCTTTGCCGTCATGCTTCTCGCCGGTTGTCGTCTGTGCCAACGCCACACCACTTCTCCCGGTCGGCCCATTTCTCCACCCGTGATGTTGCCCGCCTCCGCTTCTCTGGCTCATCCCAGCTAGTCGTCTGCTCCGCTCCACCGGCCGGCAAAGCCTACCTCCTCAGCTCCGTCGGCTGTGCCATCGGTTGTCTACCACGTTGGCCACCCAGAAGGAGAAGAAACATATCGAATTTCAGTTGGATATCAAAATCGGATTTAATTCATGTTCGGCTCCAATTTTATGGCTTGGCTTACTCGGCTTGGCTCCCTTCAGCTTGGCTTTCTTGTCTTTTTGTCGGCTTCGTTCGGCTTGACTCCCTCCGGCTTGGCTTGGCCCCATCTCTTTTTGTTGGCTCAGCTTCTTCATCGGTTCTTGGTCGGCTTGGGTCAGCTCAATGGATTGGTTCATTTGTTGGCTCTGCTCTTTGTTGGCTCGGCCCCTTCATTAGCTCTTAGTTGGCTTGGCTCAGCTCGGTGGATTAGTTCATTTGTTGGCTCTGCTCTTTGTCGGCTCGGCTCTTTCATCGGCTCCTGGTCAGCTTGGCTCTTCTCGGCAGCTTGGCTCATTTGTCACTCAACTTCTTCATCGGCTCTTGGTTGGCTTGGCTCAGCTCGGTGGGTTGGTTCATTTGTTGGCTTGGCTCTTTGTTGGATCAGCTCCTTCATTTGCTCTTGGTCGACTTGGCTCTTCTTAGTTGCTTGGCTCATTTGTTGGCTCGGATCTTCTGTTGTCGGCCCAGTTTTGGCTTCTTTTTCGGCTTGGCTCTTTCATCACGGCTTTGGCTCTTTGGCTCCTTCGCTGGCTCGTCTCTTTCATCGACTTGGTTCACTTATGTCAACTCGGCTCTCTTTTGAGTCTTCCGTTGCGTGCATCCAAGTCTTTAGCATTGTTAGGCAGTATCCTTGTTACCTTATATCAGAGATTGCTAGTTGCCTTGTATAGAGATTGCTAGCCTTTAGGGATGGCAAAATTACCCATGGGTTCGGTATCAGGGTACCCGATTCATGGGTTCGGTATGGGTTTGATTTCGCACCATGGGTTTCAAATTTCGGGTTCGGGTTTGGGTTCGGTTCGGGTTCGGTTCGTTCAGACCTGGTACCCATGGTACCAATTAATTAATATAAATTAAAAATAATAGAAGGTTAATTCAAGATTTTCAAGCATCGCTCGAGATGTAAGATGCAGAACTTTCATGATTATATACACCATATATTTTTCCTTTAAACATAGAAATTACAAATGAATTGATTGACAATTGATGGTTGAAAATTTGATTGTGAGGTGAATTTAATTTGGGTTCTGCACTGTCGGTTCTGTACCCATCGGGTTCGTATATGGCGGGGTATGTACCGCACGAGATTTCGGTTCGAGTTCGGTTCGGTATGAATTTGGTTTTGGGTTCGGTCTCATGGAGGTGTACCATCCATACCCACCCGATTGCCATCCCTACTAGCCTTGTATATGTATTGTCTTATATAGGGTTTCCTTCTACACACACATTGGCACATTGGCCTCATGTTGAATACAAGTGCTATTCATAATATGGTATCAAAGCAAGGTTTAGGTTTAGGGTTTTCTACCTGACGTTGCACTTGCATCATCCTTGCTTGGTTGGCTCCTCCTGTTCGCATATTTTCCCATCGGCTACACAGTCATCACCCGGCCGTTTTCCTGTCGGCTTCTCTTCATCTCCTGCCGCGCCGCCGCCCGGCTACTCGTGGACGTCGGCAACAACTTGCTCCAGATCTATGCGCCGACGCCGTCCTCCTGGCCACATCACCGCCGCGTTGTTGTTGCCCTCCAAGTCGATCGCTTCCATCGGTGTTTTCCCGGCTCGCAACTTTGCCGCGCGCGTTCTTTGCAACTCGCTCGCATTAGCCCTCGCTATTCGTGGACGCTGCCGCCGTACCGGCGCCGCCGCTTCCCTGCCGCCGATCAACGCCCTCGAGCCGGTCTTCTACGCCTCTTTCAACCCAAACTCGAGCGGCCGCCATTGCCACTTGCGCCGTCGGCTGTCGCCCGTGTTGCCGGCCGTTGCCCGATCCACTTCGGCTTTTGCTTGAGTTGGACGTGAATCCACTCGGCCAACCGGACTTAAGGCGTTTTTAACCGTTCGGCCAAAAAAATGTTGTCATCTGCAGGTTCTTCTTCGGACACTGTCTCTGTTCCTCGCTTGCATGGTTATCTTTGACAGTCTCAATTATCGCGATTGGGTTCTTCATATGTGCCTTCACGTGCAAGGACATCATCTGTGGGAGTTTCTTACTGGCGAGCTATCATGTTCGCCTCGTCCTGCTCTCCCTGACATGCCTGTTATTCCTAAGGAGGCTGCTGCTGCTGCTCAACAGAAGGCCTCCAATAACTATGCTAATGCTGTGGAGTCTTTTCAGACTCAATTTACCGCATACAAGATATGGCTTGATGAAGATGCTCGTGCCTTTGCTATTCTGGTTGCTAGTATGGAGGTACATCTCGCTGGTAATATTGTTGGTTTGTCTTCAGCACAGTTGATGTGGGCGCATCTTCGCGTTCGCTATGAGCCTATTGGTGATTCTTTGTACCTTGCTGGTGTACGATAGGAGTAGTCGTTACAGCAGGGTGATTCTACCGTGGATGAGTTTTATGCTCAACTGTCCTCGGAGTGGCGTCAGCTTGATTCTCTTGGACCGGAGGTTTGCCGACCTGTCAGTGCTACCAGCATCAGCACTCTCACTTGGAGCTTCATCGCATCTACGACTTCCTGACCCGTCTTCGGGCTGAATTTGAGCAGATTCGTTCTCAGCTGCTTGCTCGTCATCCTCGTGTGACCTTGTTGGAGGCTCTTGCAGCTATTCGTACTGAGGAGACTTGTTTTCGTAGTGCGGGCCTGCTAGTATTTCCTTCAGTCCTGGTAGTGCCTCATGCTACTCCACCAGTGGCACCTATTTCAGTGTTGACTACTAGGGGTGCAGGGCTTCACTGCACCTACTGCAACAAGAACAGGCATGTGGAGCAGTTTTGCTATCGGAAGAAAAAGGATCTTGCTCGTCGAGGTGGGCACCCTCCTAAGTGCATTGGACTTCTAGGTGCCTATCCTCAATAGTTCTCTGCTTGTTCGGACCCCACTCAGGAGATTCTTATGCTGCTACATCGCATGGTCGCCACTGCACCATCAGGTTTTGCTGGTTCTACTACTCAGTCTTCTAGTAAGAGACCACCTTCCTCCTCATCAGGTATCATACTATGGATTCTTGACTCTGGAGCTTCTTTTCATATGACATCTGATCCCACAAGTCTCCATTCCATTAGTCCTCTTGCTGCTCATATCACTGTGTAGACCGCACATGATGTCTCTCTTTCTGTTGTAGGAGGAGCCACTTTTTTGTCTTCCTCTTTTCATATTCCTGTTGTTTCTCATGTTCCCAAACTAACTATGCAGCTTATATCCGCTGGCCAGCTCACTGATCATGGCTGTCGTGTTATCCTTGATTCTGACTCTTGCTATCGTGTTATCCCCGACGCCATACTCTGCCTAAGCGACGCCATGGTCGTAAGGCGGGCGCCATAGGCATGTATGGCAAGGTGAGTCCATGGTGAACCCCTCCTGACCGCGTTACCGCTTAAACGATGATAAAGCGATGCTTTAATAATCGTGATGTAGAGTGTTGTTCATAACAATTGCATATATATAGCGGGTGCTTGCATTAGATTTGTTTTTGTGAGGGTATTGGTGATGTAGCACCTCAAAGCATCTGGAGATGTTCTTGCTACCAAAGCACCTCAAAGCACTAGACCATATGAATTGTTTAACCTTGAGAATGCATGGCAGCAGTAAGTCTACTTCATTTCTAACATTTCTTAATTCTTCTCCTTGTGAACATTTGTGGTTGCAGTGAGGATGGAAGTCTGAATTGTGGATATTCTAGCTTTAGAGGGAGAAGAGCAAGCATGGAAGACTTCTACGACATAAAATCATCTAAAATTGATGATAAACAAATAAACTTCTTTGGAATATTTGATGGTCAGAGATTCACCTTTTAAACACATTATCTTGTCTCATTTTTTATTCAATCTAAAATTCTATTAGCACAGGTCATGGTGGTTCATGTGCTGCTGAGTATCTGAAGGAGCACTTATTTGAAAACCTCGTGAAACATCCAACTTTCATTACTGATACAAAATCAGCAATAAGTATGATGTTACCTAATAGAGCGTTATTTCAAGATCATGTAGTGCATATATTAGCTGTAACAGATCTAACTAATGGTAATTCCCAGGTGAGACCTATAAAAAGACCGACTCAGATTTCTTGGATGCTGAAACTAATATTCATAGAGAGGATGGGTCAACTGCATCAACGGCAGTTTTGGTTGGCAACCATCTCTATGTTGCAAATGTTGGTGATTCACGGGCTGTAATATCAAAGGCAGGCAAAGGTGCGAACTTTTTCATAATTTTTGTTGCTCAATTAGTGTTGTATATCATCAATGTTGTGTTCATTCATGACAGCAACATCAAAGTCTTCACCATGGATCATATCGTAACAAATCACTTCTTAACTTTCTGGGACTTCTGAGTATATTGATGCTAACTAATTGGTGATGGATATGTGTTTGGACTTTGGATGGATTACCAATTTTCATTATTCCTGGTGTGTTTTTTCCCCAAATTTGTGATGGTCTGATGGATTTTTATCACTAATCAGTATCATGGAACAATTAAATGCTATTTTATAGTACAGATGAATTAGGATTTAATTTTTTATTGTGTCAGTAAATGCAGCAAGGTAGTTTTACTATGTTTTTCCTTGGAAAACAAACAATCTGAATTCCTTTGATTGGATAGGTTACCTCTTTATTGAAAGGGGAAGACGCTTATCTATATCAAGGGGGTTACTGGACAAATACTGTGTTAAATACGTACAATATAAGGTGGATTGGTGAGATGTAAGCCATGATGGAGTTGCGGATTACTTATAGTTGGTTGCCTTCCTTGAACTGTACTATAATGCACTAATGCTGCATATTTGCTCGAGGAAACACTGCAATTGAATCAATACTGTTTTGGCTAGCATTAGTTTGCTGTCAGTCTATTTATTTAATGTAATAGGCAGATATGTTTGAATTGTGCCTGCCATCATTTCCACGTTTCCTTAATATTGTAGTTGACTTGCAAACTACATTTCTGCAAGAAAGCAAGATCATATTGCATGACAGGTTATCCACCAGTATTTGTTGTCCTATTGGAATGTATATTGATCCCTATAATATGTTGGTAAAGCATTTTCATTTCTCTTGTTTGCAGCTGTTGCGCTCTCTGATGATCACAAACCAAACAGAAGTGATGAGCGGAAACGGATTGAGAATGCTGGAGGAGTTGTTATGTGGGCTGGTAAGTCCGATGTTGATTATACTGCTGGTTGGGTATAGTGTGTTTATGTTTCCACTGAAGTTACTACTGTTTCTATTTACTTTGTTCTAAATCACTCGCATGTGTGTCGTAAGTGGTTCTTCAAAAGATCTTTTAGCTGATAGCGCCAAATGGGGTTTTTCAGGAACATGGAGGGTAGGTGGTGTACTTGCAATGTCTCGGGCATTTGGAAATCGTTTGTTGAAGCGGTTTGTTATTGCAGAGCCTGAGATTCAGGTGATCTTGCAATGCTCAGCAACTTTCTGTTGTTTTAATTTAAAGATAAAATAATACAATACTGCTCTGGACCACGGTATTTAATGTCATGTATGCACTTGATCGCAAATTAAAGCAGTTTACTTAATCACTTGCAAACTATTTTGTCAGGAACAAGAAATAGATTGTGAATTGGAGTTCCTAATTCTGGCTAGTGATGGGCTGTGGGACGTGATGCCAAATGAGGTTAGTATCACATATACCAAATTTGATACACATGCATGCTTTGCTTTCTTTTTATGAGCATGTCTATGAGGAATAAATCTCCAATGTGCTTTCTTGGGCAAACTATATTTAATAATTGTATGTGTGGCAGTGGCATATTGTTTATGCCAATCAAATAGGGACTTGTGTGTGGTGTACTAAGTAATGCGATTCTTTGAAGGGGGGCATATCTAGTGTAAACTATTTGTTTAGGTGTAATCATGCGAACTAGTTTACTTTGAGCACCAAATCAACATGAAAATTCCCCAAAACTTTATGATTTCAAAGTCAACTTTTGATTTGTAGATGGAACTCAAATTCGAAAATTTTCCTGTTGCAGATTTTAGATTGGATGTAGTCATTTACAAAATTTTGTTGTGGCCGTATAAGTAAATTAATAGGCACATTTGGTAAGGTTGTAACTTGACTAAAAGAAGGATCACTTTCTGGATATTTTGAAATAATATCATTCACATTGGAATTTTGCTACCCAGGATTTTTCTCGATACCCAGTTAGGAAGCTCGCATGAAAAATATTTGGGGAAAAATTGTCGGCAGTGCCTCAGGCTATTGCTTATTCAGCCACCAAAAACTCTTGAAAATGCATGCCATTAGATGATTGACGATCTCCATGTGTTGTGCGTCTCAAGGTACTTATTGACAAGAAGTGTTCCATGCAGTAGTGATGTTTTTGCCAACAACTTATTTTGCTTGCACTTAAAATTAAGAATTAATGGAATAGAGCATCGTTCCCTGTTCACTTCCAAGTTTGTGCCGACCTAATCAATGTGGTCGTTCCAGCATGCCGTTGCATTTGTGAAGGCCGAGGAGGGCCCTGAGGCCGCAGCCCGGAAGCTGACGGAGATCGCTTTTGCCCGTGGGAGCACCGACAATATAACATGCATTGTTGTAGAATTTCACCATGATAAGATGGGCAATGATTCTCCCTCATCAAGGGACCAAAGTTGATTCCATCTTTCTATTTTCTTGTTTCCTTTTAACTTAATCCTGGCATCACCTATCATGATGCAGCTCGAACTATGGCCTCTTCATTGGTTGTTTATATATATATTTTTCGTTCATAGCTTCAGTGGGCTTGCCATGCTGCTTTCTCCTGTCTCCTTTCCCCCAGTCGATGAGCATGCCATTTTTAGTTTGCGTTGCTTTGGAATTTCGATGTTTGCGGCTTTGCGCAATGGATCTTTCTGTATGTTCACAGGCATCACAGCGTGGGCGCTGGATAGTGTGCCGCCTGGTTGATGTTGCGTGGTCAGAGCTGCTCGGTTACCTGTAACGTCCGTTTCAATGTCCGTATGTTCAACGTGTTACTTGCACGACTGGTTACTCCGAAAGCGTAGGAGTTGTTTGGATTGAAAGCTCGCATCCTACGGTAAACATGTGTAAGCGGGTGTGGTTCTTCCAGACCTTTCAATCCCGTCCCTTATATATCCCAAAGAAGCCCTAATGCACAAGTTTACTGACGGAATAATCCATTTTTACCGTATGGCCTGCCTATGATTATTACAGAGATAATATTAAGTAGCTGAGCGCTTCATTTAGATATTCTCTTTGTAAATGTTTTCTTGGCCTGTACGCGTGCTGTGTCAACTTCAGAATACTGTGAAATAAAGTGCTATCACTGCTATGACTACAAAGCGTAACTCTCCACAAGCATTCCGATAAACATGAGAAACTAAGCTTTAGTGGAAATATTATTACACGCCATTAACTTAAAACCGAGCATTTGATAATTGTACGCTCAAAACCGATTTAGGAGTGAGCAAGAGCGGAGACTGGAGAGAGTAAAATGGATTTTTTTTTTACTTTATTGTATTTATTATGACTAAATTCGGCCGTTTAAAGGCCTCCCGAAAGGCGAAATACCTTATCTTCTCGTTGCCGCGCGCCGAGCCACCCAAGAACCCCCTCCTCCCAAAACCCCACGCCGCAGCTAGTCCCACTCGCCGGAGATGGCCGGCGGCGGCGACCTCCTCCTCCGCACCCACGGTGGCCTTTCCGTCCTCACCAGGGTCTTCCCCTGCCGCCTCCGCCTCCGCATTCCCGCCCGCCGCCGCCGCGCCGCTTCTCCCCTGGCCGCTGCCAAGGTTGACATCGCCGACGTCGTCAGTCGGACCAGGTCGGGCAGCACCGGCGATGCAGTTGACCCGAAGAAGCGGCGGAGGCACGCGGACGAGGGCCCCTCGTTCGCTAGGGTTGTCACGAGCAGGGGAAGAGGTGTCGACGAGAAGGACGTCGAAGGGGAGGCTCTGCAATTGGAGAAGAGTGATGACGAAGCGGGAGGAGTCGATGGCTCCTACCTCAGCGAGACACGGTAATGGCGTGCGCCGCAAATTAGGAACGTGTGTCTTTGCAAAATTGCAGAAATGAGGAATTCTAGCTTTGTTAATGTCGGTGTGATTTTACTACTAGGGCATAAAGCTTAAAGCATTGTGTAGGAAGAAATGTACTATAGCTATTCGTTTGTACTGGTCCAATCCTACAATTTATTACTGTTCTGCTAGAATTATTCTATTCTCACTAAGTTCTAGTAGTGTTCTATGTTCGTGTAAATCTCTAGCACTAAATCAATTGTTACTGCCTCTTTTAAGTAGTCTTTAGCTTTACATCATTACATGCTAAGGGTACCATTTGGAATTGAGGATAATGGTTGTAGTATGTGTTGCTACTGGCTAACTGCTATACAGTGTTCATCTGATTATTGGGAACAATCATAGCTATTATGCATTAATTAATTCTGTGGTTTAGTAATGTCATGCATATTGCAGGTTTGATCAATGTGCTATTTCTCCATTGTCACTGAAAGGCGTCAAAGATGCTGGATATGAAAGGATGACCGAGGTGCAGGAGGCAACTCTGCCAATAATCCTCCAAGGTCAGCAAAATTGCAAATATTATTGCTCCACAGTTTGATACCAATATCTTGGGTGGGAGCCCTGAAACTGATTTCAATATTTTGTTCCACTATAGGTAAAGATGTTCTGGCAAAAGCGAAGACAGGAACTGGAAAAACTGTTGCCTTTTTGGTACTCCTTGTCATTCAGCCTAAATATTCAAATTGATCACTGAACTATTGCAGTGATGCTATTAAAGCATTGGCCAGTCTGACTGATTTTCATTTTTTTTTTAAACATTTAGCTACCAGGGATTGAGGTTCTCTCTGCATTACCCCGTTCTCCGCGGAATCAGTTGCGACCATCTATAAATTTGCTAGTGATGTGCCCTACAAGAGAGCTTGCAAACCAAGTGGCTGTTGAGGCCCGGAAGCTTCTCAAATATCATCGCTCACTTGGTGTTCAGGTAGTAATTGGTGGCACAAGATTAACTCAAGAGCAACGAAGCATGCAAGCTAACCCATGTCAGGTTGTACCCATCAATTACAGTGTGTTCATATCTAGGTGCGATTTATGCACTAATACTAAGTATTGGTCAAAACAGATTCTTGTTGCTACACCTGGAAGGCTTAAGGATCATCTTGAGAACACACCTGGTTTTTCTACCAGGCTTAAAGGCATGAAGGTTCTTGTTCTTGATGAAGCTGACCGCCTACTGGATATGGGATTCAGAAGAGACATTGAGAAAATAATTGCTTCCATTCCTAGAGAACGACAGACACTGCTATTTTCTGCTACTGTTCCAGAAGAGGTATCTCTTTTGTCGTTATGCACTCTTTATACCTCTTAACAGTCTGATTTTTTGAATTTTATTGTTAGGTCCGTCAAATTTCTCATGTAGCAATGAAGAAGGATTACAAGTTTATTAACACTGTTAAAGAGGGTGATGAGGAAACACATTCACAGGTTTATACCCGTCATTTTCCCTGAGCTGTAATGGTAAAAATTTAAAGCAAGTACCTTACACTATTGCTGCTGCATCAGGTTAGCCAGATGTACATGGTTGCACCACTAGACCTGCACTTCGCTATATTATATGATGTTTTGAAGAAGCATGTTGCGGAAGATCCAGACTACAAAGTAAGTTGTCTCACCAACCACTTGCAAGCTTATATCTCAATGATTTCTGATGTGTTATTAACTCATTACCCCATACAATTTTGCAGGTGATTATATTCTGTACTACCGCAATGGTCACAAAACTTGTTGCTGAAGTTCTCTCCCAGCTAAAACTGAATATACGAGAGATTCATTCCAGAAAGTCACAATCTGCAAGAACTAAGGTCTCAGATGAATTCAGGAAGTCAAAGGGTCTGATATTAGTTAGTTCTGATGTATCTGCCCGTGGTGTTGATTATCCTGATGTCACCCTTGTCATACAGGTAGATTCTGTTGTTATGTATTTTACCAAAACTTCTTGTACATTTCTCACGAAATTTATTTGCACTTGCAGGTTGGGATTCCTGCTGATAGAGAACAGTATATACATAGACTTGGTAGGACTGGACGGAAAGGTAAGGAAGGGCAAGGCCTCTTACTGTTGGCTCCCTGGGAAAAGCATTATCTTAGTAGCGTTAAGGATTTGTCAATATCAGAGGCTGTGGTACCTTCAGTGGCTTCAAGCATTCAGACAGAAGTAAGTAGTATATAACTTTGTTACTTGTCATCTAGCTCTCTCTTTAATTTTGTTAGCCTGGTGCAAATTTAGCAACAAAAGTCTATTCAATTTTGGCCTGTAAAGGTAATGTAGTTGATGCTTTCTTATTTCTGCTTGACTCGACAGGTCAAAGATGCAGTCAGAAAAGTAGAGATGAAGAGCAAGGAATCGGCCTATCAAGCTTGGTTAGGGTACTACAACTCAAACAAGACCATTGGCAGAGACAAGTCGAGACTTGTTAAGCTCGCAGAAGAGTTCAGCCAGAGCATGGGGCTTGCAGTTCCGCCAGCCATACCCAAACTAATTCTTCGAAAGATGGGCCTTAACAATGTTCCGGGGCTGCGATCTACGTAATTGTGATGCTCCAAGGTCAAGCAGGATTTGTGTGCTAGAACACTCTTATGGGTATTTGACCGACCATAATGCTCTCAGCCTCATAAATGGTATACTTTGCCACTGCTATACCTTAGTGCTGCCGCTCTTGGAGATTTGCAGATTGGTTTGTTGTGGTTGGCTAGAAGTTTGGACAATAAACACTATGATCACTTCCCATCGAGTTCAGAAGTCCTCTGTTCAAGCATGACTGCTGCATTCTTCTTGGAGCCAAATCTTGACCGGACCACTACTGCCCACAGCAGACGGGTTCAAACAGATCCAGTAATTCTTCATATAGAACTACAGACCAATGATTTATTAACCTTATTGCGATCGGTTCCGATCCATTTTTGAGAAAAGAGACATGTATTTGCTCACTGTACCCTAGGTAGGGCTGTAAAAAAAAGCTCGAGGCTCATGAGCTACTCGAGCTCGGCTCGCGAGAGGCTCAGTTCGAGCTCGGCTCGAGCTCCGAACGAGTCAAACTCAAGTTCGAGCTTACGAGCTTAACCGAGCTGAGCTCGAGCCTGAACCGAGCTTCCTTAAGTCAAGCTTTCCCGAGCTTACTCGAGTTTATTACCAAGCCTACCGAGCTTACAGAATAACCGAGCTTACTTGAGCTTTCCGACCTTATCACGTTTATCGAGCTTAGTCGAGTCGAGCTCGAGCCTACTTGAGCTTGGATCGAGCCGAGTTCGAGCTTGGGTCGAGGCTCGAATCTCAACTCGAACTCGGTTCGAGCCTTACCGAGCTCAAGCCTGGAGAGCCAGACTCACTCAAGCTCGGCTCGTTTACAGCCCTAACCCCAGAGCACCATATAGCCTAATACATATAGTTTCCTTCACTGTCTTTAGCCTCAACCGGCCACGCCTGCACCAAGTAGCCCACCCTTGCTTCATGGCTCTGTCGGCCACACCTCCACCAAGCCTGCCCCTGCTCCGTCGGCCGCTCCTCCAGGCTCGAGTCGGCCGCGCCTCTAAGACCATACACCTTGGTTGCTTCGCCAACCACGCCTTCACAGACCACACGGGAGCTCGCCCTTGCTTAGGTGCTCCGCCGGCCACGCCCTAGCCACAGGCGAGCTCCGCCCCTGCTCTGCCGCCTGGCCCACCTCCAGGCCCTTCACCCAGCACTGGAGGCAACTCCGTCACGGCGTCACCCTTGCTCCACCGACTAGTCCGAGTCCGAGCTCACCTCTTGCTCCACCGCCCACTAATCTGGCGCACGACTGGACGCCTCAGCAGTGACGCCTAGTCGCCCTAGACGACGCCTGACACGGCCAGACGGGCGACTTGCCGTATCCAGGCGAGACGTGCTTGGCGACTGGACGCCTAGGCGGCAACTAGGTGTCGTCTACGTGGCGCCGTGATAGTACACCCATGTCGCTACATGGCTTATCAACTAATCAACTTAGTATCAGTTTTCTACAGGATGTATGGAATCAGGAGTGTTTTGTCATTGCTCTTATACTGCATTTCTGCAGGCATGCCCTGGGCAGGAAAGTGGAGCAATGTGCAGCATTATGAATCGATTTAATGCGTGTAGCACCAGCACACTCATTCCGGATAACATTGCACAATATATCTGCAGCATTTCGTCATTTTTTTTCTGCCCAGAACAGACTCACATTTATTGATCAAGAAGCAGCGAACGTGACAAGAATTGAAGCCGAAGCTAATCTGACAGATTGAACACAAGTCCAAAAGACTTGCACATCATCCTACTTGCTGTGCCCCACGGAGTCGCTGGCAAGAAGAGCTGGAGCCTGTGACTGCTGCTCATGCAGGGCTAAGGGCTTTAGTCCCTGTTTTACATTGTGGTTGATTATGATAGCGTAAGTGTGACAAAATTATAGCAACGAATCAAGCAACCTCATAATTTTTGTGCCGGCCAAATTTATCGTCACCCTTGTGGCAAAATAATGTTAGAAAATAAGTCTACTACATGTGGGACATATAGCTAAAAAAGTTTGACAAGGCATAACTGTGGCGACAAACAAAACCCGGACCACACAGACTGAAATATGCCTAACTTGGTGGTAAAGTTTAGCCTCGAACCAAACTTTAGACTTCAAGGAGCTAGGGGTAGTTTGGGGGTGCAAACCTAAACTAAACGGAAAAGGATTAAATACAATGGGAATGACACATTTGACTATTTACCTCTTTCATTTGGCGTTTTGTTAAGTCAATTACTTAGGGTGGCATTTTTTGAAACTATATATTGAGTGGCATTTGATGGAAAATCCTAACATACGGAGTGAGATATGATGATGACATGGTGATACCAGATCTGAGCACGATTTTGACAAAAAGAAAAACATTTTTTTCGAGAGGACTAAAATGAAACGAATTATGCCTTTTTTTGGAATTTGCACGGTTGCCACCACCAAGGAGTGCAATTGTTGAACTACAACTAAATTTGTCAAAACTCTTATGGTGTCATCGAAGAGGAGGGAAATAGGGTTTATTTACCACTGGAAGCCATACTTTTTTTTTAAAAAAAATGCCCAGACTACCCTCACACTTTTCCTTTCTTCCTTTTTTTTTTCTCCTTCTCTTCTTTTGTTCCTACTTTGATCGCCCGATTGCGTCAACATCTTGAAGCTCCACTTGACTATGCCTACAGATCAAGGCTCAACAGGCGAGCCAACATGGTATAGCAAATTGCATCAACCATCCAAAGCTCCGCCATGTCTGCCCAAAGCTGTGTTTTGTGTTGTCTACTCTGACATATCCCCCGCTCTCTCTAGCGAGTTTCTCACAATAGTATTCACGTCAATATGTGTTCTACCTCTCCTTAATTGACCCCATCAAAGTAATCTCATTCTTTTACTCCCAAATGATGGCAACCTAGGTTTTCCACTTCTAGATCCGATGAGTTTGCCGTGATCATATGCCTATTACAATGAGTCTCTGCTCGATTGTTTCATACGATAGCTTTCCCTCTTCACATTCTACATTCAGACGCAGTCATATATCTTCCTTGATCACACCATTACCGTCTTCATGTGTGCTCGCATCGTTGCTACTGTCCCAAGCATCACCAGATTGTCCTCAGTGTGTCTCTGCCCTGAACCACCACCAATCACCATCGTGTTCTCCTCACTGAGGATGACATGTTTTCCTCTTCCTTGAATCCTATCTACCAACCCCGAAGCCATTAGTGTGTTGCACTCGACTATCTCCGTCATCCATCTCCTCTAACCCGATGATTTGTTTTTTATTTTTCTTGGAAGGGCAAAAATGCTCATTTTTTGCTTGGATAAAACTTTGGACCCATGGACCAATGGCAAATACGCGTATTTCCTTTGTTTGTAGTGGCACCACGGTAGTTAGCTCGAATTCAGTGGAGTTAATTGAGATTTTGCCACTCCATACATCGCGCTTCGCCAGAATGCCATTAGTCACGTGGACTTCGTCATAATGCCATCCCGAACGTGAGTCTCACCGCTGAATGCCATTTTATATTTTCTCTTGTATTTTCCTTTTATTTTCCCTCATTTTGCCGCGTGAAAGGACTCTTTTGCCCTCGCAAAATAAAAAGAACGAGACTCTTTATGACAGGCATGGGATTCATTAAATTTAGCTATCAATTAAAGTTGAAATTTTTGAAACTTTTTGACTGAGATCCGGGGATAGGCATTGATATCCAGAAAAATTGGTGGATTAAAATCTTGTCCAGAAAAATCACAGTAATTCTGACAAGGCTGCTTCATTAAAACTTAGTTTTCAGATTTTTATTTTATTGGATAACAAATAAACTTAATTTTATATGATACTTTTTATGTGAAATAATAATAATTGTTGGGAACTAACATAAAATTTTCAGACACTTATCAGTTATATTTATTTTTATAAAATTTCCGACATTTGCTAATATTGCTTTTGATTCCATTCTGTTTTTGATTTTATAAAATGGTTAATTCAACTTTATTATTTTTGAAACTTTTTTGTAGAGGTTTATTACGGCTATTATATTTTATTTTAATAATTTCAAGTCAATATATATATTGTATTTTATTTATAAAAATTCTGATATTGATATTATTGTATTTAGTTTCAGCGCAGGGGCAAAAGAGTCCTTTCACGCGGCAAAATGAGGGAAAATACAAGAGAAAATATAAAATGACATTCTGGCGGTGAGACTCACGTTCGGGATAGCATTATGGCGAAGTCCACGTGACTAATGGTATTCTGGCGAAGCGCGATGTATGGAATGGCAAAATCTCAATTAACTCAATTCAGTGGCAAACTTCCAAACGCAGTAAACCCTAGTGGCAGATATGCAAATTCCCCCTTTTAATTGTTTGAAATTATGGAATTATGCCGTGTTGCCATGGGAAACTCATAAAATGGCATCGCAAATCCGCCCTTGTTCCCCTCTGCTTTGTTTTGTTATGCATCAGCATTCTCCTCGCTGACCCATGCCGCTTGAGAGCGACACCGCACGACGTTTTCAATGGGATCATGTCTGCAACCCCAATGACGCTGCCCACCGAAGCGGCGGCGAAGGCGGCGGCAGAGGGACGCCGAGGAGGGCCCCGCGTCCCCTAGGGTTGTCATGAGAATTTTATTAGGCCAATTTGAGAGAGGGTATAAAAGGCTTGTTGGGCCGGAATGACACATTTGACTATTTAACTCTTTCATTTGGCGTTTTGTTAAGTCAATTACTTAGGGTGGCATTTTCTGAAACTATATATTGAGTGGCATTTGATGGAAAATCCTAACAAACGGAGTGAGATATGATGATGACATGGTGATACTAGAACTGAGCACGATTTTGACAAAAAGAAAAATATTTTTTTTCAGGAGGACCAAAATGAAACGAATTATGCCTTTTTTTGAATTTGCACGGTTGCCACCACAAAGGAGTGCAATTGTTGAACTACAACTGAATTTGTTGAAACTCTTGTGGTGCCATCGAAGAGAAGGGAAATAGGGTTTACTAGGATATTTTGCGCGGCGTAATACGCCGCGTGTGTTATCTTTTTCGCGGAAATAATATCGTTTTTTTCGTCGGCGTTTTTTTAAATCATTGAGGAAACACACGAAACGGTTGAAATAATACAAACGCATCCGCAATTACGCTAAATCGAAAGGTCTTTTTCGTGAAAATAGTCGGAATAATCCAAACGCCACTACATTTTTTTCGGCATTTATTTAGGGTCCTTTCATGAAATATTCGCGATTTTTTTCTAAATCAGAAGGTCCTCTTTGTAAAAAACCACGCAAAGGACCTACACGCGAAAAGGGAAAAACGAGCCGACCGGCCCGGTGCGCGTTGTTTTTTTTGCGGAAACAATTTCATTTTTTGCATCAGTGTTTTTTTTTAAATCGTGGAGGAAACGTAAGAAACGGTTGAAAGGACACAAATGCATTTGCGATTGCGCTAAATCGAAAGGTCCTTTTCGTGGGAAACAGCTGGAATGATCCAAACATCACAATTTTTTTCGGTATCTATTTAGGGTCTTCTCACGAAAGATGCACAATTTTCCTGAACCAGAAGGTCCTCTTCGTAAAAAATCGCAGAAATGATCTATACGTAATTACGGATTTTTGCAAAGACCTAAATGCGATTTTTTTTGAGCCGAGCCGGCCGGCCGCGTGCCGGCTCGGCTCAAATCAACCAGAGGGCATGAATGCTCCCTGAAATAGAAGAGGTATGATTTACCACTGGAAGCCATACTTTTTTTTTTCAAAAATTGCCCAGACTACCCTCACACTTTTCCTTTCTTCCTTTTTTTTCTCCTCTCTTCTTTCGTTTCTACTTTCGATCGTCCGATTGCGTCAACATCTTGAAGCTCCACCTGACTATGCCTACAGATCAAGGCTCAACAGGCGAGCCAACATGGTATAGCAAATTGCATCAACCATCCAAAGCTCCGCCATGTCTGCCCAAAGCTGTGTTGTGTGTTGTCTACTCTGACATATCCCCCGCTCTCTCTAGCGAGTTTCTCACAATAGTATTCACGTCAATATGTGTTCTACCTCTCCCTAATTGACCCCATCAAAGTAATCTCATTCTTTTACTCCCAAATGATGGCAACCTAGGTTTTCCACTTCTAGATCCGATGAGTTTGCCGTGATCATATGCCTATTACAATGAGTCTCTGCTCGATTGTTTCATACGATAGCTTTCCCTCATCACATTCTATGTTCAGACGCAGTCATATATCTTCCTTGACCACACCATCACCGTCTTCATGTGTGCTCGCATTGTTGCTACCGTCCCAAGCATCACCGGAGTGTCCTCAGTGTGTCTGTGCCCCGAACCACCACCACCAACTTGTTCTCCTCACTGAGCATGACATGTTTTTCTCTTCCTTGAATCCTATCTACCAACCCCGAAGCCGTTAGTGTGTTGCACTCGGCTATCTCTGTCATCCATGATCCATCTCCTCTAACCCGATGATTTGTTTTTTATTTTTCTTGGAAGGGCAAAAATGCTCATTTTTTGCTTGGATAAAACTTTTGACCCATTGACCAATGACACATATGCGTATTTCCTTTGTTTGTAGTGGCACCACGGTAGTTAGCTCGAATTCAGTGGCAAACTTCCAAACCAAGTAAGAGCATCTCCAACAGCTCCTAAAACTTATTCCCAAAACTATTTTTTAGGAACAAATGAAAAAATTACCGCTCCAACAGTTACCCTATCGGACTCCCAATCTTTCCGCGCGCCCCAAAAACTCCAGCCAAAATGGCTAGATATTGGCCGCTCGCGTGCCTTCCCAATCCCCATTTTTTCCATCTCCTGCGTAGAGAATTTAACATTGCATCGTCTTTCCCAGGCCCTTTCCCCTGCCACGGCTCGCTCCTCCGTCCCCGATGTGAAGATTCCGCCGCGTCCGCACTCCCATCCCGTGGCCGTGCCGATCCCATCGCCGCTCGTCGCCTTCCCCCGCAAAAAACCCACCAAATCACGCAAAAATGTCCCGTCAACGCCACCACGAACCTCCCCCGCCCACCTGCTGGTCCTGCTGCAACGGCTGCTCCGCGCCGTGCTACTACCCCCGCGCCAAGGCCAAGAACGCGTCGACCATCTCCTCCCCCCATCGCTTCTCCTCCCCTCGGTCTGCCGCCCGCCGAACCCTCGTCACTTTGCGCCGCCAAGACACCAGAAACCCGCCTCGCGGCGCCGAGGCGCGCGTCTGGTCAAGTCATCTGCTAGGGAGCTTGCGGCACGGACGATCCAGGTGCACTTCCGCCGCTTCCTGGCCCGGCGCTCCTGCACGCTGCGCCAGCTCAAGGAGCTTGCCATCCTCCGGTCCAAGGCCGCCGCGCTCCGAGGGTCCCTCTCCGGCCGCCGCTGGTGCGGTGACCCCGCCGCCATCTCCGAGGCCGCCACGGGCCTCCTCCTCCATCTCGACGCGATCCAGGTGATGCAAACCGTACCATGATCTCTAGTTCGATTCGATCGCTATGCCATTGGTGCGGGTTTTCATTTGGGTTTCGGATCAGGGAGGGGGCCCGATGATCCGAGAGGGAAGCGCGGTGAGCCGGGAGCTCACCCGGATCTTGGAGTTCGTCGACAAGGTTCTGGTCAAAGAGCATGAGGAGAATTTCATTGGCAGCACCGATGATCGTCTAAAGGACACCGCACCGGGACCAAGTCAAAATATTTTTGGGGAAAAAATAGAAACTGTTGGACTATAGTTTTTTTTAGGCCCAAAAACTTTTAGGAAGCTCCTAATCTAGGATTATGGGAGTCAAATTATTAGGCACTGTTGGAGATGCTACCCTAGTGGCAGATATGCAAATTCCCCCCTTTACTTGTTTGAAATTATGGAATTATGCCGTGTTGCCATGGGAAACTCATAAAATGCCATCGCAAATCCGCCCTTGTTCCCTCTCTGCTGTTTTGTTCCGACCGCATTCTCCTCGCCCCCAGCCCCCGCCGCCGCCGCCAAGAGCGACACCGCCGACGTTTTCAGCCGGATCATGTCTGGCAACCCCAGCGACGCGGCCCACCGGAAGCGGCGGCGAAGGCGGCGGCAGAGGGGCGCGGAGGAAGGCCCCGCGTTCCCTAGGGTTGTCATGAGCAGGGGAGGAGTTGCATCCGATGAGGACGTGGTGGAAGGGGAGGCCATGGAATTGGATGCGGGGAGGAGTGCTGGCGACATGGGAGGCGTGGATGGATCGTACCTCAGCGAGACACGGTAATGGCGTGCGCCTTTCAAATATTTTTAAACTGTAGAAACCAAGTATGATGTAGTCTAGTGCTTGCGTGATTCTACGAGTATAGCTAAAGAATATAGTGTTAGAAAGAACGAAGTCAGCTGTTTACTGGGGCGTTGGTCTGATACTCCAAATTATGATAATCAATTGAATAATTGATTCTTACTGTGTTCTGGTAGTGTTCACTGTTCGGTGTTCATATAGATTTCTAGTACTACAAATCAATTTCTGCTATTTTTTTTAAAAAAAAAACTTAGCATTCCTCACCTTTATGGGTATCATCTGGACTTGGGGGGCCAGTGATTGTAACTTGCAGTTTGTGATTATTGGGGAATTGTCTTAGCTTCCTGCAGTTTTACTGCTGTTGTGGTTTAATAATGCTATGCATGTCGCAGGTTTGATCAATGTGCTGTTTCTCCATTGTCATTGAATGGCATCAAAGATGCTGGATATGAAAGGATGACCCAGGTGCAGGAGGCAACTCTGCCAGTAATCCTCCAAGGTCAACAAAAATGCAAAATATTATGCCCCACAGTTTGAATGTGTGATAGCAATATCTTGGGAGTGCTGAAGATAATGTTTCAATATCTTATTGCCTGCAGGCAAAGATGTTCTTGCAAAAGCAAAGACAGGAACAGGAAAAACTGTCGCCTTTTTGGTATTCCTTACCCTCCAGCCCAACTAATCAAATTCAAAGCATTAGCTGTTTCCGAACCATTGCAGTGATACTGCTATGGCAATAACCAATCTGACTGGTTTTTAATTTCTTTCTTTAGCTTCCTGCCATTGAGCTTCTCTCTACATTACCTCATTCTCCATCTATAAATTTGCTGGTGATGTGCCCTACTAGGGAGCTCACAAACCAAGTGGCTGCTGAGGCCAGGAAACTTCTCAAGTATCATCACTCACTGGGTGTGCAGGTTGTAATTGGTGGCACACGATTAACTCAAGAGCAACGAAGCATGCAGGCTAACCCATGTCAGGTTGTACCCATCAACTACAGTGTGTTCATATCTAGATGCGGTTTATGCACTAATACTATGTATTGGTCAATCAGATTCTTATTGCTACACCTGGAAGGTTTAAGGATCATCTTGAGAACACGCCCGGTTTTTCTACACGGCTTAAAGGTGTGAAGGTTCTTGTTCTTGATGAAGCTGACCGCCTATTGGATATGGGATTCAGAAGAGACATTGAGAAAATAATTTCTTCCATTCCTAAAGAACGACAGACACTGTTATTTTCTGCTACTGTTCCAGAAGAGGTATCTTCTTTTGTAATTATGCGCTCTTTGTGCCTGTAGCAATCTAATTTTTTGAATGTTTACTGTTAGGTCTGTCAAATTTCTCATGTAGCAATGAAGAAGGATTACAAGTTCATTAACACTGTTGAAGAGGGTGATGAGGAGACACATTCACAGGTTTAAATCTGTCATTTTTTTTAGGGCTGATTAGTCATTTTCATTAGCTGTTATGGTAACATTTTAAAGTTTGCCTACTCGTAAGTACCTTACAGTATTGCTGCTGCATCAGGTAAGCCAGATGTATATGGTTGCACCACTAGACCTGCACTTCGCTATATTATATGATTTATTGAAGAAGCATGCTGCAGAAGATGCAGAGTATAAGGTATGTGCCCTCACCAAATTTGGCCTTTTGTTTTCGCGAGGAAGTTACCTTGCCTTGTTCCCAGCTGATATCTTTGGGATTTTCTGATGTCCATTGCCCATACAATTTTGCAGGTGATTGTATTCTGTACAACTGCAATGGCCACCAAACTTGTTGCTGAAGTTCTCTCCCAGCTGAAACTGAATATAAGGGAGATTCATTCCAGAAAGACACAATCTGCAAGAACTAAGGTCTCGGATGAATTTAGGAAGTCAAAGGGTCTGATATTAGTTAGTTCTGATGTATCTGCCCGTGGTGTTGATTATCCTGATGTCACCGTTGTTGTACAGGTGGGTTCTATGCTTGTATCTCTTACCCCCCCCCAAAAAAAAACATTCATCAAGAAATGTATTTCCTCTTGTAGGTTGGGCTGCCTGCTGATAGAGAACAGTACATACATAGACTTGGTAGGACTGGACGGAAAGGCAAGGAAGGGCAAGGCATCTTATTGTTGGCTCCCTGGGAAATGTATTTTCTTAGCACCGTTAAGGATTTGTCAATATCAGAGGCTGCCGTGCCTTCAATTGATTCGAGCATTCAGACGGAAGTAAGTAGTATATAATTTACTCATATAGTTCGTTATGAAAGTAGGTCAGGTGTTTTGCAAATTTAGCAGAAAGTCTATTCTTGGCTGCTCTAGAAATGTCAAGTCAATTTTGGCTTGTAAGGATAACGTACTTTACATTTTCCTATTTCTGCTTGACTTGATAGGTCAAAGATGCGCTCACAAAAGTACAGATGAAGAGCAAGGAATCAGCCTATCAAGCATGGTTAGGATACAACAGGACAAACAAGACCATTGGTCGAGACAAGTCCAGACTTGTTAACCTCGCAGAAGAGTTCAGCAAGAGCATGGGGCTTGCAGTTCCACCAGCCATACCCAAACTCATTCTTCGAAAGATGGGCCTTAGCAATGTTCCTGGGCTGCGATCTAAGTAGACCACTGTTCTAAATAACGGCCGTTAAAAGGGTAAAGTTCGTCCGCCTGTTACGTTTATAGACATTTTAAGATTTATCTGTTTTATCGAACCGTTATTCAGTTTAACAGCCGTTAATATTTAACAGGCCCATTTTATCGAATTATTTATTCGGTTAAAGTTGCTAGATTGCCCATCTATTGAGTTTAACAGCCGTTAATATTTAAGAGGCCCGTTTTATCAGATTATTTATTCGGTTAAAGTTGCTAGATTGTCATATGACATGGAATATTATAACATACATCAGATGAATACTAGCTTTGATTTTTATTGCTATTTGAGCTGTTCATCCATTCAATTATGATTTTTAATTATATTCACATCATGTCATCTTTTTTTTTTCTTTATATCACCGTTGTGGACAATTGTTGATAGCCTGGTAGTTGCATTTTGTATGTATGAAAGAAGATTAGCTAGATGTTTACTTTTTACTGCAAACACATATTATTTCTCTGACTTTTGAATAGTAAAACCGTTTACAAGGCCGTTTACCGTATAAATGCTGAAAGATGGGGTGACTGTTGGTTAACTGTCTATCGCTATTTAGAATATTGATGTGAACCCTAATGCTTCAAGATCAAGCTGGACTTGTGCTACAAAAGACTAAGGGCATTTGACGAACCATAGTGCTCACAGGCCACAGCGTATAACTGGGCCGGTCTAACATTTTGTAGGCCCTAGGGTATTATGAAAACAAAGGCCCCCCTTGTTCAAACAAATATACAGTGACAATTTGTATTTAAAATGTTGAAGCTAAATGTTCATTAAATACACGGGAAAGAACCCAAGTTACTTATAAAAGCTAACCTTGATAGCCTAACCAGTCTATAAGCGTATAAAAATATAAAACAACAAAACATTAAGGACCATAATCTAGTATAGAAGACTTTATCAACAAAAACATGATAAGAGAGACCATCTACCGCACCTACCACAATAGTACAAGAATAGGTTTGAGGATGAGGAACAAGAGAACTTGGGATTTGGATAATTTGATAGAAACCGGAGTGCAGCAAGAATTTGTGAATAAATTTGAAAAGAGCGGTCCGTGAAAAGTTGTAGTTCTTAGAAAGGCACATAATTTTTTTAGAAAATTAGTGAAAAGCTGATCTTAGAAAGAGAATCGACTAGCAATTTTTACTTCATTTCTTCTCACCTTGGGTGTTGCGGAATGTTTGGCCCTTGTGCTCTTTCGACCTGAGCTTGAAGTTCTAAAGCTGCAAGACGCATATATGGGGCTGTTTGGTTGCCTAGTTTTACACGGCTAGACTCATGGGAGTTAGAGAACCAGCGTTTGGTTGCTCGTTGTATCGTGTAAGCCTACACCTACACATGTAAGATGGCTGTTTGGTTGCTTGCGCATGGTGCGGATGTCAGGTCAGCACGATGCATAAAGCACTCACAGCCAAGCTCGTGGGAAACGAATTCTATGACCATTTCCTCAGAGTTAGGCTGGGGTAGTGCAGGCTCCCGCGGTCAGGCTCGTGCGAGATGGCAACCAAACAATCCCTCTGTAATCTCGACAATACTTGGGCAGGGCCCTGGCACTCATGGGCCCTAGGAGGTCGCGCCTACTGCCCATGCCTGGCCCTGCGTCGTAAACGGTAATAATTCACCGTTTTGTACCTCAGTGCTGAGGATACTAGAGATCCACAGACTGATTGCTGAAGGTCAAGAGGTTTAGACAACACTACTACCTTCACTCCCTCCCGGGTTTAGTACTGCGCAATTTCGGCAAATACTGGTGCATTCTTTTTGAAGCCAACTCCTGACCGGTTCACTGTCCACAGCAGTCAGGTTCAAACACAACCCAAGGATCCTTCATATAGCATGCTTTCCGAAAGCTAGTTATTTATATCCACTATTTCTGAAACTTAACTACACTCGGTCCTGAGCCATTTTGAGAGAAAAAAAATGTGTATTTGGCTATTTGCTCGCTGCACCTCAGGACACCAGATAGTCATGACACTACCTACACTCACGTTGCTTCATTATCCATTAACTTGTAGTACGATTTCCTGCCATTTGTTTGGAATGAGTACATTTCTGTCATTATTCATTACTAGCTTATAGTTCTATCCTCACAACTGGGTTGAAATCTCGTTTGCTATAAATATCGTCCGTGGCCGGAGAACAAAATCTTGGCGAGATCTCGCAATTTCAAACAAATTCTAGATGGTATGTAAAAGTAGAATTTTAATTCTGGTTTTTCCCCAACCGGTGGGACCGAGATCTCGACTGGTTTTGCTGAGCTGAGATCTCGGCGAGATTTGCCGAGATCTCAACAAAATTGGACGATCGCGAAATCCGGTTGAAACTATGTTGAAAATTTTTGAATTTTTTTGGAGGTTCTTGATACATTAATGATGTTCCTATAAAAATTTCAGATTATTATCAAATCTGAGGATTTTTAAAATTCAAACATTACTACTGTCTTGATAAAATACTGACCGAAGTTTGAACCGAATGAAAAATGAAACAAACTACGTTAGAAATTTTTGAATTTTTTTGTGTGTGGTTATGATATATTGCTGATGTTCCTATAAAATTTTCAAATGATGATCAAGCTTCATAATTTTTTAAAAATTTGGACAGTGCTACTGTCATGATAAAAACCATACCAGCAAACTTCAACCAAATAAAAATGGTATAAACCACGTTAGAAAATTTTGAAAATTTTTGTGGATGTTCATGATGTATCATTAATATTTCTATAAAATTTTCATATGATGATCAAGCTTCATGAAGATCCAAAAATTCTGACAGTGCTACGTCCTGATAAAACCCTAATGATCAATACATTTACTTTAATAATAAAAAGTTTAAAATTTTTGAAAATTTTGCAGAATGGTTTTAAGGAAATCCTTAATATCTTATAAAAATTTTGAATCATGATCACACTCTAGTGAATTTATATAATTCTTACAAGCGCATTGTACCATTTATGTTCTTTCTATTTTTTATTTTTGAAATATAATAAATGAAGTTCAATACATACATAGATTTGATTGAGCAAACAAAAAGTTGATTTTTTTTAAATTTTAGAGAATGGTACTGATGCAATTCTTAATTTCTCATAAAAATTTTGGATCATGATCACACTCAAGAAAATTTATAAAATTCTGACAAGATTATTGTCCCAATTATGTTCATTTGGTTTTTGATTTTTTAAAGATAACAAATGAAGTTCAATTATTTTGAATTTTGTTTGTATGATCCTACACTTCTTAAGATGGTATAATAAATTTTTCACATCATGATAAAGTATGTACAAATTTATAAAAATCCGACAGTGTTTTTGCAAGTTTTAAAAAATGTATCAAAAAATCGGTTTTTCAACAAATTTTCATAGGAGATGACTTTCTTAAGGGTTATTAGACCAAATCCGATCAAAAAAAGTCAAACCGGTTTGAAATCCCGAGATCTCAGCGGTTTATAGCAAGATCTCACCAAGATATACTAAAAGCACTGTAGTAATTCAATTTTTTGAATTTTTTCACTCTGGCCGACATTTCAAATTTTATTCATGCCCGGTAGCTAGATCTCACTAGAAACTGGTGAGATTTTGAACCTTGCTCACAACCTGGCTTGCCTTATTGTGTACATTCTTTTTCCGCATTGAATGGCCACCAGGCAGTCTCCAATGCATTGTCTCCGGTAGATTACGCATCAGCATTTTATAAATTTTTACCCACACAGGGGCACAGGGTCCAGCAGTCAGCCCGTCTCTTTGTCCCTCTCTCTCTCTCTCTCTTTTTCTCACGGCTTGGCCTCCAACCGTTGTTTGTGTTGTCTCTTTCTTCTTGGACTCGGGAGTTGGCGTCGTCTCATGCACGAGAGACGGTCGTTTCTCCGAGCTCTCCTCTCTCCGCCATGCCGCGTCCTGCGTGACATGGCAAAGAGGTAGATGACATCATGTTGCTGGACATTACCATGGAACAACCGGCCAAGGTGTTTTTAGAACCAACGGCCAAATGTTGCATGGTACGAGCTGTACTTCGGTGCCATCCGTTTATTATTTGTAAGATGCTTTCTGAGATCACGTTTTCGTGATGACGAACAGTAGGAAGATATGTGAGATAGCTGAGAGCGCGGAGATGGTAGGAAAGATTGGTAGAGCGATGCAGGTAATATAGGGCGTGCCTGGTCAAAAGTGGGTGAGAGGCTTGGGGTGCCATGCATGCAGGTGTCGTGGGCTCGTCATGGACTCATGGTCAACCTCACAACATTTGTGTTGGAGCAAGGATTCAGAAATACCAGCGAAGGATGTGTTTGGTAAGAATCGTGGATTCCTAGCTCTACTAGATCTATAAAGCTGAAGCTGTTAGTATATTAAGGGTGTGTTTGGTGAAATGACTATCCGTGGATCTGGTACTGAGTATTTCTAGCTCCATTAGATCCGTGGATGTGGAATTTTATCTAAAATGTAAACAAGATGATCTATCTAAACACTCTTAATGTACTCACTCGACTTCATGAATCTGGTGAAGCTAAAATTTTAACTTCACGATTCTCGAATCTAAAGAAGTGAATCACCTTAAGCAGGCCCTAAGGGGTGTTTGGAGCACTCTAACTCCACCAAAATATGTGGAGTTGGTGGAGCGAGATATTTCTAGCTCAAAATTTATGAAGGTGTGTGGTACATTAAGAGTATTTTGGTAGATCATCTTGTTTACATTTTAGACTAAACATATAAATTTAATTTACTTTATTTTAGCCTATAAGTTTCAGATCTGAACTGGAGCTGTCCCAAACAGGGCCTAGTGTTTAGATATATCATATTGTTTATATTTTAGACCAAAAATATAAACTTAATTCACTTTATTTTAACCTACAAGTTTCATATCTCGGATAAAGTTGGGATCTAGAGCATGCCAAACTAAAAGTGTTTAGAGGATTATCTTGTTTACATTTTAGATCAAAATATAAAGTTAATTCACTTTGTTTTAGTATATAAGTTTCAGATCTCAGGTGAAATTAGGATCTAGAAATCTACCAAACATGCCCTAAATCAGATAGACTGATGTATCGTTCAGATATATACCCTATCAATTAATCATCGCCAACATCCGCTTGTCGCGCAGTTCAATCTCTCGTTTTAATTAGTTGTAGGAAGGTAGGAATGTTACGCGAAACGGTGTATTAGCTAAACAGGCACTAAGGGGGTGTTTGGATCTATTAGCACTAACAATTAGCTATTAAAAGTAGCTGAAGTGGATCCAAACAGTCCAGCTAATAATTTGCCAATATCCCAGCTAATAGTTATCTCTGGTTCTCCCTGCTAATTACAGCTAATAGATGGTGAAAAGTCTAATTTGCCCTCGGCCATCCACGCAGTCCTCTTTTCCAAAAGTCCAAACCATCTCTCGGCTGCTCTCTCTGCAAGCAAAGCCTCCCGAACCATCTCTCACCGCCGCCGCACGCCCCTCTCCGCCGCTGCCGGCCATCACTTCGGCGCACGCATCTCTCTCCGCCGTCGCCGCCCATCTCTTCGGCGCACGCATCTCTCTCCGCCGTCGCCGCCCATCTCTCCGGCGTACGCCCCTCTCTCCGCCGCACGCCCCTTTCTCCGTCGCCACCGCCCTGTCTAGCAGACGAATGAATCAAGGTTAAGATAAACTCACGTCTTCCATGAGGGAGATCAACCCAGCACGTCACATGCATCATTAATGCAATCAAGGGTATAATGGACATTTGCATCCACAACTAAATTTTCAACCACCTATTAGCTAGTACATCTAAACAGCCCTCAGCTAATAATTAGTTAGCTATTAGCCATTAGTTAGCTAACTATTAGTGCTAATGAATCCAAACATGCCCTAAGGATTCATTATCACACAAAAGACCGAATCTGCAGTGGTCTTCACAGCTCTTTGTAACAATGAATCTGTTATGAATTTATGTAACCGGTTGGAACCCAGCGCGTTGCCGCGAGCCTAAAAACTGTACAGGTGGTGGCGAAGTACGTATCTTTAATGTTATAAAAGAACGTAATTAATGGTGAATGATGCATTCCTCAACTTGCTAATCTCCACCCACTCTCCTTAAATCCCTCTTCCACCCCTAAAAAATCTCTAACAAAAAATAAAAAATTTACCTATAACAAACAAACTAACTACCACCTTCTCTTTATCTCAACAAAATTAATCATATATCTACTAATAAAAACATTCTCACAAACCCAGCTCACCTCAATATATAAAATCAACGAACATCATCAAGAAGTAGCTTGTCACATGGGTCTTCTTTTTCCTAAAGGATGCCATCGCTGCATGGCTATGTCAAGGCTGCCGCCCGGCACTACTAGGGAAATTAAATGACCTTTAGTCCCGGTTGGCAACTGGTTTTAGTCCCGGTTGCCAAACCGGGACAACCCATCCGGAACTGAAGGTCATAGATCTTTAAGCCCTCCTACGATGTAGAAAGTATCTAAAAAATATGGCGAACCCAAGACTCGAACCTGGAACCTCGTGACTCCAGCCTCACCCTTCTAACCAACCCACCCACCATCGCGTACTGATATACATAGAATATGTATTCCTTTTGAACTTTCCTCAAACAAGGCATCGATCTGGGTTAAGTAACCTGAACGATCTTGAACCCTCATCGATGCGGTTAAGTAACACGAACGTCTTGATGCCCAACGATCTGTAGCCAATGAACCGGTACTAAAGCCCTCATCAGTACGGGTTCAAATCCAACCGGGACTAATGGGCCGGTATGAAAGGTCTGATCTGTAATAGTGCGGTGCAAACCGCACTTCTCATCCTTCAATCCCTCCACGCCCATATCTAACACATTGTCTCCTATGTGCATGGGCTTAGCCAGATGGGACGGGTCCACAATGCTACGCTGTCACTAAACCTTGCTACCATAACCGTCATGTTGTTGTGACAGGAGGAGTGTCGTGACATTGCCAAGCCTCGTTTCAGCCATCATTGGGGACGATAGGATGGAAGGACCACTAGCCTTACTGCCCCCACCATCTTCGAGGAAGGCTACAGATCAGGGAGGGCCATGCTGCACTTGAGCTCACTCTTGAGCTACATGCAGTGACACCTTCGCCAGGAAAGAACTATAGAGGGCGGCCAAGGATGAGTGGATCCGATGGCAACATGGTTCGGGAAGGACAGATGTGATGACAGTGTGGCTGCGGCATGTCAAATCTGGCCACCGGCAAGAAGCGGGATGCTGTTGCTTTCACAGAGGAAGAAGCACAGCTATAGCAACGAACAGGCACTCAACTAGTCGAATGAAAATTCCATTTAAGAACGAACATGATATATCACCTGATCATGATGCATGACAACATAAATACGCACCAATCAACTTGTAAGAATGTTCAACCTTCAAACCATCACAGTATATAGATTTTTTTTTCTGTGCCTACAGCATATGTATCAACCCTAGTTGAAAAGCAATTTTTACATATTACAAAACAAAGAGTATAGCCCACGAAATATATCCCATGATCTACTAGTCTGCTAATACAATTTTCGTAGCACTTTTTTCCTAAGAAAAAAAAAACAGTGAGCCACTGAGCTCGTAGTATACTCTCATTCAGCCTAGGTTTTTGCCCAAAGCAACTGCTAGTGGATGAGAGCACAATGAATCACACTGTTAGACGAAGGCAATGAAACAACCTTTGGTTCCGTAGCAGTGATAGAGGGAGCATGTGTAACGACCCTCCTTTTTGGTATGAAATATCAGGAAAAATGATCTATATATACAGTACTAGTCTCATGATTAGTAGCTAGTACGCTCATTTATAATAATTGATAGCACATCCATACTCAATATTACATATGATACTAGTAATTTATACAATAAGGTCTTACAAAGCAGAGTATATTGCAGTGGAAAGAAATAAAAGTCTTGTAGTGTGTCCATCCAACCCTTAAACAACTGATAAGGTATGAACCCTAGAAAAACTCACTAATATAATTCTCCCAATCCGCGTCAAAGTGCAAGTCGTCTGGAGATTTGCTATCTTCACCTAAAGACTAAAGGTGTAATGCAAAATGCAGTAAATACAGATTATGTCAAAGGAGGTTTCTATGGTTATTTTGCATATGACAAAATTGAACTTGTAAATCAAGTAGTAATTTGCAAAACAAAATTTGTAAAAGTAAATTTAACTAATATGAAAATAACAAGTATGTAAGCACAAAGTAACAACTCACAGTCCTCCATGATTGTGAGTACCGCGTCATCTATTACTATTCCCTGACAGATAATCTAAAATAAAAACTTTCCAACAAATATCTCCAATTCAATCTGTTTTGAAAATAAGAAAACATCTAACTAGTGTCAGTTTACCAAGTCTTCTATAATCATAGGTATGGCTTTTCAAAAAGATTTACACTCTGCAGAGGTGTACAATTTTACCCACAAGTCATGACCTTTTCGTTTTGCCGCTATTTTCACACTCCTTTGGCGTGTGGTTAGAATATTCATGACGAAAACTTTTACATTACTTAGCCAAAAAATAAAAAAATCAAGCGGTCCGGCACCGCTTGATATTAAAGAAACAATAAATTTTAAGAGGTGTCAAACCGCTTGATTATTACCGTGCGCAGAAAAAAATTTAAAAAAAATCAACGGTGCTTGACCGCTTAAATTTGTCGAAAAATGTTAAAAAAATTTGTAGCACTCGTCGGCCGCTGCTTTCGACATAAAAAAATGAGAAAAATTATTCAGTGTTTGCCGCTCGCTAAAAATACGTATTAAGGGGTTTGATTCACAAATTACTTGACACAAGGGTTTTTTTCGAGAAAAATTTCGGCCAAGAGGCCACTACAGTAAAAAAATTCTGCAACTGCAAGCGGCGGCATGCAAGCAAGCGCAGCGCAATCACGCCAAGTGGCCAACCAAACGCGCGGTCGTCAAGTGGTTCGCGCGCGGGAGCTGCTTGCAGCGCAGCGCACCACCTGCCGTCCTGCTGATTCCCCCTGTTGGACGCATGAGACGAGATCGGCAAGACCGGAGAGAGGGCACTATACATATACCCAACTGTTACCACTGCACCCATTCACCCATACTAGTTAGTCATCACTCTCTCATACTAGTTAGTCATCACTCTCTCTGTTTTTTCCCCCCATTTTGGTTGGACAGCAAAGGGCACGTACTACGGTACACTAGTGATCACTCGTGCAGTCGTGCTTCGTTCATTTACACTAACACCTACCTAGGGAGTTGGTTAATGGTTACACAGTTATATGCATCCACGCTCTCTGATGGGCATGGCATTTCCAATGGCAGGTACCCGGCCGGCCGCTGGAGATTCCGAGGCATTCAGCCCTGGATGTGCCTTGCCCATCTGCCTTTCTCTTTTCTGGTTAATTTCATCCTCATCTCATCCACATCAATCAGTAGCGTACGTACGTACATCGTGGATTCATGGGATGCGCATAATGCATGTAGACCCGTGTGCCACTGACAATGAAACATAATTAAGTACGTACACACGAACAGGGATCATGCAAGCTCGAGCTTTTTTCTTCCTTCAGTTCAACTGCATTTGGTCTTATACAAATTAGCCTTCTCCGTCGACTCTTTACACCACCTAGGCGATCATTTGGAGTCCTATATATAGCTACATCGAGATGGGCCGACCAAGCATTTGGCAGCAACATATAGTACATAAATTACTGACCAGCTCGCAGCTTCTCGATAAAAAACATTTTTCTTATTTATCTTCTCTTCTCACATGGAGGCGCTCGACCTGATAGAACCACAAGGATTAATTCAATTAGTCAGCGGTCAGTGCACACGACAAGATCTAAGAGCTGCACGCCCCTTGCGACTAGCAGCATGAGAATAGCAGCACGGCGTGATTTTTTGACTCGAATTATCGTTAGTTACAAGCTGGTAGGTTCTTGCATCGTTGGCGTCCACGCAAAGGACGGCGTCTCTGCCTTGCCTCCTCCGATGCGTTTGGTCTTTCTCCTTGCTTCGCTAGCTAGCATAAGCTCTTCCTCAATGATCTCCTTTTGTTAAGAAACCAACCACTTAATTTGTTCAACTTATAATACCTTACAATAGCTTGGTTAAATTGTTGTCCGGAAGAAACGAATGGGCGCAATTTGGTAGTGGCAATGGAGCCAAAACAGTGGTGTTAGGAGTAACCATCCACATTTTTAAACTCCCCATGCATATGTTTTCCATAGGAGTTCACAAAGTCAAGAAAAAGGTAAATAAAACAATAGGCGTCACAAGGTTACGACGAATTTATAATACTAACCTGTGGTCCGTAATAAGAGAATTATATATATATATACTTATTATAATAAAAAAAAAGTTATGTGAACCGAACCGAAATGCGTCGATATTGTTTGACCTCGACCAATACAAGTGCATTCGCTCCGTTTCCCGCTGCGGCCTGTGGCGGAGACTCCAATGCTCGGCTGCGTTCCATCGTGGACGGCCTCGATTTTACTCGCCCGCATGTTGTGACCGCGACCCTGCCAGCGCCTTCGTTAGATGGGCGCGCTTACTTTTACTTGCCCTTGTGACCTGTCTTTTTCTTTTTCCTCCGGTAGTGGTGGGGTATGTATAGGCATGCGTGTAAGGGACTATTTGATAGAGTTTTAGTTTTTAGTTTTATCTGAAATCTGAAACTTGTATATTAAAATAAAGTGAATTAAGTTTATATTTTTGGTCTAAAATATAAATAAGATGATTCATCTAAACACTTTTAATATACTCACAGCTTCAGACCCACAGATCTGATAAAACCAGAAATATTCAGCTCTATCAAAAGCCCTACTAAACACACCCTAAATTATACTAGTCCGATCCAAAGACCACACAGCTGGCGTGCGAGGGCGTCAACGGGCCATAGACATCTGAAAATTTGACCGCTCGTCGATCCTGGCGGGGTCGCATCGAGATCGTAGAATCGCGCGCGGTATGACGGCTCGTTCATAAGAGGAATATTGTTAACATCTCCATCGATCAATATTACGTGGTTTCAGCTGAGTCAGGTTTTACGTAGCATGGTGTTGCCTAATTCAGATGCTATGTACGTAGGATCGAGATCAAAATGTCCTTACGCTACCAGGATCGGCATGCGTGTTACGACTTAACCTTACGATCGTAAGATACAAATCGAGATCATGGCAAGTGTGAGTGGAGTAGAAATCACCGCTATTGCATGATACATACCGTTCAAATTCGATACATGGGCAGTACCAGTCCATGATCAGTAATTAGTACACACATGTTTATAACATTAACATCATATTCATCCACAAATTATATTACATATTGATATTACAAGTTTAATTATACTTTGTTCTTACAAACAGAAGTAAATAGCAGCGGAAATAAGAAAAACCAAAAGCCTTGTAGTTTGCCCATCCAAAACTCACAGTCAACTGACAAGATAACCCTGTAAAAGTTCGATATCGAAATCCCCGTAGCCTGTGTGAAAGTATGAATTGTATGGAATCTCAAATTCTTTATCTTCTAAATCAACAATTTTAGCAAATTTGAGTACTTATGTACTTAGTAAGACTTATAGTGTTTCACAAATACAGATATAAATAAAACGCTGGTTATGATAATAGAGAGATTTCTACAATTATTTTGCTCGGCATAAATGTATCACAAGCATATATTAGATTGCAAGCGGGATTTGTAAATGTAGCTTCAGTGATATTAAAGTATCGGCAGAGTATTAAATTTCGCATCACAATCTATCGTCACTTCATTATCGACCCTCGACATGAAGTAAAATTTTTCAAACACATTTCTAACCAAACTATTTTAGAAAATACCAAAACTTCTAACTAATGTTACCACACGGCTTTTCAAAAAGATTTTCACACTACAGAGGTGTATAGTTTTACCCACAAGAAATGATCAACCTCTTTTGCGAGGCTAATAACATATTTCCTTTGGTGTGTCGGTAAGAAGAACAAAACATAACTGTTACATTACCTAAACATGACTTCGCACTAGCCCGGTGACGATAAACCCTTGCTATATATGGCAATAGAAACACACACGCAAGACATAACAATTTATCCCTGTCATAAACACAGCAACTTAGGTAGTCACTCCCTGCCAGAACCGTATCTCCCTATAACGAGACATATACCGTTATATTGGTATGCATTTACCCACATCTTAGTGTGGTAGCCCCTATGAGCAAACATAACCGGAGATCCCGTACTACTCTAGCCTTCCAATATGCAAAGCCCAATCTAAATAACTTAATAAGTTAAGACTCTTGGATTTAACAAACACTATGTTTGGTTGTTAATGTGACCTAAGCGATAATCTCTTCTAAACTACATGCAAACCACATGCACATCCGGCTATTGCCAATAATTGCCTACGTCAAATCATAATTTTATTTTCATTTTTATCCAAAATACCAACAACCTTAAATGTCATATCTAATCTTTTTAATCATATCCAACCTTTTTTAAATTATAAAGAACAACATAGTTCTTTACTAAGCATGGCTAAGCATGATTAGTAAGCGATTGTGTATACACATATTGACATTATGTATTGTCTACCTTATTCTAAGGTTGTCAAGATTTTTAATCCAATATTTAGTAAGGAAGTTCCATGAATCATCAGGTATAACTATCGGCATCCTAATATAGCAATTTCTTAGAAAAGTACGCACATACATAATAGTTTGACAAAAGCAATATAAAGTAATTGAAATAGTAGGTTTAATATGGTCAAAGGGCTGCTTGCCTTATTGATTGTCATTGTACTCGAAGATGGGATCGTCGACAACCAGTTTAGTGACGTCGTGTTCTATACGTTGTTTCGATGGAACATAGCAAATAATAAACTTTAATGAGGACAAAAAGAATACAGATAGAAAACCAATATAAAAACTTGTTATAGAAAACATATGTAGTTTTAAGGTTACGGTATCATGATTTTATGTACATGCTTTTTGTTCAATCTTTTTATTCTAACTTATTGCTAGCTTTTTTAGTTTATGCTATAATGAGGTTTCTTGTTTTCTATGGATTACTCAATCTTATTTAAGAATCAAAGAGGGTAAAATTATATATATTTATATGCATAATTTTGAATTCAAGAGACTAAAATTATTTGGATTAATAATAACACTACTACAGAAATCATCATCACAGAGCGGTTAAATAGCGTCATCGAGAGGTTTTGTGAACCGTCGGTAACAATATATGCGTGATGAAGAAGATCATCGAGGCGGTTTTCCACCCGTCGAGAAAATTTATATCACGAGGCGGTTCTATTAATAAACCGTGCAGTGATAACTAAATATCACGAGCGGTTTCAAATCATAACCGTCGTGATACTAACTTATCACTGACGGTTACAAATAAGAACCGTCTGTGATGTCTTTTTCCCACCCAGCCAGAACCTCCATTATTTATAGTGTTGTTGAAATTTCCATCAATATTTCTACTTGATATTTACAAAGCACAACCGATTATAGATGTTGTAGTTGAATATCTACACTTCCTATATGCATTGTGTATGATTTGTCCGTCGGGATAGACTTAAAATATAAACATTTGTAGCGTCTTTTCTCCTTCTTATGATAATGTTGATGGAACTCGACTAATAAATCAACCAAGACCACCTACTTGACATGGCGGCGGCGGCAACCACGATGCCTTAATCGAATCGATACACTAGAGTGTGTGATGCGCTTCATGCCATCTGAAGTGGCCTTGCATAGCGTCACCGTCGTGCCACGGTCTGAAATGCGGGACGACATGCTCCTCATAACCTCACCGTCGTGCCACGGTGGGAGAAAATGGTACTTTGAAAAATTATAGATGTACTTCATAGATTACTCTAGGTAGGGTAATTAAAGATTGAAAAAATGTGATTGCAAGTCGGGTCTTCCATACATGGAAGACCGACTTTTAACTAAATAATTAATAAATCTATTTTTTCAAAAATACACATCTATAATGTAGGAGGTGAGCTGTATCTATGTCATATCAACATTATCAGAGATTGAGAATACCTAAGTAGATGGAAATTTCAACAACAAACCATAAATAATGGAGGTTCTCACGAGGGTGTAGGAAAACATCTAGTTCCAACAAGCAAGACATTGTTAAGTTGTTGCATATATTCAAGATGAGGAAATATGTATTAAGGATAATATCATGTGACAATACAATGAATCGTACAAACAAGAATAACCACGAGTTTTTGACATATTTTCCTAATGAATACCATTTGATAATTGTACAACTCGAAGTTATCGAGTGCGTGGAACGCGCCTTTTTATTTATTACTTCGGTGAGCGTGAAGTAACAAACTCTCCTCTAATGTTGCTCAAATGGGTCTCGATCAACGCAGATTTTAACCGTCTCGCTATTTTTTGTATCGGCGATGGTTTGCATGTTGTAGCAAATATAAAATCTACATAGGTTATTTCCGACCTTCTTGGGTGTCGCAAATAAAATCTACTGTTAGTTCTAGAGTCACTATTACGGGTTTGATATAGGATTATTGTGTATAGCGAGATACCGAAAGTTCAAATCATGTTTGTAGTTTAGTCCAATCCTTCAACTTTTGAACGCTCTACAAGATTGCAAAAGGTTAGCCTAAGCCATTCCAATAGCAATATAAACACGGAACAACTTACACGACCATGTACGCTATGTACGGAGGAAACGTGATTACTTGGTCGAGTAATTTTGCGATAGGTACCAAGTCGTGGTTTCCACCACGTCGGAATCAAGGTACTTAACCCGGTTTGTGGTGATTCAATTACAATTAGAACCCAGTGAAACCTACACAGTATATCACAATGGACAATGAACTAAACGAGTTGTGTGCACAAGATGCACCAAAGTATAGCATGTGGTAGCACTTACCTCGGGTTATGGGGTATAAGTATGAATTCTTTATCTTTTGTGCTAGCAATGCCTCATCACGTATTTCTCGACCATGTTTATATCATCATCCATTGTTTGCTTTGAGACTATATGTGGGTCGAGGAAACCGATTAGGGATATGTATACCCCGGGGCCCAAGGCAGTTCGCGAGGCCCAACCAAAGTGAACTGCACAAAGCCGACTCTGTATACGGAGGCGATCCGGCCGAGCAAGGCGTGAAGAATCGGGACAACATCGTTAAGGAAACCGAGTCAGATAGGCAAGGGACGCATCAGAATCCAAACTAATATGAAGTCGGAATAGATGTAAAGATATAAACTCCACCTCGAGTCCGAGTAGGACTCTCTTTTGTAAAACCGCCTCCGCCCTGCTATATAAAGGGAGGGGACGGAAGAAGAACAACAAGATCAACAACAAATAAGCTAGCCAATCATAATTCCAGAGCACAGGACTAGGGTATTATCTCCACCGTGAGAGCCCGAACCTGTATAATTCCCGTGTCTTGTGCTACCATCGAGTTTGGATCCAGCGCCTAGCCCCCTTTTTCATTATAATCGGTAACAACCCTCGACAGTTGGCGCGCCAGGTAGGGGATGCGCTAGGATCGATCTCAGCAAGCTCGATGGCAATCTTCAGCAAGAGCATGGCCACCTTCGTGCCAGCCCAGGTGTTTCGCTTCAGAAGTCTGGATTTTATCGCCGACGATTTTGGTCATCTTACTCTTTCGGATTCGGATCAATTCCAATCTGGAGGCAATCCTAAGGTTCCCTTAGCCGGACAACCACTCGGATCGGGAACAGGCATGGCCATCTGTCCTTGGACGGTAAGCCAAAGATCTGAACCTCGTCTTGAGCTGGAACCAGCTAATAGCGAACCCCGAGTGGTCAAATATGCAAGAAAGCCACTCGGATTCAAAGGCCAGTACTCCTTATCTTCTTGTTCCTCCGATTCAGAAGGTGAGGCGGAAGATTTCCAGAGCTTTCGCAGTGTTTTCGTGATCGAAGAGCTGCGAACGGAATCCCAGCAACAGAAAGATGCAGCAAACGCTGCAGAAGAAGAGCGTCAACGATAGGAAGGCCGCGCGAGACTCCTCCAGAACAGAGGCCGCAATGTCAATGAAGAAATCTTGCAGACGAAGGTGGGGAACCAATCGGTTTTCCATACTCCTCAGCAGAATATCGTTGCCTCCAAGACGCTTCTTGATACTTTAGGACCACTGCTTGGTCCTGACAGTCCGGCCGCCCGATCGAGCCCAAGTTCAAAGCTATGGTGGCGGCGGCGATAATCAGCGGCACCAAGAGGAGCCAAGGGAAAAGGAGCCATCTCGTTCTCGCGCCTCAATTCACAGTCGCTAGCAAGAACACGGTCCGCATGATCGTCAAAGTAGAGCTTCGGCGGGGGGAAGACGCTCGGCATAGCATCAGTCGGGACCTCTGCGCGGATTTAAACGCCAGACGGCGTGACCGGGAAGATGAAGAGCGCCGTAGGCGCAGAGATGACTATGAACGTTTTGGCATTGGCCATGACGACCGGGACGATCGCCGCAATAATCCCCGCTATTATGGAGGGGAAAACGAAGACCGCCGAGCTAAATCACCCTATCGACGTTCTCCACGAAGGCGCAACGACGGCCCTATTGAGGGCATCCGGGCTTTCACCCCTCGCCTTCGCCGAGTGGTTTGGCCCGAAGGATTCAATCCGAAGAGCATCACCAAATTCGACGGAGAAAGAGATCCAGAAGCTTGGCTCCAGGTTTACTCTCTTGTGATCATGGCCGTCGGGGCGATTGCAATGTGATGGCTAATTACCTCCCAGTCATGCTCACCTCTTCGGCTCAAGCATGGCTCACAGGACTTCCGGCAAATTCCATAGATTCTTGGGAGGATCTTTGTGAACAATTCATCACCAATTTCCAGGGCACTTACGAGCGACCTGGAACGCAATGGGACCTATACCAGCTCCGCCAGAAAAGGAATGAGATGCTCCGAGAATTTATCCGACGCTTCATGCAAAAGAAGAATACGATCAGGGATATCTCGGAGGCGGCGGTCATCGCGGCATTCCAGAAGGGTGTCAATGACCCCGACCTGATCAAGAAGATGTCCCGAAAGCCGCCGACCACTGTAAGGGAGATGTTCGAGCTGGTAGATCGCTATGCGACGGCTTCAGATGCTTTGGCCGAACGGCAAGATGATCGCCCACGACATAAATATAAGGAGTACGCCGAGTCATCAAGACAACGAGACAGGAAGCGGAAGCCCGAAGAGATAGTGGCGGCAGCCGAGCAAGGCCGGCATCGCGCACCACGCACCAACGACTACGATACGGTGATGGAAGCTATTTGTCCTTTTCATCCAAAAGGTAAACACGCTGCAAAAGATTGCTTCACTTTGAGGAGGTTCGCCAAAGAATCCAGAAAGCGACCAGCCAGAGGCGAAGCAAAAGATGAAGAGAAGAAAAAACAAGATCCCCTTGAAGATGATGAAGGCGAATATCAAAAGATGGAACGTGAACTCAACTACATTTACGGAGGTTCAATGGCTTACGAGTCAAAGCGAAAGCAAAAATTCACGGCCAGGGACGTCAACGCCGTCATGCCAGCGGCTCCCCAGTACCTCAGATGGTCCGAGGTCCCCATCACTTTTGACCACTCAGATCACCCGGATCACATCCCTTATCCTGGAAGATTTCCGCTGGTGTTGGACCCAGTGGTGCGCAATGTTAAACTCAAGAGGGTGCTAGTCGACGGAGGAAGTGGAATCAATGTTCTCTTCTCCAAAACTTTTGATGATATGAGGATTCCTCGCTTCGAGCTGAGGCGGGGTTCATCACCATTCCACGGAGTAATTCCCGGAACTTCTTCGGTCCCACTCGGACAAATCACCTTGCCGGTCACGTTTGGAACCAAGGAGAATTTTTGGACAGAGTACCTCAACTTTGAAGTGGCCGACTTTCAGACGGCATATCATGCCATTTTAGAAGACCCAGCTTGGCCAGATTCATGGCCGTGCCTCATTACACTTATCTCGTCCTGAAGATGCCAGGGCCGAAGGGCATCATTTTCGTCCGTGGTGATGTCAAGCGATCGTTAAATGCAGAGAAAAAGGCGAGATGGCCAAAGCTCAAGATGTGGCCGACGACAGAAAGAAGATCCGACAGGCGGCCGCACACCAAGAAGACGAAGGAGAAGTACCGGACAAGAAGCAGGCCAAGGCAAGCCTAAAACCTGATGAGGGGGCCAAGAAGGTAATCCTCGACCCGTCCAACTCCGCCCAGACAGCTCTGATCGGGACAGGCCTCACCCCCAAATAGGAAGACGCGCTCGTCACCTTTCTTGAGCCAACCGACATCTTCGCGTGAAACCATCCGATATGCCCTGTTCCCGTGGAAGTGATCGAGCACTCTTTGAACGTTGACGAGAAGGCCAAGTCCATCAAGCAACGGCTCCGAAGATTTGCTCAAGACAGGAAAGAAGCCATCAGGGAAGAAATCACGAAGCTTTTAGCAGCAGGCTTTATAAAAGAAGTGTACAATCCCGACTGGCTGGCGAACCCAGTGCTTGTTCGCAAAAAGAATAAAAGCTGGCGCATGTGCGTTGATTATACCGATCTCAACAAAGCATGCCCGAAAGATCCTTTCGGGCTGCCTCGTATTGACCAGGTGGTAGATTCGACGGCAGGCTGTGAGCTTCTCAGTTTTCTGGATGCCTACTCAGGATATCACCAGATCAGGCTAAAAGAGGAAGACTGCATCAAGACCTCATTCATCACTCCGTTTGGCGCGTTCTGCTACGTCACGATGCCGTTCGGTTTGAAGAACACTGGCGCAACTTATCGACGCGCAATACAGCGATGTTTTCACTCCCAGATCGGGCGCAACGTGGAAGCATATGTGGATGACGTTGTTGTCAAGTCTCGTGCAAAGGAAGACCTCATACCGGACTTAGCTGAAACCTTTGAAAGCCTAAGGGCTTACAAGATGAAGCTCAACCCGGAAAAATGTGTCTTTGGAGTCCCATCAGGGAAATTACTCGGATTTATCGTGTCGCAGCGTGGCATCGAGGCGAACCCGGAAAAGATCAATGCAATTCTAAAAATGAAACCCCAACCAGTTAGAAGGACGTCCAGAAGCTCACCGGATGCATGGTGGCACTCGGCAGATTCATCTCTCGGCTAGGATCACGAGGAATGCCCTTTTTCAAACTTCTGAAGAAGCAGGGTAACTTTCAATGGACCACCGAGGCACAACAGGCTTTCGAAGAACTAAAGAAATTCTTGTCATCCCCACCTGTGCTGGTCCCTCCAATGCCCGAAGAACCCCTTTTTCTCTACATCGCTGCGACGACTCATGTAGTCAGCGCGGCAATCGTGGCAGAGCGGAAGGAAGAAGGGCACCTCCAGAAAATCCAGCGGCCAGTCTATTTCATCAGCGAGGTGCTGGGAGAATCCAAGGTGCGCTACCCGCAGGTACAAAAACTATTGTACGCCGTGTTGCTCGCCTCTCGCAAACTCAAGCACTACTTCCAAGAGCATTCAATTTCGGTGGTCACCACCTTTTCGCTTGGAGACATACTCCACAATCGGGAGGCCACCGGGAGGATTGCAAAATGGGTAGTTGAGCTCGGGGCCTTTGAAATCTCCTTCAGGCCGCGGACGGCAATAAAGTCTCAAATACTTGCCGATTTCACCACCGAATGGACAGAATTGCAAACAACCATCGAAGAACTGGAATACTGGACAATGTATTTCGACGGATCCCTCATGCTCAGCGGCGCAGGAGCTGGTGTGGTCCTCATCTCTCCAACAGGTGAGCGCCTGAAATACGTCCTTCAGATCCACTTCCCGGCGTCAAACAATGCCGCTGAGTACGAGGCACTCATCCACGGGCTTCGCATCGCGATATCCCTTGGTGTCCGATGGCTAACTATTCGGGGTGACTCCATGTTGGTAATTAATCAAGTGCAAAAGGATTGGTCGTGCGTCGAAGACATCATGGCAGCATACTGCCAGGAGGTACGGAAGCTGGAGGACAAATTTGACGGGCTGGAGCTTATTCATGTGCTCCACCGTGACAACGGCAAAGAGATTTAATTGGCAAGGATGGGTTCCACTCGGCAACAAGATCGCCGGCGTGTTCGTCAAGAGCTCCATAAGCCTTCAATAAGCCAAAAGCAGGAACAAAGCAAATCGGAAGAAACACCCGCTGAAGAAGAGGTCTTAGTCATCAACGCAGATTGGACGGCTCCTTTTCTCAATTACCTATTAAGGGATGAACTTCCAGAAGACCGAACAGAGGCAGAACGCATCTCGCGACGTAGCAAGAATTACATGGTAGTAGGAGAAGAATTATTCCGAAAAAGCGCCTCCGGAGTTCTAAGGCGATGCATATCAGAGCAAGAAGGAAAAAATCTACTCAAAGAAATCCATTCGGGAATCTGTGGACATCACGCGGCATCAAGCACACTGGGGGGCAAGGCATATCGGCAAGGCTTCTTCTGGCCGACTGCTGTAACCGATGCAGAGGACATCATCCGAATTTGTGAAGGATGCCAATTTTTTGCTCGCCAAATACACGTGCCTACTCAGAAGCTGCAGACAATTCCGATCACTTGGCCGTTTGCAGTCTGGGGGCTCGACATAGTCGGCCCATTGAAGAAGGCTCAAGGCGGCTTCACTCATCTTTTTGTCGCAGTCGATAAATTCACCAAGTGGATAGAAGCAAAACCAGTGGCTACAATCACATCGGCCAAGGCCAAAGAATTTTTTCAAGAGATCGTGGTAAGGTTCGGCGTGCCAAACAGGATTATCACGGACAATGGGACCCATTTCCGAGGAGAAGAATTCCAAGACTGGTGCGACGAGCTTGGGATTAAAATTTGCTTCGCCTCCGTTGCTCATCCGAAGAGCAACGGTCAGGTAGAAAGGGCAAACGGCATGGTGCTACAAAGCTTAAAGGCATGAATTTTCGACCGTCTCAAGCCGTACGCCACCCGATGGGTAAAAGAATTGCCTTCGGTACTCTAGGGGCTGAGAACAACCCCCAGCAGGGCTACCGGGCAGTCACTTTTTTTCCTGGTATACGGCTCAGAAGCAGTCCTCCCCACCGAATTGACCTTCGGATCTCCTCGGGTCCGGAATTTCAAGGAGGCCGAGTCGGAGGAAAGCAGAATGGAAGACATTGATCGATTGGAGGAGGCAAGGGAGGTCGCTGCAGTCCAGTCGGCCAAATACCTCCAGGCCCTACGCCGCTACCATGATCGAAACGTCCGGAACCGAGCATTCTCCAAGGGCCATTTGGTCCTAATAAAGAGTCAGAAGCACGAACACAAGTTATCTCCGAATTGGGAAGGCCCCTACATCGTCGACGAAGTGACACATCCTGGAGCTTACAGGCTTAAGCGAGAAGACGGCGCCATCGTCAGCAACTCATGAAACATAGAGCAGCTACGTCGTTTTTACTCTTAAAATGTTTTATCTTTTCCTAGACTTGCTACCCAATTGCTACTCAATTGAGCAGTAAGTCGGGGGCTACACCTAATAGTGTTGCGCATGCGCAACTCTACTGGGAAGTTCACTTGTTTCAAGAGATGCCATGTGTCAGAATTTTGATTCAATTGACTTGCTACTCAATTGCTTCTCAATTAAGCAGAAAGTCGGGGGCTACACCTAATAGTGTTGCACATGTGCAACCCCGCGCGCAAACCAATTCCTATGATCGCGGCTAAAGTCCGAGTGCTCTAAACTTTTGATTGTGATACCTCGAACGAAAAAATCTAGTTACCTAATAGCATGCCCGAGGGAAAAGAGCCAGGCGCCAACTCGCGATGCTCGGGGACTAGACTAATCGGACAGGGTGCCTAAACATAAAGGAGGATGAAAACCACTCGGAAAAGTCGAAAAGATCTAAATAAGAAAAAAAGAAAAGGTAGGCTACAACTAAGACAGTCTTACAAAAGTCCAGCATTGTCCAGATACCATAAAAAATATATACAACAAAAGTACCATCTAAACGTTTCTTGCAGACAACAAAAGTGCTACTTTCCTTGCAGAGATAAAAAACTACCCCGTGGCAGCGCGCCAATCTGGCCGATATATGCGTTCTAGTCTGATGAGCCTAGGAATGACCTCGATCAGGACATCGACGGCGGCGGCATCCTGGGCGACGGCCTCCTATTTCGCAGCCTCCGCCATGGCGAGATCATATTTAGCCCAGAGCTCGGCAAGTTCGTCCTCCGGCTCCGCAGGGGCGTCATCTCCAAAATTGAAGAGCAGATTCTCAATCCACGGCTCAACCGGCGGACCCGGGGATTCAGGCGGGAGAGACAAGGGAGAGAGATCCTCGAAGAAGAAGAAGAAGAAGAAGAAGAATCCATGAATAAGAAGAAAGGAACCTACAAAAAAGACGAACGATCAACCGACAGTCACAATTCCAGGAGCACGAAAAGCAAAGAAATCAAGCAAATAGGAAGGCGAACGGACGAGTGTTCCAAAGAAACAAGAAGAAGTTCTTGAAGAAAAGAAGAGGAACGAGCCGGCGGAGAGCGGTAGTGCGCTGCAAATCACAAAAACCGAGGCTGAGTTCACTCTTATACAGCACAACGTCTGTCCCTGGAGAGAGACTCGCCATCGCTCAAAACGACGCTTGTCATCGAGGCGGGAACGATTCACCTCCCGGACGTGCTAGACGTAACGTCGCACATGTCTCGAGGGGGGGTCAAACGCCATGATGATCGAAGACTTCAAAATGGGCCTGGACGCTAGACACGCCTCCTAATGGGCCGGGAACCAACGAGCGCATTAAGGCAGAAGCAAGACATTTTCACAAGGCAAATTCAGGCCAGAGGGGAATTTCTTCAATATTGGAATAATCATCCCAAAGGAACGAAAAATCGCAGGGCAAATTCAGTACAAACAGAAGGCTACACAGGACCCAAGTCCAAGTTTTTAACTAAAGCAGAGGCAGTGTCCTTGACCTCATCCATAAGGGGAAGCGCTTGATCGTCATCGACAGTACGGGCAAACCCTTCCTTGACAGCCTCAAGCTCCACCCGCGGATACAAGGACTTGGTGATCGCCAACACCGCAAAGCTCGTGATTGCGATGTCCTCCAAATGCGCAGTAAGCTTTTAGGGCTTCTTCCACCTCTGAATTGTGATATCGGCGTCATAAGGGACACCACCGGTGCCGCTTCATCAGACTCAAGATTCGCAACATCCTCTCAACCCGCTTGAGATTTATCGGCTCGCGACTTCAAGACATTTGATCTTATCATTAAGAACTCAGCATCGAAGCTTATGAAGGACCCGATGCATCGCAGATACCAATCGGTAAGTCCGAATCGCCAAAAGAAGGACGACAAGACAGAGGACAAAACCGAGAGCGCACCTTCCAACTCTCTTGTCACCGCCACTTCTTTCTTGGCATCTTCTTGACCTTCTTCGCCCTCATTTCGGAAAGTGAGGACTCAAGCTTCTCCGAAATCTGAAAAGGCAAGAACCGAGGCATCAGAAGACGAAGAATAAGAGTCGGGGCTCAAGGCACTCGGACAAGAGGAATACCGTCAGAAGAATTAACTGAGTTCAGCTTCTCGCCTCGAGATGGATTCGACTTTGAAGTCCTTCCGCCCTCTCGATTCTCTCTGCTGTGCGTGTGAGCTTCCCCTCCAGCTCGTACGGATCTGCTCAACTTCGGCAGCATAATCTTTCCTCATTTTCATCCTCGGGAGCAATTTGCGAAGAAGGAAGTTCCGATCTTTGGCGAAAGACGATAGGCGCAGAAGATGACAAAGCAATGATAGGCTTCAAGCCAAACAAAAAGAAGACTCCCAAAGAAAGCGCAGACAACTCACATTGCCAAGGCGATAACAGGTGTAGGCGGCATCACAGAATGACTCCCAATCCTTGTCCTCATCCTCGCCATCCAATAGGACCACATCACCGTCGTCATCAACAAACGCAGCTCGCACCGGAGATTCCGGGCGAGGAGGCGGGGGGATTTCTTCATGTGGTGGTGATGGAAGAGGGGAGGTGACAGGATCTTCTGGCATCAAAGGAGGAACAGCAGCATTGACAGGGGACGCGGCACGAACAGTCGGTCCGAGAAGGAAAGGCGGTCGGGAACCACTCGGCTCCAAATTGGCTTCGCTGCTTGTGGCCTCGGGGGCTGTTGAGAGGACCGTCCCAACAAGTTCCACGGCAACATTGGAAGCAGCGGATGCAGCATCAACCAACCTCTCAGCCTCCACGGTGCCGGAGTCACCCCCGTGGACAACTTCCGGAGACTCCAGATGCGGTGTTCCATGAAGGACTTCATCAACAGGATCCCTACGAGAAGAAACAATCAAGACGCGGTCCAGGGGAACAACGAAGGGCTGACAAGGAAATCCAACCTGTTGGATCTTGTTATCTTACACTTTAAACCCCTCCGGGCGGATAGACTACCAGCAGGAGTCCCTGCAGGCGCACTTTGCACGGCAAACAAGGGAGCTCCAGCCGGGCGCGTAGGCGAAGGCACACTTTCGACCGTGGGGTGAGCCGGGGGCTTAAACACTTCGGGTCCCACAGACTGGCTTGAAGAGGAAGAAGCTGGGGGAGGAGGCCGCACGGTCGTAGGGTCCCGGATCTTTGGACCACCAGTCGGACGTACATCTTTAGCCGACTGCTTCCTCTTGGCCTTGCGAACAACCGGATTTTTCCCTTTCCCGACAGGATTATCGTCAGGTTCATTCACTCTGCTCCGCTTTGCAATCGGGGCTACGGAAGAAGCACGAGCGGGGAAGTTTCGCTTGTCACCTTTATGCACGGAGAATTCAGGGAGCGGTGCATCGGAAAAGAAGGCATCACGTCCTTGCAAGTGCGAAAAAGAAGACATATATCCAGGTCAAAGTCCTAACAAAAGTCAGAAGATTCAGCACGGAAAGACGATGAAGATCCCTTACCGGAGGAGCAGGGTTGAGCTTTGTAAAAGGTCTCGGGCTTCTGGGAACGACGATCTTCTCATTCGGGGCGAAAAAATCAGCAACGCGACCGAAGAACACCGCCGAGGTGATTTCCTCAGAAATCTCCCGAGTAGGATCGTTGGCGCCCTCATATTCGTACCCAGGATGAACTCGATCTTTGAGAGGCTGAATTCACCGGGTACAGAAGTTGGCAACGACGGCCGTGCCAGTGAGCCCATTCTCCTTCAACTCAGCAATCAGCCCCATGAGGTCAATCACTTGGTCCATCCCATCATCCCTGGGAAGCGATGTCTAGTCAAGAGATGGCTTGGGTGGCGTCCCGGTAAAGGCGGGCAACAGAGGATCAGGATTGGCGCAATAAAACCACTCTTGGTGCCAACCCTTATTCGAGGTCTTGAAAGGAATGTTAAAGTAAGGCTTTTTCATGCCGTCCCTCAGTTGGAACCCGGCACCCCCAACCACTTTAGGAGAGTTCTTATTAGGAAAAGGCTTAAGAAGGAAAAGGTGGCGAAAGAGATTGAAGTGGGGGCGAATACCAAGGAAGGCCTCACAGAGGTTGACGAAGGCAGCAATTTGGAGAATGGAGTTGGGGTTAAGATGAGTTAGCTCGATCCCATAAAACTCAAGAATGCCGCGGAGAAAAGGGGATGCCGGGAGACCAAGCCCACACATAAAGAAGGATTCAAAGACGACCACCTCCTCAGCACGAGGGGTAGGGCAAAATTCACCTGCAGCAGGGCGGGCAGCGAGCATTACCAATGGCGGAAAAACACCGACGCTTACTAAATCCTCCAACCGCCCCTCTGTCGTTACCGAGGTAGCCCAATCCTTGGCCGCGACGGACGGACGAACGGTTGCGGGAAAAGGAGACGACATTCTCGAACGAAGAAGCCTCGCGATCGCGGGAGATTAGGATGACAAGAAGAGTTAACCCTAGCGGCGGAGGTCGCGAGGGAAAAAGATTGGAGAACAAAGGGGCAAATGGGAACAGTGCAAGGCCACTTCATTTGCTCCATATTGATATGAAAGCGGCGCCGACTCTCGCCTCGAGCGGGAAACCGCATCACCCTTCCAAGGTCCTGAAGCCGCCTTAGGGAGCACTTCAGGGTGGGCCGGCGGACACGCACGTCGTGCACAATCGCCAACGGCCCAAAAAATTGAATTTGGAAATGGTATGGCCTAAGATGGGCCAAAAGCCAAAAGCCCGTGATACACGGGATAACGGGTACCACCCAAGAAATAACATCCTCTTATGGTATGCCTCATGATAGGCCGTAAGCTGATATCGTTCAGAGAACGAAGTCGGGTACCGTAAAGATGACTCTAAAAATAGATGCCTACAAGGTATGATGATCGTGTGACCCCAAGAAGGGCGGCGATGGATACCCGATGGACAGGCAGAGATGCGCTATGTAAAAAGGCCAAGGGTTATGCGCCCGGATGCGCTAATACCACTCGGCTGAATACAGGTGCGCACAGGGAACATGCCAAGCAACGAGTCGGCCTGGTAAACCAGGTCAGAGAAAGCTCGGGACAAATCGCACAAAGAATTTCATCGAGTTCTTCTTAACCGTCTCGCCAAGCGACAAGCACTCGGCTAAAGGCACTCGGGAAGGCTTGACCGCGGGAAGGCATTCGGTCACGAAGCACTCGGGGGCTACTGTGGGATATGTATACCCCGGGGGCCCAAGGCAGGCCTGCGAGGCCCAACCAGGCGGAACCAGACCAGGCCGACTACAGAAGGCCGGAGGCAGTCCGGGCTGAGCAAGGCGTGAAGAATCAGGACAAATACTGGTTAAGGAAACCGAGTCGTATTAGGCAAGGGAGGATTGTAATCCAAACTAATATGAAGTCGGAATAGATGTAAAGATATAAACTCCACCTCGAGTCCGAGTAGGACTCTCTTTTGTAAAACCGCCTCCGCCCTGCTATATAAAGGGAGGGGACGAAAGAAGAACAACAAGATCAACAGCAAATAAGCTAGCCAATCATAATCCCAGAGCACATGACTAGGGTATTATCTCCACCGTGAGAGCCCGAACCTGTATAATTCCCGTGTCTTGTGCTACCATCGAGTTTGGATCCAGCGCCTAGCCCCCCTTTTCATTATTGTCGGTAACAACCCTCGACACCGATCGATAGTTTCTTCCGTGTCGCTTCAAGTTGCATGTATCTATATATACAAAGGCGAATTATATATATATTGGAGGACATTTATCACTATTAGACGAATGTAGACTGTGATAGCACACACTTACAAGGTCCAGCATCTTATGAGTGCGGCGTCGAGGGCGTCGAGGTTGTAGAGATGGAACAAGTCCAGAAAATCGACCGTGAAGAAGCCCCCCACTGAGTTGTTAAATAGACATTCATACTTGAACTTAACGCTGATACTTGTTGTACGTTCACGCTCTGGCTTCCAGCTTGTTGGGTGTACCAATTATGCAATTGTTGGTAAGGTATACTAAGTGAAGTTACACTGCCTTTCGTTAGTAAGGGCTCTCCTAGCTTGTATTGTTTAGCCAACTCAGCAGATGGATAGTCGATTTATTCTTGCCTTTCTTTCTTCCGTTTGTCTTGCCTTTCTTTGTTTTGTATGAACCCTTCACGGGAGAGGAATGGGCAGGAAAGAGGTTAACATTATGTACATCAAGTGGAGTCTGGTCTCGATCGCCGATTTGGTAGCCAATCGATCGACGATACAATAGGCGAATTAGATCGCTATGTTGTTGCATGACGAAGGACAACCAGGAGATGTCGCCGCTAGGCCATTGGATGAATGTGCCAATGGCATCCCCGCTTTCACGATTTAAATGCTTTGGCGGCTTCAGAGATCGACAATCTTGAAACTATCAAATACCCGTCCACATTGACCTTGGTGAAACCGGCGCTATCATGGTACCGTGCACCATGGTCCTCTTAGTGGATGGATACGCCATGCCCCAAGCAAACCGTAAGAGGAACAGTGCCATTGTTAATTCTCACTTGGAGATTGCAGCGTGGCCACCTTAATGTCACATACTGAGATAAGTCCCGCTTATGTTCATCTATGTCACTTGGAGGAACGGATGCACACCGCTCTTCTGAGCAATGGGGCTGACTTGCGGACATACTTTTGGGGCTTGTACAGTATTTCTTTCTTGATTGTTGAGCCTTTCCTCGAGGATTCTTATCCTTTCATAAAATTCTTCTCTCAGTTTTCCCCTCAACTCTTCTCTCAACTCTCCTCTCAACTTGTCCTCCAAATTCTTGATAAGATTTGACTCAAGCTCGGCTTTAGTTCTCTTCTTACTTGGTATTTGTAGAAGTCGTGCAGGAATCCAGTTTTCCATGGAACAAAAACCCTTTGCCTCTTGTACGACTGTGGTGTTCCTTGTTTCCCAAGGCCATGGACGATGCATCTTTCTCCCCGTCTCGCAAAAAAGAGCCATCGCCCGATTGTGTACTCAACGCCACCGCAAGATCCGGATAAGTTATTTCACTTATGAAGTCATGGACTAATTACGTAAAATTGGTAGTTCGATTTATATATTACGGCGTTATGCACTTCCTCGTCATGAGGTTTACAAAGGAGACGGTTATGAGGACGTGGCGGTGACCTCGCTCTTAGCCGCCTCTCGCACGTTGATCTGTGATCGATGCAAATGGTGAGATACCCTCCTCGTCCTCCTGTCCCCATTGCGCTCTCTTCCCGCGTGCGCAAAGGTCGAGTCTGTGGGGTGAGTGTTCCTTGCTGCAAGGCCTTGTTTGCTTCACTTTGATACACGAATTAAATGCGTCGCCTTCATCTCAACAAAACGCCGCCACGTGCCTCATCAATGAACCCATACTTAGAGTATGGAACTATATCCTTCTTGGCGTAGTCTCTGGCGTATGCTTGAAGGTCTTCCATGCCTTTCTGCCGCTAGCAAGGCATACCGTCGCACTAGGGGAGCGGATTCTTCTGGAATGTCGAACGATGAAAGAATTTCCATCAGCAAGGCATTGCGAGCCTCAATAGTCAGCAACCTCTAGGAAGATAGCGTGATCGGAACCCGTTCCCGTGCTACTATCCCGCACATACTACGAAATGTATTCGCTGCCTTTTTTGGCTTTGTAGGGGTCCCATCCTTTGGATCGATCTCTGTAATGGTATATCAGTCTGTTGGCCTTTTGTTTGGTCCTCTTGCAGCGCGGGTCGATTCTTCTTTTGAGGGCACATCATGTCCTTCAGACAATGGATTAGAGGACGACATCTTCTTTATAAGTTAAAATAGTTTCAGGCGAACTAAAAGAGAAGAACAAATAAAATTAAATTAGAGTGAATAAGTTTGTGGATACCATGGCTTGTTATTAGCCTTTTAAAAGAACTAGCCTAAATGGCTTGTTATTAGCCTTTAAGCAAAAGAAGCGAACTAGGAGGTTGCCGAACTTAATAAAAATTTCGCAAGACTCCCCTAAAACTAGGACATCCACACAATGAGACAAGCGAGAAATAAGTGCGAGTATAAGAGCAAGACTTTGTTTATTATTCCTCTTAAGCATATATATGAGAATACATAATTCACACACAAGAGGTATGACATAAACAAGATAACACAAAGGACTAGCTTATAAGCAACTTTGCTCTCATATGAATTCAACCGACTAGCTTATAAGCAACTTTGCTATCAGATTATCTAAATTGATGGGTTGCTCTTAAAGAACCCTCCAACATCAATTTCAACAATATATCACAGGTATACAAATCGAGATTAGTGAATCTACGCAATTCAAGATCGTTAAGAAAATTGATTCACTAGAACTCAACTATGGACTATGAAAAGCTATTGAACAATGAGGACAAGCGAACTAGGAGGTTGCCGAACTTAAAAAATTTCGCAGACCTCCCTAAAACTAGGACATCCACACACGAGACAAGCGTAAATAAGTGCGAGTATAAGAGCTGAATCACGCATGTGATAGCATATCACATATACAAAGAAAGAACACCCACCAAGTTGAATTCTAGACACAATGATCTAAACAAAGGTGAATCACGTATGAACTCACTAACTAGCGATCAATATAGCCTCATTTAATTGAATCATCATCGAGCAGCAGTAGTAGAACAAAATCAGAGCCTCCAGATCGAGAAACGGCCTCTAACTCGATGGCTAGTCCCCCAGAAATACTCAATCGGTTCACTGATACTCATAGAGCAGTACCAATCACCCACAGCCAACAGAAAGAAAGAAAGATGCGCAGCACACTTACACCAGAACAGCACCGACTGCTGTTCAGAAGAGAGGCCAAGCACGACGATGGGGAGCACGTCGCTGCGGGGGAGGTCAACGGCCGTGGGGGAGGTCACCGAGGGGGAGCACGTCGCTGCGGGGGAGGACGACGATGGGGGAGGTCACCGAGGGGGAGCACGTCGCTGCAGGGGAGGACGACGATGGGGAGCACGTCGATGCCGGGGAGGACGCCGAAGGGGAGGACTCCGAGGGGGAGGACGCCGGGAGGGGGAGGCCACCGAGGAAGCACGTACGCCGAGGGGGAGGCCGCCGCGGGAGACAAAATGTCACAAAGGGTTAGGGTTTGGCGCACTGTGAATGAGGCCTGCACGCGGGAGATATATATAGGAGAGCACATCACAGATGGTTCTAAAAGATAACGATCTGTGATGTATTATCACAGACGGTTCTATAACATAACAGTCTGTGATGTTGAGATATCACAGACGATTATATAATAGAACCGTCTGTGATATGTAACATAACCGTCTGTGATAAATAACATCACAGACTGTTATGTTAAAGAACCGTCTGTGATATATAATGTTCACTGACATTCACTTGTCTGTTCGATTCGATCGACTCTTATGCATGCTACTTTGTTGTATCTTCCGGGAAAGTTGTCTTTAATGTAATATAGATCAGACAGGTTGAAGTGGAGATTCTAATCCTCAATTCAAACCCTAAAATCTGAGAGCAATCACATACAACTATTTCGATATTGCCAAAGTAGACATGATTCTGTTCTTGTTTGCCATAGTATACATAATTTATTTCTTCTCATTAATTATGTTTGAATGGCCATCTTTGAATCATGTATTTGGAATCATATTGATATTAAGGAATAAATACTTGCTCTTATACTTGCATCTTTTCCATCAATCCAGATGCTTCACAAGCTACTTACAAATATCATCACAATCCTATATACATAATTCAGATGCTTCACAAGCTACTTACAAAGATCATCACAATCATATGTACAAAGCATGATAGGTCGTATCATCTTTACAATAGCATTAATGTAATATTATTACACATGAAAATTAGTAAACATGATGACAATGCACCCTTCTCATAACTACGCCACCACATGCTTATTCTTTTGTATGAAAATTAGCCATTCATGATGATCGACGCGTGTGTAACTTGCTTCCTCATGTTGTTCTTCTGGGACCAGGATGTCATTTCCGATAGGTGGCAACTCATCAAATTGATTGTACTCTTCCTCATCTATTACATTCTCAACTCCGACAATTCTCCCTTTTCCCTGAAGAACTACGTGGCGCTTCTTGTTGGACGGGTCGGTTACATAGAAGACTTGAACAACTTGGTTAGCGAGTACGAATGGTTCATCTTGGTATCCGACACGTTCGAGGTCCACATTAGTGATGCCATTCTTGTCAACCTTCACGTGCTGGAGGTGGATCCAACGGCACCGAAATAGGGGAATCTTGAAAAGTACATAGTCGAGCTCCCATATCTCCTCTATGAACCCATAGTAGGAGCTCCTCGTCAACCAAATGGTATTATTGAATGCATCTATGCGACACCGCTGTTTTGGTTTGTGCTCTTCATATCCCGATCTCTCGTAAAATGTGTACCCATTTAAGTCATATCCTTTCCATGTGACAACCGTAAAAGTTGGCCCTTTTGCCAACCATGTCGGCAGTGTCATCCGACGAGCTCCCGTGATAGGTCGCTCCTTCAACCATTTGTTGAATCAAGGTTATGTTGTCTCGTGATCCAAGACTCTGCCAGGTCTTTGGATTCTCTTGCCTTAGCCATTGCTTGTGCTCGACGATATAGGCGGACATTACACCATGTGTTGCAAAACCGTGAAATGGGCTCGAGCATACGCAATCAATCAGCGTGATTGCTTTCTTCCGATGGTCCCGATACCTGGAGCCTCCCTCATGGCGAGATCGAGGCACACCTATCGGTTCGACCTAGGCCATGTAATCGACGCAGAACTCGACGGCCTCTTCTCGCTGCATAACCTTCGATAATGCTTCCTCCGCACGAGATCGATTACAGACGTAAGACTTGATAATTTTATGTACCTCTCGAACAGTACATGCTACGAGGAATATCGCCCGTATATCTTTATCTCTGTCACAAGGTGAACAATGAGATGGACCATGATATCAAAAATGATGGAGGAAATACATCTCAAGATTACATAGAGTCATCACCACCTCAACTTGCAGAGCATCTAGTCCTTCGGGATCGATGACCTTCTGAGCGATTGTGTTAAAGAAATAACACAGCCTAGTGATTGTCTCTCGGACCTTGACCGGCAAAATACTTCTAATTGCGACAGGGAGCATCTGTGTCATCAGCACATGACAATCATGAGACTTCATGCCGGTTAATTTCAAATCTTCCAACGAAACAAGTCTCTTCATGTTGGAGGAGTAACCGGACGGAACTTTCACACCATGCAAGCATTGGCACAGTTCAGTTCTTTCGGCCTTTGACAGAGTATAACAAGCAGGTTCCAAGTACGTACGGCCTTTATCAGTCTCTTTCGGTGCTAACTCAGGTCTTATGCCCATATCGACCAAGTCAAGCCGCATGTTGATACCATCCTTTGTTTTACCCTTAATGTTGAGTAAGAGACCAATCACGCCGTCACGCACATTCTTCTCTCGTGCATGACACCGATGCAAAGGCGAACTTCTAGGTGCTCCCAAGAAGGTAGGTCCCGAATATTGATCTCTTCTTCCACATGCTCTTTTCACGGGTACTTGATTTACGCCCCTTTCCATACGCAACATCCAAATCCTTAACAATGTCATGAACATCTCTCCGCCAAACGCCTTTGAGCTGAACCATTTTCGCTCCTTCCGTCGAAAAGTTGCTTCATCTTGCGATATGGGTGATTCCTCAGAAGGAACCTACTGATGACGCATGTACACGGTTTTATGGGAGTGATTCACCATAAACTCTCAGATCATCTAAGCGGTGAGTGCGCTTTGGTTCCTTTTGTACTCGGCCCGACAGTTAGCAAGAGCAGGTAATCATTTATGGTGCGAACAACAAGCAAAGATTACAAAGTAAAGTTCTCTCGTTTGTACACATCCCATACGTGTACCCGTAACCCACGTTGTTTTTAGATCTTCCACCAATGGAGCTAGGTACACATCAATATCATTCCTGTGTTGTTTCGGTCCTTGGATAAGCATGAGACAACAAAATGTACTTTCGCTTCATACACAACCAAGGAGGAAGGTTGTAGATACAGAGATTTACTGCCAAGTGCTATGCCTACGCTCATGTTACCGAAAGGATTCATTCCATCTCAGACTCAATCCAAACCTTATATTTCTCGGATTCGCACCGAATTCTTGAAAGCTCCTATCGATGTTTCTCCACCGGATGGAATCAGCAGGTGCCTTAGCATTCCATCATTCTTACGCCTCAAAGTGCCAACGCATAGCAGTTTTGCCTCCTTTGGGTTCGCAAACAAATGCTTCAAACGGGAATTACAGTGAGATACCATGCTACCTTAGCAGAGGACCTTTTTCACCTCAATGCTCTCGCCATCATCATCTGAATGACTCTTACGCTTGTACCGGATGCGCTGCACACCGGACATATATGCAAGTTTGTGTACTCTTTGCAGTGACAGATACTGATCGCTTGGACATGCATGTATTCTTTCTACTTCCATTCCCAAGGGACAAAGAACCTTCTTGGCTTTGTAGGTGGTTGTCAAGAACTCGCTTCCTCTGGAAGCATGTCCGCCAATAGACGAATAAATATTGTGGAACTCTTGTCGGATCAACCGTTGCTTGCCTTCAATTTGAGTAGTTCAAGCACGGATAATAACCTTGTGTATTTCAACTTGCACCCTGCGAACAAAGGTTTCTCCGAGTCCTCCATCAAGCCCTGGAACTTTTCATATTCCTGTCATCAAGGTTTCTTCGCATCATGCAAAGATATGATCCAAATTGTCATCCTCGCAACTTCGTCCTCATCGGAAGCACAATCGATATGATCATCCGACATATCATTGACTTCGCCAACGATATTAACACTACTTGTCGCTTCACAGATATTATACTCTTCGCCATGATGGTCCAACATGTATAGCCCCTTTGAAACCCCTCCGAATCAAGTGTGCTTCGATCTACCGAAGTTTCTAAACATTTTCAGATTTTCGCAATCAATGCACGGACATGACATGAATTGCACCCCCTTATTAAACATATCCTCCTCTGCAGCTCTTTTGAAAGTGGAGACGCCATTAAGGTATTCAACACTCGTACGGTTCTCACAGACATCCACTTTCGATCCATCTACGCTACACATGTAACACTTAGTGTTAAATATTATGCACTGTGTAGTGCGATGCACACATTCTTAAACTAATTATGTAATTACATACCTTAATTACATCACAAAGAAATAATTAACACAATTCAAATTAATTTTCAATATAATAATGAAATTAGAACCCATTACTAACCTTAGATCACCAAAAGACTTGAATTGATCTATAAGCTAGATCTAGACAATCTTTAAATTCTATCCTTACCAAGCTAGCTAGCTACATCATGATCGAATATAATATTATGCAAATAGAACCATTACTAGCTAGCTAACCTTAGATCAAACAAACAACACATTACTAACCAAATATCACAACAACAACATATGGATCCAGCTACAATTAATTAAGCTAGATCTAATCAAACAATCTTTAAATTAATTCTCTCTAACCAACCTAGATATTGAATTGGATGCATGCAATTAGAACTCATTACTAACCTTAGATCACCAAAATCAAATGAATCTAATATCACCCTTCAAATCAATGGCATTCTTTCACAAAATCGCCTCACTTACACAAAATTATCTCGCTTTAGAAACCAAACCCTATAAACGAAGTGGCTGGATCGACTCGCTTATAGGTGAAATATCACGACGGTTTCTAAATATAACAATCAGAAAGATATTACAGACGATTGTGTTATATAACCGTCTGTGATTTCACATACGGTTTTACTTAGAAATCATCCGTAATGAGTATCAGAGCCATCACAGCATTTGTTATATTTACAAACCGCTCGTGATATTCATTACATCACGCATTTACCGTCATATAAAACCGCTCGTGATATATACACTAACGGTTTGAGTACATAACCGTCTGTGATGTTAGATATCACAGACGGTTTTTCGAAACTGTCTGTGATCGTGCGTCTGATATAAGCCTCGCTGTAGTAGTGTAAGTTATTTAGCCACCACATGATACATCATGTATAAAATCAATAGTGAGTTCACTCTAAGTATTTTTGCATATCTAGGTAATTTACTAACTCAAGGACATAGAGAAATTGATTGCATTCATTTTGAAGCTCATTTGTTTAGGTTATGCACAATTGAATTATCAACACATTGAAAATAACCTATTTTAGAAATAGATTTAATCAAGTTAAAATTTAAATATTTTTATATATTTGGGTTGTTTGTGACCTAAGGATTCTAACAAAATTTGTTTCAATCATTTTGGATTTCATTTTCAAAAAAATTTGTATAGACCACATTTCAAACCTTCACTTTAAATTTGAATTTCAAAAATTACACAGTAATAAAATTCAAATGTTTTTGCATATTATGAAACTACATGATTTTACATTAATTTAGAAATTTATTTAACTTAATTTGGATCTTAAATGCACAAGTTACGCACAATTGAAAAGTCTAGAGTTTACAAAAATACCGAAAAATGAGAAATTTCCAAAAATGTACAATATGTTTTCCTTTACAGAAAGTGCATTCCCCTTTTGGCAATATTTTTCAAATTTATTTCAACACTTGACTTCCAGGGCCCGCTGTCAGTGGCCATGAGAGACCAAAAGCCTGAGAGGCTGACGCCTCAGGCCCATGTGTCAGTGACAAGAAACAGAGCCTGGCTCAGGGGAAGTTGCCAGCGGCTAATGAGCGGTGGAGGCTGGCGACTGACTAGTTTGTGACCTTAAGCCTTAAGGGGACCATGTTACCCCCATAGGTAGGCTTGGGCCTGGCCGACGATGGCCGGAGATAGGCTACCACCATGAGCACGCGGTGGCGCCATGGCTAAGTAATGGCAAACCAGCAAGACACCTCATTTTCACCAGACGAGCACCATTTGAGCATCAGTAAGGTAGAATGATTCCATTTTACCTACTAATGCGGTTTGTGGTTGGCCGAAGAAGGATGCCAACGTGCGTCGGCCGTGGGGAAGAAGATGACTAGTGGAGGTGAAGCTACGGTCATTTGGGTTGGAAGTAAAGGTTGGTTAGAGCTTAGGGATACGCTATATTGCTTTGGGTTCAACCAATTTGGAAAATGCTCATGGGGCTTGCTCAATTTGCTTTTCTCCCCTTTTCGGTGTTTTTGAACAATGGCAAGGAGAGCTCGGTTTGAGTGAGGCCTGGGTTAGGGAACAGCTGAGAGATGCTGGAGGACTCTTTGCAACGTTTTGCTGGTATTTATAAGCAGTATAGGCGGCGGCAACAGGATTTTGCCAAAGCCATTAATTTGAAGTGGGAAACGGGGTTCGGTTTTTGCGGCGGGACTGTGCTTTTGGCGCCAAGTTATGGCTGAGATGATGGCTAATTAGTAGGGAATGGCGCAAAGCATGTCACAACCGTTTGAAGCTCAGACGGGTTAAATCGGGGCCGAGTTTGGCTTGTCGTGGCAATGAAAACAGCGAAAATCACTGTCGTGGCAAATGTTTCGGCTAGGTTGGGCTGTTTGGCTGAGGAGTCAGGGGCATGAGGGGCTGACTGGTGGGCCAGAGGTGGCAGCTTGGCTTGTCTTTGTCTCACTGTGAACTGGGGCACACACGGCAAAGGGATGAAGAAACGGTTTGCTCTCAAGCTGATTAGGTCATACTCTTTTCATTAATGAAGGGTCAAATCATGTCCAAAGTCCAAACTTTTCGACTAGGTTCCTGGGATAATGATTGCTATCCAAAAAATTTTTTGAGTTAAAATATTTGTAGAAAATTTTTATTAATTCTAATAAGCATTACTATCCATTTTATTCTTTTTCGATTTTCTTCTATTTGAGGATGAAAATGAGGTCAAGAATTTTTAAAAAATTTTGAGAGTATTTTTTATAGTAAAAGTTATCTTGTGTAAAAATTTCAGATTGACATATTTTATATTTATTTTCTAATAATTCTGGCATTGCAATTTTAAGATTTTCTTATTTTCTATTTTAGAATTTTAAAAGGATATAAATTTGAATATTAATTTTTTATATTTTTATTGGAGGTTAATATTGCTCTTAGGAAGGCATGATAAAAAATTTAACTCGATTTAAACTCTGTGTATTTTTACAAAAATCTAACATGCAACTGTTCTATATCAAAATTCATTAGTCCTCACATGTTTTCATTAATTAATGTGTTCAACTTTTCTTTTGACTGCAAGAAATGAGCTCTGCAGACTTCTTATAATTTAATATAATTTTTATTGACTTTTGCTGATACTTAATTTTGCCTTTTTACTAATTCATTATAAAAGATTTTTCTTTATAGCAAAAAGTCCAAATAAACCAATAATAATACAAGAAAATTCAGAATTAAAACATATTCAAAATTTAAAATTTTTATTTTTATTTAATTTAAATTTTTTTGATGTTACAAACTCATGACGAAATCCCCTGAGGGCAGTATGGGTCACTCAGAGCATCTCCAATGATGCTATTTCAGCTATAGCTATAAGGATGCCATCTCAGTATTTTGTTTAGGTGGAAAAGAGAAAATAGGGAGATAGATATAGACCAGTTACTAATGTATAGATAAGTTATAATTGATTTCAAAACACTTATTATCTATTATATGTGGATCAATATTTAATTTTATAGATAATACTATAGCTAATTTATTAGAAAAATTATTTATATACTATCTATAGATAATATAAACATTTCTTATAGCCAGTATCTTTGGAAATGTTCTTACCCACCCTTTCATCAGTCCTCACGCTGTCGAGGCTTGTCGAACTTTTCGTTCTTCTCCCTCCCAGCCCGCGGTTTGCCCCTCGTCCCGCGGCCGACCTGTCATTACGGCCTCCCTATTAAAAACCCCATCGCCATTCGTCGAATTCCTCCGGGCTCCCTCGGACGCACGGATTAACCAAGCCATCGCCACCAAGAAACTAACCAACGCCAACCACCTCCTCGGCCGCGACCGGCGCCTGCTAAATATATTCGTTCGCGCGCCTCCGGGAGGATCCAAGAACGCGATCGAGGTGGGCGCGGAGCCCGTCGGCCATGGTGGCGAGCGTCGCCGCGGCCGCGTCCTCGTCGACCCAGGCGGCGGCGGGGCGGTTGGCCAGGAGGGAGCCGGCGTCCATGCACGCCAGCATCAGACGGTCGCGCTCCGAGCCGCACGTCCGCTGCCCCAGGCGCGGCGGGGCCGCCGGCGCCGCGCTCACCACCAGCCGCTCCATCGGCGTCTTCCCGTTCCAGTTCGGCGCAGCGCCGTTGCGGCCGCCGCCGCTACCCGACGGTGGCGGAGACGGCTCGCGGCTCCTCACCGTCGCCGGTGAGCCCGAGCCCGAGCTGGACATGCCAGCCGTCAGGAGGCTTGAGGCCCACTGGCTTGACCGGCTTCTCGAGCTGCGGTCGCGTTTCCACGACCCGACCAAGCGCCAATCCTCCGACAATGACCACCTCCTCCTCGACGACGACGACGACGACGCCTACCACCTGGATGGCGGCGGCGATGAGCTCGGCTGCGGCGTGAGCTGCGAGGAAGAGGAGGACGACGAGGCGGAGGATGACAGGTGGGACCGGGAGTCCTTCGGCAAGCTGCTGGAACGGGCCCCACTCGGCGAGGCGCGGCTGTTCGCGCAGCTGGCCTTCCTCTGCAACATGGCCTACGTCATCCCGGAGATCAAGGTGAGCGCGCGAGCACACGACCAAAATAGAAACACATGAAATCTGCGCCGTCCGATCGGACTCCGAAGGCGCAAGATCGGCTGATCTGGCCGCTCGATTAGCTCAGCTACTAAAACATCTGTTTGTAAGGCATGTACAATAAAGTTATAGTAGCTTACTATCAGTATTTATATATTAACTTTGTTCTATATAAAAGAGAGAAAAGTGAAGAAAGAAGAGAAAGGCCAGTTGCGCGAGAAAATAGGTGCTGTCAGCATTTACATATCAATTTCGTCTCTTATTTAATAGCCAATATCGCATGGAAAAATAGATGCTATCGTCAGTTAAAAGCCGATATTAGAGTTGAAGTTAGAGTCAACGCGAGCAACTGTTAGTGTTGAAGTTAGTATTTTACCAATAGCCATAAAGATGAAATTAGTGTTGAATATATAAATTAAATGCTTTAATGTTTTTGTATAGATAATATTTAGAGATAGTTACTGGTACGAGAGATAGTGTAAGTAATTATTGTATATGCTCTAACTGTGATCCTCCTGGGTACAGGTAGCTTGGGAGGTGCCTCAGGCCCAACTGGGGCAGAATTTTATTAATTTCTTGAAAAATTTTGTGGGGCTAATTAATGTTTCTTGGTATGGAGGATGGCTTTAATGTTTCCCAGATTTAGGTAGGAGTAGCAAACAACCGAGTCTTAATTTCACTCGCCGACTGGCTTGATGGCCTCCACGTCTGATTTGTCCATGCGCACATAACACAATCGTATAATTAGCGACCCCACCAAGAACAAGTTTGCTTCTTTTCCTTCTAACTATTTTGCTTTAAATTTGTGCTTTTTTCGTTTTTTCGGTCGTGCCCAAAATCCTAACCAGTTAGTAGTTTTCTGGTAGTATTTCCTTAGGTGGTTGGCTGAAAACTTTCGTGGTAGCAATTTTTAGTTACGAGTAGTTATGTAGTGTTATTCTTGCATTTAATTCTAGGAAGGTAATCTTCATATTGGCTCGATCCTTGATCGATGATCATTTCACAGCTCGTGTCACATTCTCTAAACAAAAATTTGCTTAACTGAAAAAAATTCAATACAACCTGTTAATCTGAAAAATGAGCTAGAGTAATGGACATGCAAGTGGTTTCTGAAGAAGAATGCATTTTGGTTTTTGGTTGGAATAATAGGTTGAGGAGCTGAAGAAGTACTACGGATTGAGGTTCGTGACGTCGTCGCTGGAGAAGAAGGCCGAGGCCGGCGCCATACGCTCCATGGTGGACGTCGACTCCACCCGTCCGCGCGCCGCGCCGGCGTGCGAGGTGGCCTCGGGGCCGCAGCCGCGGCGGCGTATCCGCTCGCACCTGGCCTACGAGGTGGCCGCCTCGGCCGCGTCCTATGTCCATGCGCGCGCGCGCGGCCTGCTCTCGTTCGGCGGGCAGCAGCAGCCACCGGCGGCGGATGGAAAAGAAGGGCAGAGCCGGCTGTACAACTCGGGGGTTGCAGCGTACGTGGCCGCGTCGACGGTGACGGCGGTGGTGGCCGCCGAGGACGAGGCGCGGCACGAGGCCGCACGCGACCTGCGGTCGCCGCTGTCGTCTCCGTGCGAGTGGTTCGCCTGCGACGAGGCCGACGCGCGCACCCGCTGCTTCGCCATCCAGGGCTCCGACTCGCTCGCCTCGTGGCAGGCCAACCTCCTCTTCGAGCCCACCAAATTCGAGGTACTTCATTTTCTTTTCTCCAACAATTCAAGAACTCGACGCGGGTCATCCATGGCGAAGCAGACAAACTCACGACTTTCCGGTTCCTTTTGGCTCGTCAGGACACCGGGGTCCTCGTGCACCGCGGCATCTACGAGGCGGCGAAGGGCATCTACGAGCAGGTGATGCCGGAGATCGAGGCGCACGTGAGGGCGTACAAGGAGCGCACGCGGCTGCGGTTCACGGGCCACTCGCTCGGCGGCAGCCTGGCGCTGCTGGTCAGCCTGATGCTGGTGGCGCGCGGGGTGGTCGGCCCGGAGGCGCTGCTTCCCGTGGTCACCTTCGGCGCGCCGTCAGTGTTCTGCGGCGGGCAGCGCGTGCTAGAGGCGCTCGGCGTCGGCGAGGGCCACGTCCGGTCCGTGGCGATGCACCGCGACATCGTGCCGAGGGCCTTCTCGTGCCGGTACCCCGGCCACGCCATCGCGCTGCTCAAGCGCCTCAACGGCGTGCTGCGCACCCACCCCTGCCTTAACAGACAAGTGAGTCGCGGCATATATAGCCTTGGGCCCGTTTGAAACGGGGAATTTTACAGGAAATGATTCCATTCTCTCAGGAATCAGCGAAAAATTCTATGTTTCAACTGCAATTTTTACGTTTCGTAATTTTTTACGTTTTTACGCGCCATGGTGTGAGGTAACTGACGTCGTTGCTGCGTGTTTTTTTGGTGTGAGCAGAAGGTGCTGTACACCCCGATGGGCACGACGTACATCCTGCAGCCGGACAGCAAGGCGTCGCCGCACCACCCGTTCCTGCCGGAGGGCTCGGCGCTGTTCCGGCTCGACCCGGAGTGCCGCGCGGACCGGCCACCGAGGCCCGTGGTGGCCAGCGCCCTGCGGGCCTTCCTCAACTCGCCGCACCCGCTCGAGACGCTGAGCGACCTCTCGGCGTACGGCTCCGAGGGCGCCATCCTCCGCGACCACGAGTCCAGCAGCTACTTCAGGGCGCTCAACGCGCTCACCAAGGTGCCGCGCCGCCGGAAGCAGCCGGAGATCGTCTGGCAGCTGCCTGGCGTCGAGCGGCTGCAGCAGTACTGGTGGCCGGGGATCGCCGGCACCGTGCTCCCGAGGCCGGTGGCTGTCCGGAACAAGGAGCTTGTGTCCGGGGCCTAAATTTAAGCTGGTTTGCACTGCATTCTGCATTGCATTGATTATGCTTTGCTCGATTGAGCAGTGTACACTCTTTGGGTTCTTCGTTTTGCCTGACACATGGTACATACGAATGTACAGGCGGCCTCTTCGGTGTTGTAGGTTCATGTAAATTGTAAGCACGCATGTATCGTTTGTTAGCTTGGTGGCCTGTAAAAGTTCTGCAGGCTGCTCAATAAGGCTATGGTCCTTGTCCTGGGTTCAGGTGATCAAATGAACTCTCCGCCTGTAAATTTGTTGCTTCAATGGAAAAGGAAAATTCCCTCTTGAGTTGGAACAGCGAGCAACGCTGGTTCAAGGATCAGTCAGACTCCCAAATCACAAAATGGTGGCAGTTATCAGTAAAGCTTCCAATAGTCCTATATCGGCTATCTCTGCTACCGACCACGCCCTTATAAGCCCCCTAGGTTGCACCAGCACATAAGAATCAAATAGAAACATGCAAGCACATAAGACTTTAGGTCTATAATACAATGCGATATGAATGCATCGCAGCGTACTGTTTCAGCTTAGAACAAACGTTATGTGTACGGGTTTCGTTACAATAATGATGGGTGAAAAGGGTGCAAAGGAAGTGAAAGTGGTAAAAACATGTCACTAACCAGGACCTCTAGCGATCAAAACATACAATGTTACATTTATATTCCTTTCCTAGCTAAACCGAGTATGAAGGGACTTCTCAACCCAAAGCTTGATGTTGGGAAATGAAGGGCGCCATGCATGGCGAGTCTCGCATCGCAGTAATAACCGATAAGCATGCAGCGGCCTTTGCAACACCGATCTTCTCATCTTTTGTCTTGATTTCCTCTGCCTGTTCGCCTGAAGGTGCCGAGAAGAAAATGCACCCGCACCCCAATTTGCAAAAGGCGCGAGAAGAACTGACAAGAAATTCTACACCTCATCTAGGCGCCAATTACTGTACACGGATTTACAGTTGGAACTACCACCTTGATGCAACAAAGCATACTCCTTTCAAGCTAGTGCAAAGTCCTCTTCTTGGAAGGAAAGCTGGGGTTCTTCTTGATAGGGATGAACTACTTTGTTGATCTCATCTGCTGTGAGTGTTTCACGCTCCAGCAGGGCATTAGCTAAAGCATGTAATTGCTTCTCGTGCTGAAAACAGGTTTCGAAGGATAGTCAGCACTGACTGAACTAAAACCTCAACATGTACTAATGTTCAAGTAAGCAATCAACCGATCATTCTAGAGCAAAAACTGGTAGACGGACCTTCTTCAGTAAACGCTTGACCCGCTCATAAGCTTCTCTTAGGAGTTTGACCACCTGCAATGCCAGATGATCAAACGAATGCAATAAAAAATGGAAACCACCCTCTCTAGCAGAGTTCTAGTAAGTTCGGGGATGTATCCAATGACTCGAGAATATTGATAAGACTATGCACAAGCACAACAAACATTGACCACCAGCTTATACTGGTCATATGCTAGACAGGGTTTAAGGAGTATGCAACATGAGATAGCATGTAACGAAAAACGTTAGGAATAGACCAGCTTAAATGCTTAGGCAAATGGAATAGCAAAACTACAACAGTGTTATTATCATATTTCAAATGAAATAACAAAACTAAAAATAGTGTTACCATCTTATTCAAGCATAAGATCTATGAGAAATACCTCTGCATCTATCCTTGATTGCATCTCAACACTTGACCGTTCTTTCACATGCACAGGACCAATAGCATCGCTCATCCCACAGTTTGATACCTACACAGCCAGTCAGTTAGCCAGTTTACGCATCTAACAATAAAATTTTCCAGGTAGATGAAACAATCACCATATACTGAGCAAGCTCTGTTGCAGTATGAAGATCATTTCTTGCCCCGGTTGTAACATTATCTTCCCCAAAGATGAGCTCTTCAGCAACTCTCCCGCCCATGCAAACGTCAAGACGTGCCAGGAGTTGTTTCTTGCTAACAGAAGTCTCATCTTGTGAGGGAAGTTGTGTAACCATTCCAAGGGCAGATCCACGAGGCAGGATAGTTGCCTTGTGAATGGGGTGAGCACCTTTGGTGTTGAGTGCAACAATAGCATGCCCACTTTCATGGTAGGCAGTAAGCTAAGGAACAAAATGATAATAATAATTAGTGTACTGGAACCCATAGTTTCTTCAATTTAAAAGTTGGAAGACATAGATGCTATAACTACAATTCTACTTTGCTTGAAAAAAAAGGAACAGCAACTTGAATAAGCATGCCTTTCTCGATTCGTCAGATATGAACATTGATTTTCTCTCAGTTCCCATGATAATACGATCTTTGGCAAACTCCAACTGTGCAGCAGTCAACTTGTCAGCACCTTCAACTGCAGCCTTAATTGCTGCAATGTTTACCAGGTTTGCAAGGTCTTAACAGAAAGAGATAAAGAATAGTCAGTAAGTATGAATCTCCCCCATAATATTGTTGTAAAAATTTATAGCATCTTTTAAATATTGGACATTATTTTTTTTATAATTGAAAATGTGTTGAATACCTTGGATTTATACTCTTAGGACTTCATAAAATGATGAAATGAAAAGAACAGGAAAATGCAGCTGGTAATGAAAAGGGTTATCCTATCTGTATGCAAAACCTCTAATAGTTGGTGCTTATAAAATGAAAAGCAACTGTAATTGTTTCATAGAGATAAAATGAAGGAAAGTGGTTCACACCAGCCCCATTAAAGCCAGGGGTACTACGGGCAATCGCATTGACATCGACATCACTGTCCACTGGCTTGTCTTGCAAATAGAGCTCTAGAATCTCTTGGCGACCACGCACATCAGGACTGGGGACAACAATCTAGTAAAGAAGATCAATAGAATTAATTAACACCGTATTTTTATACTAAATTTGATTTGATATAATATATGGAATTGCTGGTACTCCTTGAGAAGATTAAAACAAATTCTACTAAGGTGACTTACATGCCTATCAAATCTACCAGGTCTTGTGAGTGCTGGATCAAGAATGTCTGGCAAGTTTGTTGCAGCCATTACTATTATTCCCTGAAAAAATCAATTGAACACAAGAGTTAAATTTAAAAAGAGAGCTAAATAAAGTTCTGAGTACAGCACTCTGTTGAATTATGTGATAATGTTACCTCATTTTGTTCAAAACCGTCCATCTCGACAAGAAGTTGATGCAATGTTTTCTTTGTATGCCCTTCCCACTGTTTTCTAGTTGAACCAACAGCATCTATTTCATCAATGAAAACAATGCATGGTGCCTGTAAAGAGAAAATCAGTAAAATCCGCATACTGGAGCATTTCTCCTTAAAGACATAGTATAATTTTCACTGGCGAAAGAAATAAAGATTAGCTAGTTTGCCTAATGACAAGGAGATCCAAATATAATCACAGTGGTTGTCTCAAGTATACTCTATATGTAGGCTAAAGGGGTTCAATAATAATAGCTCAGCTACTGCTGCCTCAATTTTTATATAAGGAGGAAAAGGACAGTACATGAAAATTTGCCAAGGCAGCAAAGTCTGACATAGAAATCATAGACACGCACTGCAAATGTTGAAGGAGCTAAGCTCAGAGCAACACAAGTTTAGAGAACGGTAAATCACCTTTTTCTTTGCAGCTTGAAACAAGGACCTCACTCTCCGAGCACCAACACCAACAAACCTGAGAGGACATGATAACAGTAAGTTCTGATTAAACAAGAAAACAATGAAAGTAGGACAAAATATATTTTATCGGCACAATTCTATTAAATAGCAGTTCACTTGTCATGACCCACGAATGCCAAGTAGATATCATTTTAGTAGTACTTCAACACTATTCCAGAATGAACTCAAATTGAAACATCTAAAATGCTAGAAAGACATATTTTCTAAATTCTGACTTCAAGTCAAGATAGACAACAATTGCATTTTGCAGTTAGTAATATAGTAATATAAGGTTACAGAATACTACAAGGAAGTTAGAAAACTCAATATCTTCATACAAGAGATCTTACATTTCCTCGAATTCAGAACCTGCTCGGTAAAAGAATGGCACACCAGCTTCTCCAGCAATAGCCTAAAGCACAAAGCAGCTACAGTGAGATACGTGTTTATCAAAGAAACATTGTAATAAGCAAGGATAAGTAAATAGTTGCTCTGTTTAAGCCTGGAAGCATGGGTAAATGTTACTTAAGTCAATGACTCAATGTAATAAGAGAAGTTTTTTTTTTTTTTTAAAAAGTGAAACTGGAGTTGAGAACCTTACTGTTTGTTTGTATTAATAAGCATAAAGTACAAAATACGAGGATATGCACAAAGGAGAGCCTTCACAGTGGAAAAAAAGGAAGTAAACTAGCTAACTCTTGCTAACTAATTGTTTATGTGAATGAGTTTCTTTCCCAAAGAAAGTTAAAACTTTATACACTTGAAACAACAAATGAGTCCTCCAAACAAGTTTACCTTAGCAAGCAGTGTCTTCCCAGTTCCCGGAGCTCCAGTCAAAAGTATACCCTACAAAAACACATTATTAAACATCATGGTTCACAGCTACTCAATAAACAGAAAGAAGTCTTGGGCCTACAGTTGAGTATCTCGAAGATTCCATGAAAGTACAACACAGGATGAAAATTCAACTTGCAGTTTGATATAGAAAAATTACTTTTGGTAGCTTTCCGCCAAGGCGAGTAAACTTTGAAGGGTTTTTGAGATACTCAACTACCTCCTCAAGTTCTTTCTTTGCATCATCACAGCCTTTGACATCTTTGAATGTCTTGACATTCTGCATATAAAACAACATAGGAGGATCATTTGGAATGTATATATTGATTTTCAGCAATTGAGTATTGTTGCATAACTAACTGCAAAATGCAGTTTGTCTAATTCCTTACGGTAGACCAAGATATCATCCTTGTCATATAAAATATTCTACAAAATGCCGTATCTCACCTTCTCTGGCATGATATCCTTATTCAACTCTTTTGGAGAATATGATGAACTAGAACCAACACCAGATGCCCCTATTCCACCTAAGCTACCAATATACTTTTGAAGCGCAGCAGCACCCATTACCCTGGACAAAATATAACAGAACAATCGCCAAAATAATAAACTTGAAAGTTCAATATAAAGAGTCCGTCTCAATCAAGTATCTTATCCAAACAATTATTCATGAAATAAGGACCAACAAGGGATTTCTCCATGGAAAATACACTGTAGTTCTCTTAGTTCTTTAAAGGCATACATCGTCATAGGAAGCTAATATTGGCAATGTAGCTCCAGATATGACATGAACAACTTATGCATGACTTAAACCACTAGGGAGTATGTCAGATTTCTGTTCAATCTACATTGCAACACTAAGCTGAAATTTTAGTTTAATTGTGTCTGTCACTCTCAAATAAAAACATAGTCATGTAACATTAAAGAGTCATTCAACCAAGTAAGAAAACGAAACAAAAAAAAAAGCTTGACATAAAAATGATGTGGTGATAGATAATATATTTAATAAAACTATAACTAGAGTCATGATTCATGAAAGGGTGAACATACCACATTAGACCAACAGCAATTGTGAACAAGATAGTTGAGAATATCTCTTGAGCAAACCGTGTTGACCTACCTGTAGCTTTAGGGTCAACCTAATGATGGAACACAAATCCAGGAAAACATTATCAGGATCACAAGGTAAAAACAATAACTGGCCCCCATCGCATGAAAGTGGTCATGAATAATACTAAAATAGCATGATTTTACGGTTGACTGAACTTACCATTACTACATGTAATGGTTGCTTATCTGATATCCCAGGGTTCAAGAAAGGCTTGTCCTCATTCCCAGATACCCGTTGCTTCAATTCTTGCAACTACTGACATAAATGTATATTACAGCGAGTGAAAAAGTGGGTTACAACATGGTGAGTAATATTTTGAAATTTACACGTAGGAAAGGAATTGATGCTACATTAAAAGCAGAGCAATATTGAGAGGTTAAAAGCTTTAAGCTTCCGCTGTTCAAAATGGTGGCAATGTTAAACTCTATGATGAACTGAACAAGTGTTGATTGATAAGAGTATCTCTAGTAATGCAATACTTCCTTAAATATAAAAAAATGTTTTCAGGCCGCATTGATTAAATAGGATAATGCAGAAAATATCAGTGACATACAAGAGAGTTGCGAAAAGAACTTACCAGGGCTGGCAGACTTGCAGGCCTCCCAGACTGTTCGTCTGGGAGGTAATCAGCTATAGCATTGGTGAGAATAAGCGCTCGAAGGTACTCTGCAACCCCCCTGCTGTCCACAGCATGGCTTCTTTGATCAAACCTTTTAATGACATCTTCTGGGCTGCCATTGTTTTCCATATACACCCAAAATGGAAAATCAAGAACTGTATCATAACATTCTCTAAATCTAAATAGGGTATTGGACCATAATGCACTGTGCAAACAACAACAAAAGAGCAAGTAACCCGTTTCTGCCATCCTAATAAATTATTTCAATAGCATCAAAAGATGGCAGGGAGAATGAGTTTATTCCTCATCACATAGCAGCAACACCACTACGTTGTGGTCGTGCAGAAATATGAAAATCCAAAGATTACTAAATCCGGCAATTTAGCTACAAATTTCACAACTTTCCTACATTTGAGCTTCTATGCAAGCCAATGATCCAACCCTATGAACCGTCAACTGCCACACACATTTCGCCTATGCTCTAACTGATCGTCTCGATCATATCAATGCAAAGCATACCTGTATCTAGGATCCAGGATCCACTGGACATCACAAAAAACGGAATTGGTAGCCACAGATTTCTAAAAACATTGCTACGGTTGCACCATTAACTGAGTCAATAGTGCAACCGTGTAAATCAATAGGCAATCGGTACATACCCAGCCAGTCCGAATCACATTTGCCCAATTCCAGCAAAGTAACACCCATTTGAGTTGACTAATCAGAGAGCACAACCAACAATTTTTCTTCCAGAGCGCACCTGAACTTGTTGAGCTCGTGAAGCAGCGCGTTCTGCTTGGTGGTGTCCTTGGGGTTGGCGTCGGCCTCGTCGATCAGCCGCTGCAGGCGCCGGTCGGGACGCCAGAACGGCCACCAGCTCATCCAATCCCCAGACATCACCCAGTCGAAAAACCTCCTGGCCGACGCCACCACCGCGGCCGCAAACGCCATGGCCCAAGCCCTAGCCTTCTCCACCAGGTCCTCCAGCTCCTCCTTCCCGTCCTTCGCGTCGGGGGCCGTCACGCCTTCTGCCTCCGGTGAGGCCGCCGCAGCTGCATCCGCAGTTTGCTCGGGAAACGGAGAGGGGGCAGGCTGGGGGCCATCGGAGGCCAATGCGCGGAGGGAGAGCGGGATGCGGCGGTGGTGGGGAGCCCGGGGGAAGGAGAGGGAGGTGGAGGAGGAGGCGGGGGAGAGGGGAAGCCGGTGGCGTGGGGGCAGGGGCGAGGGGAGGGGCCGGAGGAGGAGGGACGCCTGTAGGGCGTTCATGGCGGCGGCGGCGGCCGGCGCCGGCGAGGTAGGAGGCACGAGAGTTGGAGAGGGGCTCCCCTTTTTCTCACCCTTTGGTGGGCTCGGTTTTTTATTTCAGTGGACACGAGGAGCAGCCTTATCGCGAGCGCCGGACGGGAGGCGAAGCGACGAGACGATGCAGGGCCGGGGCGGACGTTGGTGGTAGGTAGGATTCACGCGGACCGTTGGTTCGCCGACGAGTGATGTGGACGCACGGCTCAGGTTAATAAAGGACGACGACCTTGCTCTTCCGGCTTTGGTTCGCTGGACTGCTGGAGCAGGCACTACTCCGGTTTAAGCAAGGGACCGGATTCTCTCTCACATGCACATAGAAGGTCGACGGCAAGGAAGGAATAAGTCGGGAAGTAACTTCAGTTTTATGTGCAAAGTAGGGTTGATACAAAAGCTCGAAGTTCTATTTGAATTCGGCTCGTTATGAGTTCGGCTTGTAAAATAAATGAGCTATGTCGAGTCGGCTAAATGAGTTTTGTCGAGCCGGTTTCATAGCTTGATACCTTAATTAGCTGAGTTTGAACTAACTCACGAGCTGCCCGTTAGCTTATTAAGGGAGAGATTTCAGAACATGCCACCTTTAAAATTCGTTTTTTTGGTATTTGACACCCTGTTCCACTGTCATAGATTCAGATGGACCCACATGTCATATACAGGAGCTGAAAGGCACACGAATTGGGTGTCATTTTCTGAAATTTCACCTTATTAAGGTTTGGTGATTGAATTTATCTAACCTAAATTTCAAGTTATTTGATCGGTGGAGTGCAAATTTCCAAAGATTTTCAGTTGTTTCAAGCATGTCAAAGGATCTCTTGACTATACTGATTTGTACCTTATCTTTGAAGTCAACTTTTAATATTGGAGGTAAAGTCCTCCATAATTATAGGAGTACTCTGCTTCCACCAATGGTTGAGGTACTATTGTGTGTGTGGAACATATGGGTCCGGATATCTGGTTAATGGGCCGACCGGATCAGCCTAAGGGGGTGGGTCGGGCCAACCATGCAAAAAGGGAGAGCTTCTGGAAGGTCTTAGCCGTGCCAGACAAAGAAGAAGATTGGGAGAAGGAACCGACAAGAGTGGGTAGACAGCGCCTATACCTCAAGAATTCAGGCGGCTCGCCTCAGATGCTATCAGGCTCGGTCGGCTAGCTACAGGACGGTCTTCCCTGCTGCTTCCAACTACCTCTGCTGCTCCTGCTGCGCTCCAACAACTCCTACGGCTGTGTCCAGGCGACCCTTCCTCCGACGTATATAAGAGAAGGAGCCCTGAGAGGAAAATATCTGTAAGAGAGAACTTGTAAGCAAGAACATTCACACTTACACCAGAAACAACGAATGCAGGACTAGGGTATTATCTCCATCGGAGAGCCCGAGCCTGGGTAAAAACCGCCTCGCGTCCTGCATTATCATCAGACTCAGATCTTGCGCCTTGCCCCATTCTCTTTTCTTCATTGTCGGTCACAATCATCGACAGTTGGCGCGCCAGGTAGGGGTGGCGTGAAGATCTTTTCTCTGAGTTTGATGGCGGCACCCAGCGGGATCACCGCTCTTCACCCCCAACCAAAGCTTTCCGCCGGAAGCTTTGGACTTCGCTCGTCGATGGTCTTGGCAGCTTGTTCTCTCGTAAGGTGGTCCCACCCACCTGGGAAGACATCATCGCTTCCTCGCCGAAGTTCCGGCTCGACCAGGAGCGCTGCAGCCACCCGCTCTCAAGGAGTCTTCCGTGGCGTTTTCGCTATCGAGGACGACCGGACCGATACCCTGCACCAGCAAGAAGCCGCAGACACGGTGGAGGCGGATCGTCCCGCCGCGCGGCCCGGGAGGAGCGCGCGAGGTCCCTCCAGAACTGAGGGCGCAACGTCAACGAGGAGTTCCAGCAGGCGAAGAAAGGGGACCAATTGGTCTTCCACACGCCGCAGCAGAACATCGTCGCCTCCAAGACGCTACTCGACACCCTAGGGCCGATCCTTGGTCCTGACAGCCCCGCTGCCCCGATCATGGCCCAGGTTAAGGCCATGGTGACGGCGGCAGCGGTCCAGCAAAACCAAGAAGCACCTGCAGAGAAGCCATACTCTCGTGCCCGCGCGGCCACCCAAATCGGCAGCAGTCGGACCGCCCAAAGTCGGCCCCGTGGCAGTCGGCTTGAACTTCGCCAGGGCAAAGACGCCCGCCGGAGCCTCAACCGCGATCTCTGCGTGGATCTTAGCGCCAGGCGGCGTGAGCGGGAAGGGGGCGAACGGCGTCGGCGTGAGGATGACTACGAGCGTTTTGGCATCGGCTATGATGGCCGGGACGATCGCAATGGCCGATGCGGCGATCGCACTGATCGTAAGGAGCATGGTCGTCGGGCCGGGAGTAACGATGGAGAGCACCGAGATGTGACGCCCCCACGCCGATCGCCTCGGCGGCGCAACGGCGGGCCCATCAATGGGGTTCGAGCCTTCACCCCCCGGCTCCGTCGAGTGGTTTGGCCCGATGGCTTCAACCCTAGGGGCATCGCCAAGTTCGATGGAGAAAGAGACCCGAAAGCCTGGCTGCAAGTCTATGCCCTCGCAGTCAAAGCGGCTGGGGGCGATCGAGCATGATGGCAAATTATTTACCGGTCACGCTCGCCCCATCAGCCCAAGCCTGGCTCACGGGACTCCCAGCGAGCTCTATTGATTCCTGGGGAGATCTCTGTGAGCAGTTCATCACAAATTTCCAAGGAACCTACGAGAGGCCTGGGACCGTGTGAGACATGTACCAACTTCGGCAAAAGAAGAATGAGTCCCTGCAGGAATTTATCCGGCGCTTCATGCAGAAGAAAAACACCGTTCGGGACGCCTCGGAGGCGGTCGTCATAGCTGCCTTCCAGAAGGGAGTCAGCGACCCCGACCTAATCAAGAAGATGTCCCGGAGTCCGCCAACCATCGTCAGGGAGATGTTCGATCTGGCCGATCGCGTGAAATTTCAGAAAATGACATCTAATTCGTGTGCCTTTCAGCTCCTGTGTATAACATGTGGGTCCATCTGAGTCTATGACAGTGGGCCAAGGTGTCAAATACCGAAAATACGAATTTTAAAGGTGGCAAATTCTGAAATCTCTCGCCGATCGCTATGCCACGGCATTAGCTGCTCTGGCAGAGCGCCAGGAAGATCGCCCGCGGCAGAATGATAAAAAGGACCACGCCGAGTCCTCCAAGCAAAGGGACAAGAAGCGTGGGCCCAGCGAGCTGGTCGCTGCGGCCGAGCGTGGTCGACCCCGAGTGCCGCGGAGCAACGACTATGACGAGGTGATGGATGCCCTTTGCCCCTTCCACCCCTAGGGGAAGCATGCGCCAGGATCGCTACACTCGAAGAGGTTTGCCATGAAAGCGCAACAGGCTTAACCGAGGCAAGGGCGGCAAATAAGAAGCAAGATCCGCCCGACGAGGATGGGGGCGATTACCAGATGATCAAGCGCGAGCTCAACTACATATTCGGGGGCTCGGCTGCGTATGAGTCCAAGCGGAAGCAGAAGCTCACCGCTCGGGAGGTCAACGCGGTAACACTGGCGACACCCCAATTCCTGAGGTGGTTCGAGTCCCCGATCACATTTGATCGCTCGGATCACCCCGATTGCGTCCCATTCCTGGGGAGGTATCCCCTGGTCTTGGATCCAGTCGTGCGCGGCGTCAAGCTCAAGAGGGTGTTGATCGATGGAGGGAGTGGGTTCAACGTCCTCCTCTCCAAAATTTTTGACGATATGAAGATTTCTCGCTCTGAGCTGAAGCGTGGATCATCGCCATTCCACGGGGTAATCCCTGGGACCTCGACGGTACCACTCGGGCAAATCACACTTCCGGTAACGTTCGGGACCAAGCAGAACTACCGAACGGAGTACCTGAACTTCGAGGTGGCTGACTTCGAGACGGCATACCATGCCATCTTGGGGAGGCCAGGGCTGGCCAGGTTCATGGCCGTCCCCAACTACACATATCTGGCGCTGAAGATGCCGGGTCCAGGCGGCGTCATCACGGTTCAGGGAGATGTCAAGCAGTCCTTTGTGTGCGACAGGGAAAGCTGCGACCTGGCCGAGCTGCTAGTGGTGTCGGCCGAGGCTGAGAAGATCCGGCAGTCGGCCGCTCGCCCACAAGATGAAGGCGACGTCCCGGCTATGAAGCCTGCCAAGTCGGGCATGAAGCCTGATGAGAGTGTCAAGAAGGTGATTCTCGACCCGTCCAACTCAGCCCAGACGGCCCTGATTGGGGAAGGGCTCGATCCTAAATAGGAAGAGGCGCTCATCACTTTCCTTCGTGCAAACCGGGACATTTTCACGTGGAAGCCATCCGACATGCCCGGTGTTCCGAGGGAAGTGATCGAGCACTCTCTCAACGTCGACGAAAGAGCGAAGCCCATCAAGCAGCGACTCCGTCGGTTTGCACAAGATCGTCGTGATGCCATCAAGGAGGAGATCACTAAACTTCTAGCCGCTACTTTCATAAAAGAAGTGTATCATCCCGACTGGTTGGCAAATCCGGTCCTTGTGCGCAAAAAGAATAAAAGTTGGCGCATGTGTGTCGATTACACTGATCTCAATAAGGCGTGCCCCAAGGATCCCTTTGGATTGCCCCGCATCGATCAGGTAGTAGACTCAACCGCGGGGTGCGAACTCCTGAGTTTTCTGGACGTGTACTCGAGGTACCACCAAATCAGACTGAAGGAAGAAGACTGCATCAAGACCTCGTTCATCACTCCGTTTGGCGTGTATTTCTACGTCACGATGCCATTCGGGTTGAAAAACACTGGCGCAACTTACCAGCGCGCTATACAGCGGTGTTTTCACGCTCAACTTGGGCGCAATGTGGAGGCATATGTGGACGACGTGGTGGTAAAAACCCGAGTGAAGGAAGATCTCACATCCGACCTGGCGGAGATGTTCCAAAGCCTGAGGGCCTTCAAGATGAAGCTCAATTCCAAGAAGTGCGTCTTCGGGGCCCCTTCAGGGAAGCTACTTGGATTTATCGTGTCTCGGCACGGAATTGAGGCAAACCCCGAAAAGATCAGTGCCATTTTGAAGATGAAGCCGCCGACTTGCCAGAAGGAAGTCCAGAAGCTCACGGGGTGCATGGTGGCACTCGGCCGGTTTATCGCTCGCCTGGGCACTCAGGGAATAACGTTTTTCAAGCTATTGAAGAAACAAGACAACTTTCAATGGACCACCGAGGCTCAACAAGCCTTCGAGGACCTGAAAGCTCTCCTGACCACTCCTCCAATATTGGTCGCGCCGGCACCAGAAGAACCCCTCCTGCTCTACATAGCGGCAACAACTCACGTAGTCAGCGCCGCAATTGTAGTGGAGCGGGAGGAGGAAGGACATCGACAGAGAATTCAGCGCCTGGTTTATTTCATCAGCGAAGTATTGGGCGCATCCAAGACGCGGTACCCTCAAGTGCAGAAGCTTCTATACGCGGTGCTGCTTGCCTCTCGTAAACTCAAGCACTACTTCCAAGAGCATTCAGTTTCGGTGGTAACATCTTTTCTGATTGGGGATATACTCCACAATCGCGAGTCCACTAGGAGAATCGCCAAGTGGGCAGTCGAGCTTGGGGTCTTCGAAATCTCCTTCAAACCTCAGACTGCCATCAAGTCTCAGGTGCTCGCCGACTTCGTTGCCGAGTGGATAGAATTGCAGGATCCCGCTGCCACGGAAGATCTCGAATATTGGACAATGTATTTCGACGGCTCTCTCACGCTGAATGGTGCGGGGGCCGGCGTCGTACTCATCTCTCCGACGGGAGAAAAGCTGAGATATGTCCTCAAACTCCACTTCCCGGCATCAAACAACGCCGCCGAGTACGAAGCGCTCATACATGGTCTCCATATAGCCATATCGCTCGGTATCCGACGTTTGACGGTTCACGGAGACTCTCAACTGGTGATCAACCAAGTGCAAAAAGAGTGGTCATGCATTGATGACCACATGGCCGCATACTGCCAGGAGGTGCGCAAGCTGGAATACAAGTTCGACGGATTGGAGCTCACTCACATACTCCACCGGGGCAATGAAGTAGCTGACGAACTCGCTAGGCTAGGCTCCAGCCGCGCCATGGTGCCAGCCGGAATCTTCGTAGAAGAGCTGCACAAGCCGACAACCAGAGTCAGGCAAATCAGGGGAAAAGTTAGCCGAGGCGGAAGTCTTAGTTGTCAACCCCGAATGGACAAAGCCTTATCTGGACTATCTGCTGAGGGACGAGCTCCCTAAGGATCGTGTGCAAGCCGAGTGCATCACGCGGCGGAGCAAGTGCTATGTGGTGGTCGGGGAGGAACTCTTTCGGAAGAGCGCTTCCGGGGTCCTCAAGCGGTGCATATCAGAGCAAGAAGGAAAGAGCCTCCTCAGGGAAGTCCACTCGGGAATCTGCGGGCATCATGCGGCGTCAAGCACTCTAGTCGGCAAGGCCTATTGTCAAGGTTTCTTCTGGCCGACTGCGGTGACAGATGCGGAAGATATCGTCCACACATGTGAAGGTTGTCAATTCTTTGCCCGGCAGATTCATATACCAGCGCAGGAGCTACAAACAATCCCAATCACTTGGCCGTTTGCAGTCTGGGGGCTTGACATAGTCGGACCACTCAAAAAGGCCCAGGGTGGATTTGCTTTCCTCTTCGTCACCGTCAACAAATTTACCAAGTGGATTGAAGCCAAGCCAGTTGTAATGATCACTGCGGTTAAAGCCAAGGAATTCTTTCAAGAGATTGTTGTCAGATTCGGTGTGCCAAACAGAATCATCACCGACAACGGCACACAGTTCAGAAGCGAGGAATTCCAAGACTGGTGCGAGGCGCTCGGGATCAAGATCTGCTTCGCCTCCGTGGGCCATCCATGGAGCAATGGGCAGGTCGAATGAGCCAATGGCATGGTCCTGCAAGGTCTAAAGGCTAGAATATTTGATCGTCTCAAGCCATATGCAGCGCGATGGTTAAAAGAATTGTTTTCGGTGCTCTAGGGGCTGAGAACTACCCCCAGCAGGGCTACCGGGCAGTCGCCTTTTTTCCTAGTATATGGTTCGGAGGCAGTCCTACCCATCGAGTTGGCATTCGGATCCCAATGGATTCGGAACTACAAAGAAGCCGAGTCAGAAGAAGGCCAACTAGAAGATCTCGACAAGCTGGAGGAGGCCAGAGACGTTGCGTCCATCCAGTCGGCTAAGTACCTCCAAGGTCTCCGGCGCTACCACGATCGAAACGTTTGGGGCCGGGCTTTCTCTAAAGGAGATCTGGTTCTTAGAAAGAATCAGAAAAGCGAGCACAAACTCTCCCCAGGTTGGGAAGGCCCTTACATCATCGACGAAGTGGTGCGCCCGGGGTCTTACCGACTCAAGCGCGAAGACGGCGTGGCACTCGGCAACACTTGGAACATAGAACAGCTACGTCGCTTCTACACTTAAAATACGCATTCCATTGTATCGTTGTAATCTTAGCCGTTCTTGACTTACTACTTACTTGATTCTCAACTAAGCAGTAAGTCGGGGGCTACACCTGACAGTGTCTAAATGCAAACATTTACCCCTCTTTTTTGAGAAACTCATCGCCTTTTTTCCTAGCAATCATGGCTAAATCCTAAAACTGTTAACTTTAAGTGGCAAACTCTGAACGATGAAACCTAGCTACACGGATACACGTCTGAGAAAGAAAAAAAACACGCACTCGGGGGCTAGGCCTGTCGGACGGAACGTTCAAATAAAAAGGACATTGTACATTCAGATAAAACCAGAAAGCCATAAAATATATTATTACAGATTGAACATTATGTCCAATTGCATATTTTTACATAAGTACCCTCAAAAGAAGCTAAACCTATGTGGCGCGGCGAAAATGAGAAGAGTGGGCGATCGCTTTAGAGCAGTGGCGCCTTATGTATGCAAACAAGGCAACAAATTTCAACCGCATTCTCTACGGAAGTTGAAGCACCTCTGACGACGCACGGGCGCCAAGGCAGTGTTAAAAACCCACTAGCGCGGGAGATTAAGCGAGGTGCTGACAGCGTGTGACGCAGGGGAAAACCTCTTCTGGCACGGTGAAGTCAGTCATGATCAACAGCGACGGCATTGAAAGAAATGCGGTAATTACAGTCCCAGTCAGCGTTTACAAGAGGTCCAATTCGAAATTTTCCACCAAGGAGGAGGCCACATCTCTAACTTCTTCAAAAAGGGCAGCGGTCGTCATCGACGGTGCAGGCGAAGCCCTCCTTAACGGCCTCTAGCTCCACCCCGGGATAGAGCGACTTCACGATGGCCAGCACTTGGCTAGCGCTCGTGATCGACGTCTCCTGGATATGGGCCCTAAGCCTTTCGGGACCTGTCGATGGCAAGGAAAGGGCCTCATCGTCGCTGCTCGGCTCAACTTGGGGTGGAATCAAGAACTTGGTCATCTCTTTGATGGAGTCGCGGAATTTGTCATGAAGCTCATATGCGATCTTCACCTTTCCATTGAGGACATCGATCTGCTCCCGCGACTCTCTCTTGGCCGCTACAAACCACTCGGATCGTCATTAGAAGCATTACAGACGCAAGGGATATGGCGCCGAGTGGGGAGATAAATACCTTCCAGCTCGTGCGTCAGCCTGGCATTGTCGGCTCGGGTCCGGGACTCGGAATCCTTCAGCGGCTGGATCTGCTCGTGATAAATGCTCTCCAGCTCACGCGCCAGCCTGGAGTTGTCGGCTTGGGTTCGAGACTCGGAATCTTTCAACGTCTGGATCTGCTCGCGAAAACCTGAAGCAATGGACGAAGCCAAAGGACAGTAAGAACCAAGTCGGCGACTAAGAAGGCAAAAAGCACCCACCTTGGAGCGCCTCCGTCAAAGCTTGGACTTGGGCCCAAAACTCTGTCGCTATTCTCACACACCTGCCGACGCTGCGTTCAATTTGGCCTCGTATTCCTCGTGCTCCCTGACCTTGCGGAGTATTTCCTTGAGGAGGGCGTCCCTCTCCTCGGAGCGTTCTCCCAGCGCCTGAAGAATTCCGGGAGAATGAGGAATGTATACCACTCGGCATGAACAGAGGGAGAAGAAGACGACTTACCTGGATCAGCTGAGTGCCTTTTATGGCGTTTCGGTAGAGCTCCTCCCTCAGCTTCTCGTCCCCCTCGCCGAAAGCCTTCCACTTATCCTCATGGCAGAAGAAGATCCGGGGGGAGGCTGAGGATTGGATGTGGCATGGGGGGTTGTTGGGGGATTTCTTCCACAGGGGACGAGGAGCTAGCAGCGGCTGGCTCGAGCGCCCCTGCGGGTGGTGGAGTGGTCATCCCAAGATCGCCGGGCTTGGCGGCTGTCGGCAAGGGGACAACGGCCCGCCTCGACGCTGTCGTCCCACGGACTCGCGATTCAGCAGAAGACCGTTTATCCTGCCCGCACCACCCGGTGCAAGTGCATGGACGGCCTTCAGGGGGCTCCAGCTCCGGCACTCGATCATCTGGGAAGGTTAAGCGCACACCAAGAAAACAAGAGTAAGGAGCGATGGGGAAACTGACCTGTCGGACCCCCTTATCTTCGCTCTTAGTCCTTTTCGAGTGGCCGAACCACTCGGGGAGGGGCCCAGGGCCACTTGGGCCCTGGGGGGCCGAGGCGCCGGCTTGATGTACGCCCCCGTGGGCTTCCGGATGGACGGGCCCCCGGGGGGGTGTTGCAGCGCCGGCCCCCGCTCGGCGATTTCCCTAGTGGCAGGCTCCTTCCTCTTTCACTTGGCTCTTCAGCTGTGGGCTCGGTGGGCCGCTTTGCCGCAGCGCCCTGGCACGGAGAGGCATGAGGAGGGGGGATCCGAGGAGAAAGCAACACGACCCTGCAAGAAACCACGAGAACGGAACCAGTCGGTAGTCGGATGGCGAATCGGCGACCGAATATCAGTAAGCTCGAAACACTCACCTGGGGGGGTCGCCAAGCAAAAAGCCCTCGGAACGCCGTCTAGAAGGATTGCGACATCCGGGGCTAGGAGGTTGCTCATCCGAATAATGAGTGTCTCTCGGTCGATAGCTTCAACGACCTCCCACGTCGGATCGTCCTCCCGGTACTCGTACCCCAAGAAGACTCGCTCCTTGATGGGCTGCACCCGGTGAACGACGAAGTTGGAGAGGATTCCTACGCCAATAAGACCCGCTTCCTTCAAATCGCAGATCAAGGCGAGGAACTCGTTCACTTGCCCCATTTCATGGTCAGGAGGGACCGCGGTCCAAGAAGGGGAAACTCTCGGGGGCTCCCCAGAGAAGGCCGGAAGGCAAGGATCGAGGTTGGCACAATAGAACCATTCCCGGTGCCAACCCTTATTTGAGGTTCTGAAGGGGATGTCAAAATAAATCTTCCTCACCCCATCTCTCAAAAGCCGGCGCCTCCAACTGCCTTAAGGGTGCTCTTGCTCGGGAAGGGCTTGAGGAGGAAAAGGTGGCAGAAAAGATTGAAGTGCGGGCGAATCCCAAGAAACACCTCGCAAAGATGAATGAAGACGGCGATATGGACGATAGAATTGGGATTCAAGTGGACCAATTCGATGCCATAAAAGCAAAGGAGCCCGCGGAAAAAATCACTGGCCAGAAGCCCAAACCCGCGCTGGAAGAAAGATTCGAAGACGATGATCTCCTCAGAGCGAGGGTGGATAAACTCACCGCAGTCGCCGCAAGCGCCGATCGTGGTCGCCGCAAAGATGACCCCATGGTGACCATCGCGTCCAAATACGCCTCCGTCAGCGTTGAGGGGACCCAATCGTGAGCCGGAGACAATGCGGGGGAATCCTGGGAAGGCGGAGTTGACATTCCAGGGGGGATTATCGGCGACCCGAAGAAGAAAGGCGATGGCGACGGCGGCTAACCCTATCAACGGAGCTCGCGGGGAGGGCGATGAGTTTCTTTGGAGACAAAGAAGAGCGTGATGCGCGAGGGAGACTCAAGTCCAGCGCGGCTCCTAGGAACTATAAAGGATGACGACCGATCCAGCTCGGGGTGGGGACCGCACCTCAACATGCCCGTTGCTACCGGGTTTGACCAGGGCGCGACTCATTCTGTCCTAGCCAACCGAACGCCATGATCGTGGTGGACAGCTGTCGCCAGGGCAAGAATTGGTTTAGGCATGGCATGCCCCGTGTTGGGTCGGTTGCTGGTTGCCGTTCCGAGCGGAACCTGGGCGCCATCCGAACCAAAAAATTAAAGCGTGCCCCCGTGATATGCCCCATGTCAGGTCGCCCGCTGGTTGCCGCAAGACGGAACCAGATATTGCGGAGGGGCTCAATTCAGGGATTGTGATGGTGCGCCCCATGACGGGCCACGCTATGCTCTGATCTGATCGAGTACGGGCATCGTCAAACTAATCCTAGGTACGCTCCATGATGAGCCGACTGCTGTACATGTACAGGTACCACTCGGCTAGAGGCCAATCAATGGTGCGCTCCATGACGGGCCACGCTACACTCCGACATGATCGGGTGTGGGCATCATCAAACTAACCCAAGGTACGCTCCATGTTGAGCCGACTGCTGTACATGTACAGGTACCACTCGGCTAGAGGCCAATCAATGGTGTGCTCCATGACGGGCCACGCTACACTCCGACATGATCGGGTGTGGGCACCATCAAACTAAACCAAGGCGCCCGCCAAGTTGAGCCGACTGCCATGCATGAACAAGGATGCATCCCATGGGCGACCGATCACCAATGCCCTGATAAACCGGGCTAGAAACCACTCGGAAGAGTTAGCGCGAGGTCATTGAGTCCTTCACGACCTCCTCACCGAACAGTATAACGTCCGGAGAGCAACACGGAGGTTAAAAGGCGAACAAAAGGTGGCAGCTCGGTCGTGAAGCACTCGAGGGCTACTGTGGAACATATGGGTCCGAGTATCTGGTTAATGGGCCGACCGGATCAGCCCAAGGGGGTGGGTCGGGCCAACCATGCAAAAAGGGAGAGCTTCTGGAAGGTCTTAGCCGTGCTAGACAAAGAAAAAGACTAGGAGAAGGAACCGACAAGAGTGGGTAGATACCACTGCAGTACCAAGAATCTGCAAGCGCTCGCCTCAAGATGCTACTATGCCTGGTCGGCTAGCTACAAGACGGTCTTCCCTGCTGCTTCCAACTACCTCTGCTGCTCCTGCTGCGCTCCAACAACTCCTACGGCTGTGTCCAGGCAACCCTTCCTCCGACGTATATAAGAGAAGGAGCCCTGAGAGGAAAATATCTGTAAGAGAGGACGTGTAAGCAAGAACATTCACACTTACACCAGAAACAACGAATGCAGGACTAGGGTATTATCTCCATCGAAGAGCCCGAACCTGGGTAAAAACCGCCTCGCGTCCTGCATTACCATCAGACTCAGATCTTGCGCCTTGCCCCATTCTCTTTTCTTCATTGTCGGTCACAATCATCGACAGTGTGCTTCTAGTCGGATAAAAAGTGCTTGCAATATCATGAGAAGTCCTTTAGCTATGGTACAATGTTCCATACTAATAGCTTTATTTCAACTTGATTTCTTGTTAGTTATCTAAATCTATTCTAATTCTATGATTGTGCTTGTTTACAAAAAGTAGAAGATGTGTTTGATGTTGAACACATTTCTTTAGCTAATAATGGGGTGGGAAGTAACTAGTAAACATCTTTTGCTTATGATTGCTATTTATTTTGGTCTGTTCTTTCACCACTTAAATTGATTAGCAAAGTATTTAAAATTTTCAACTTGTAAGCTTAACGAGCTGAGTCGAGCTAAGCTACTTTTTTTGAATGAGCTTGCAAACGAGCCGAGCCGAGCCGAGCTGGCTCGATAGCTAGCCCTAGTGCAAAGTGATTGATTATATATGCTTGGTTGCTTGCCTCGTTTGTCACTCTTTTTCTTATTGAACAGATAATATTTTAGGATTTTACACTTTAATCAAGGCATATGTAGAAATGATCAAATCGTTCTACTTCATTAGCTCACTTATTACTCTCTTGGATGATGTCGGTGTTTCGTAAAACCGGCAGACGTATTTGTAGGTCAAGGAGCCGCGCGCTCCCTCACCTTGATGGTTGACTCATGGAGTCGCGGATATGCACTGGATCAGACTGCGGAGTCTCAGATGTATACTGGTTCGGGCTGAACGTCCATACTTCCAGTTTGTGGTGGTGGATCTCGTTGATCGGAGTATGGCGGATTACATGCGATGACTAAGGACGTGCCCTTAGCTGCTCAGGGGGGAGCTCTGGAGCCTCGACCGATCGCTGGATCGGGAGCGAGCAAGATGCCCGTAAGCGGAGGAGTTTTGTTCGTGAGAAAAAGAGAGCCCCCTCCTAAAGGTCCCGCCTCCTTATATAGGCGGAGAGAGCGGAGTTACACGGGCTTGGGAGAGAGGAGCTACCGGGCGCGCTTATCCCTTGGTGATCCGACAGTGATCTTGAGTTGATGTGTCCTCAGATATGTCATGATGGGTTGGGTGTTCACCAATTATGTCCGTCGGTAGAGTTAGCCGGTAACGCGCTGGGAAGGCGCTGCTCGCCCTCTCAGGCGCTTGTCGGCGGTAGGTGTCATGGCGGCGCCTCTGGCGTCAAGGCCTTTCAGGTCAGACACGACGCCTCGTCCTCGACGTGGTGAAGGGACGGGTGCTTGGCCCAATGGCTCCTATGCTACCTTGGGAAGAAACCACCTGTCTCAGTATGGACGTCGGGTCCATGGGTCGAGTGACCGGCTCGAAGTCGACCACCAACGTGGCGAAAGTTGTCGAGGTGAAGTTTGTTCGGATTCTCGACCGGGCCTTAGTCGAGTTTTAGGGTCGCCTCGACCGGGACTCGGCCGGAGTTTTTAAGTCGCCTGACCGGGATTCTATCGGAGCCCTGGCAAACTCGACCAGCCGAGCGATCCGTTGTATCCTCTTGGGCCTGGTTGACTGCGAGAAATACAATCTTGAAATAGACGTATACTTTGTTGTGGGGTATCCCTGGTATGAGTATTCGTTAGTAGCCCCCGGGGCCGTCCTGAAATGCAGGTGTTCCTGGATGGGCCCCTTGTCTTCAGCTTACATGGTCTTCTCGGCAGTACGGCGCTGCACGGCAAGGCAGCGGGTAGTCTTGGGGGTGGCTACTTTGCTTGGTTGAGCCCGACCGACCCGACTGGTCCGGTTTTGATGGGGTGCACGCGAGCGCACCCGGTGGGTGTAGCCCCCGAGCTGCTCGGAGAGCTGGTCGGGAGGTTTACATCTGATCGGCGAAGGATCCGACTGAGCAAAGAGTACAGACTTGATCGAGCCTGAGCCCCCGAGAAGATCGAGCTGATTCCTCAAGAGGTGGAGTCCGCCCGCTTTGGTCAACAGCCTGACCGGTGCGCGCGAAGCGCACTCCAAGAGGTGTAGGCCCGGCAGGTCAAGAGCCGGTCGGGTTACCCGGTCGACGAGTCCGACCGACTTAGTCGAGGGTTCCGGCCGACGCCGAGCCGGCGGCATAGACGCTCGTCGCCTTTGCGCAGGTTCCGCTTTTAAACGCCGGTTTTACGTCAGAAGCCGGACGCGCCGTGGTCGGCAGGGAGGTCCGGATGCCCTCGCGAGAGGTTCCTGCCCGAGTGCTGCTTTAACGTCAGAAGCTAGACGCGCCGTGGTCGGCAGGAGGTCCAGATGCCTTCGCGAGAGGTTCGGTTCCCGAGTGCTTTTTAACGTCGAAGCCGACGCGCCGTGGTCGGCAGAGAGGTCCAGATGCCTTCGCGAGAGGTTCTGGTTCCCAAGTGCTCCTTTAACGTCAGAAGCTAGACGCGCCGTGGTCGGCAGGAGGTCCGGATGCCTTCGCGAGAGGTTCCGGCTTCGAGTGCTTTTTAACGTCAGAAGCTAGACGCGCCGTGGTCGGCAGGGAGGTCCGGATGCCTTCGCGAGAGGTTCCGGTTCCTGAGTGCTTTTTTAACGTCGTAGCTAGACGCGGCCGTGGTCGGCAGGGAGGTCCGGATGCCTTCGCGAGAGGTTTCGGTTCCCGAGTGCTTTTTTAACGTCGTAGCTAGACGCGGGGCATCCATCTCGAGTCCTCGCCGGGCGAGGCAATCTGCGAGAGGAGAGGCCACTGTCGGTCCCACGTGTACGCCCCGTCCGCAGGTGTGGGACCTGGAGGGGGTGAGCAGACGCGTGTTTGCCTACGTCGGCCGAACACCGTGCTCGTGGAGCTGCTAACGGCTTATCCGAGTGGGCCCTGGAGATCAAGCGATCTCCGAGTGGACGATCCCTGTGTCGGGTGTCCGGCCACTGGGCGCACCCATAAAAACCTTTCTTTACTCGATCCAGCACGGACCCCGAGCCGCTCATAGCTCGGGCGCAGCTAAGCTAGCAGCTTCTTTCTTGGGCCCGTGGGAGAGTTTGAAGTATGGTCTCGGACGAGGGTCAAAAAAGCTCGAGGCTCATGAGCTACTCGAGCTCGGCTCGCGAGAGGCTTTTGCTCGAGCTCGGCTCGAGCTCCAAACGAGCCGAACTCAAGCTCGAACTCGAGCTCATGAGCTTAACCGAGCCGAGCTCGAATAGTTCGCGAGCTCGATCGAGCTTGCTACCGAGCCTCCTCGAGCCTGGACCGAGCTTGTTACCGAGCTTCCTCGAGTCTCGAACTGAAGTTTCCTTAAGTCGAGCTTCCTCGAGCCTAGACCGAGCTTCTCGAATCGAGCTTACTCGAGCCGAGCTCGAGCTCGACCGAGCCGAGCTCGAGGCTCGGGTTGAGGCTCGAACCTCAACTCGAGCTCGGCTCGAGCTCTGTTCGAGCCTTTACCGAGCTCGAGCCGAGCTCGCCAGCTCGCCGAGCTCGGCTGCTCTGACCCTACTCGGACGCTGAGCTAAGGCGATTGGGTCGTCCGCCAACCCAACTAAAGACCCACCGAGGGTTCGCCTTGAACTTGCCCCTCGCTCGTTGGCCTGCCGGGGTCGACGGGAATCCACTTGGTGGATCGTGCCTTTGGGACCTGCGGCCAGGTCTTAACCGTGAGGCATTCAAGCCTTCTCGCCACCTTGAGGCTGCTAGGGCCTGGTGGGCTTTTTCTTCCTGCCTCGGGTCGGTTTGAGCCAACCCGGAGGTGGTGATCAAGAGGTCGCGGGGCGTTTTGCCCGGAGCGGTACCCCGACATCTCTGCAAGCATTTAATGCGCGTGCGGGAATTTAAATGCGAAACGAAATGATCGGGGGCGATACGTCTTACCGACGGCTTGTCGCGGCGTTTACGACGGGACGCGCGATGCTTTGATCGGCGAGCGATCGGTCATCGTGCGTCCGGTTAGCGCATGCTTCAGTAGGTACCGGCGGCTTTTGGGGTAATGAGTGCTAGGGCGTTTTCCCACCTTTTGCCATCGCTGCTCCCTTGCTTTTGCGATTTCCACTCCTGAAAATGTCATGGACTGGGTCGAAAAGGTTACCGTCGTGGGGGAACCAAATGTCTATTCGGATCGTTCCGTAGGTCCGATTCTTATTCTTCGTGCTTCCCAGGGACGATGAACATTCGGTGACCGTGGCTTAGAAAACCGTGGGGGTTACATAAGCACGGGTCGATTTGTTGACGTCTTTTAGGAAAGCTCGGATAATAAGAAGTTTTTGCTTGGGGATGAAGTGTTCTCTTGCACTTGCCGCGGGGCAGGAGTGTTCCCGACCGGCCATGGACCATACCACACGGGTGTTCCCTTCTTCCGCGGAGCACTACTTCGCAACCGTAGCCGCGGGGGTGTAGGCCGTAGCGCTTGGGTCGGAGGGACTACCGTTGGGGAGGATCTAATGGCCGACCAGATTGCCTGACCCGCGTGAGTGTAGGAATCTTTAGGTATAAGTCGCTCATCCGCACTTGCGCGGGAGAAGAGTGTTTCTGACCAACTACGGGTCGCACCGTATGGGTACTTCCTTCTTCCACAGAGCACCACTTCGCAACCATAGCCACTGGGGCGTAGGCCGTAGTGCTCGGGTCGAGAGGGTTACCGCTAGGGAGGACCATGTAGCCGACCCGGTCACCTGACCCGTGAAAGTGTGTGAGCTTACAGCCCCCGAGCGGTGCGTGGGGACCGAGCTTGTGATCGCTACACGGTGCTTAAACTCAAATGAAAAACAATTGCGGAATGAGTTTTTGGGAAAAGGATTGTCTTAGCTTCTTGCTCGCATGCCGGAGTCGTCGTGGATTCGCTTTAGGCTCGCTTTTGTTGGCAAGCGGTCACCGGCGGTCAAGTCGAGGGTCGTCGCCGTGGTTCGCCTGGCAGCGTCTGTCGTCCCCTCAGATTTCGATCGCCAGAGGAGGGATGGAGAGAGCGCCACGCCGCCAGTATGCCGGTTAATGTGCGCGCAGCCTTCTTGCGGACGTCGCGTTTGACCATTTCGCTTCGCTTTAAAAGACTGCACGGAGTGCCTGAGAGCCGTCACTTTTTGCCGTCGTTACCACTTCTTCACCCCCCTGCGCCTTTGTTTTAGCACAAGAAAGAAGGGGTTACAGCGTCTCGAACGGTAGACGGCCAACGCATACGGGACCGGAGGGTCTGAAACGGAGGCGGCTGCGGCTCGCGGCCTCGACGCCAAGAGGCCCCGCGACCGACGCCGCCTTCGTGCCGCGACGGGGATCCTGTCACGCCGCTTTCGCTTTTTCGCGATTAGGATTCTTGGGTAAGTCTTTTACTGCAAATTTCCGGTGGCTTCGATTTCGCTTTTTATCGACATCGCCGTTTTCCTTTTTCTCTTAGCCCTCCGGCTCGGCTCTGGGCAGCCATCTGCGGCCGCCGAACGAGGGAGACGGCGCGGCAAGCGCTTCGATGTCCCTCCGACGCTTCCAGTCACCTCCTTTGGCGGCGTCTTAACGACGGAGTGTCGGCCGATTGGCGCTACCGAGGCCTCTCAACGCCTATATTGCGAGGGCCGCTTCTTGCGGGGAGGTGGCGAGCAATGGGCCCTTGCCCAAAGCCGCCGGAGGAGCTCGCCAAGACGCGCGAGGAACGCAGCCACAGCTGGCTCGAGCCGGCCGCCGAGACGGAGCCGGGCCGAATCAAGCTGAAGAGTCATGGGCCTCACGCGAGGTTCTTCGCTTATGCTTCGCCCGCCTTCAAAGCATAGGGAGGAGCTCGAGCCGCTGGGTGAGGTCAAGAGACCGCTGACCATACCCCTCGGGGTATGCCCGCTGCCCTCACCCAGCGGCCGACGCCTCGCCGACCGCTTCTGCCTGCGCGAAGCGCCCATTCGCGAGGGCGGGGTCGCCGCCGACGTCCGCGAGCACGCGGTCGGCTCATTCGCGCCACCGCGACGCTTCCTTCGACCCGATGGCGGCCGTCGCCGGGATCGAAGGAGACGCAAGCCCGATTCGGGCCAGGGTGTGGGCGGCAGCAGAGAAGGTTGTAGCGCTGGGCAACATCGTTGTGAGCAGCGACGGCTTGGATGGTGATCACGCCTCCGGCTAAGGAACCTCCTGGCGCCTTCGCTTTCTTTTGCTTTCATGTAGTGCGATGTTTTTTGGACATCTTTCTTAGTATCTTTGCCTCTTTCCTTCATGATTAGCACCCGCTGAATTACCATAGCCTTTGGGAGCCGCGGGGGCGGCCAGAGCGTAGGTCCCAGCGCTAATCCCTTCCATACTCACAGGCACACGCACAATGTCACCATCTCGATCTTTGAGTCGAACGGTCGAGCGGGAACCTTCAGAAGCGGTGAAGGGTCCTCCCACGGGATCCTTGAGTGGCGTGGCCGCGACACCCTTTTGGGTGGCGAAGGGAGCCGCCTTCGCCCGCTTTGAATGTACTTCCGAAGACCTCGGTCCGGCCCGCGCCAAGAACGCGCCGTCAGCAGCGAAGAGGCCATCAAGGAGATGATCGGGAGTTTGGAGACGAAGACGATGACGCCATGAGCCCCTACTCGGCGCGCTAACCGCTTGTTTCAGAAACCGCAGACGATTTAGGTCAAGGAGCCGCGCTCCCTCTCCTTGATGGTTGACTCATGGAGTCGCGGATACGCCTTGGATCGATCATGGAGTCTCGGATGTATCATCGTTCGGATCAACGCCCTACTTCCGGGCCAGGTGGTGGATCTCGTTGATCGGAGTATGGCGGATTACATGCGAGGACTAAGGACAGGCCCTTAGCGCTCGTCTGTGCGGGGGAGCTCGGGAGCCTCGACCGATCGCTTGGATCGGGGGAGCGAGCAAGATGCCTGGTAGGCGGAGGGAGTTTTGTTCGTGAGAAAAAAGAGAGGCCCCTCCTTAAAGGTCCCGCCTCCTTATATAGGCGAGAGAGCGGAGTTACACGGGCTTGGGAGAGAGGAGCTACTGGGGCGCTATCCCTTGGTGATCCGGCTTGCGATCTTCTGAGTTGATGTGTCCTCAGATATGTCATGATGGGTTGGCGTGTTCAATAAACGGCTATGTCCTGGCCGGTAGAGTTAGTCGCGGCGCTTCGCTGGGAAGGCGTTGCTCGCCCTTTGTCGCGCTTGTCGGTAGGCGCCATGGGCGGCGCCTAGCGCCGTCAGGTCAGACATGACGCTCCTCTGTCCCTGACGTGGTGAAGGGACGGGTGCTTGACCCAACGGCTCCTATGCTACCTTGGGAAGAAACCACCTGTCTCAGTATGGACGTCGGGTCCATGGGTCGAGTGACCGGCTCGAAGTCGACCACCGACGTGGCGAAAGTTGTCGAGGTGAAGTTTGTCGGGCCCCGACCGGACTCGGTCGAGTTTTAGGTCGCCCGACCGGGGATTCGGCCGAGCCTCCGCAACTCGACCAGTCGAGCGATCCGTTGTATCCTCTTGGGCCTGGTTGACTGCGAGAAATACAATCTTGAAATAGACGTATACTTTGTTGTGGGGTATCCCTGGTATGAGTATTCATCAGATGATGTGTGTTACTCTAATATATATTAATAAAAAACATTGAGAATAATGAATGATGAGGGTATACAAAAGAAAAAATAGTTAAAAGTTATCAAAAAATTATAGAATGATATGTATTTATAAATAAAACTTGAAATCTAGATTGACATGCATTTGGAGCGGAGTAATTTTCTTTCTAGGTGATGTTTGAAATGTAAAATTTTACGAGGGTTTCATGTATTTTACATGAATTAGTACAACTAGCCAGAGCCACGTACTACGCTGCATCGTGCGAAATTTCATCACATGACAAGGCACTGTGCGAAATTTAAGAAATTTGGTTGAACGATGCTGCGCTGCGCGAAATCTGATCCGACAGATATTTCTGAAAAAATTGCATAATTTCGGTTTTCTTAGTTTCTTAAAAAAAAATGGGTCGCTAGAAGCCATCGGTGAATCTACAAATTGCTATAAGCCGTCGGCGAATCTGGGTTTTTTAGGAGAAAAATGTGGAGGGAACTAAACATTTCTTTGTTTTTTTGCGTAATTCTGGTTTTCTTGTTTTTTAAAAAATGGTTCGCTAGGTCTCATTGGCGAATCTATGGGCTGCTATAAATCATTGGCGAATATGTGGTTTTTAACGCATTTTCGTTTTTTTTTTTGCGTAATTCCAGTTTTTCTATTTTTTCAAAAAAAGAAAAATGGGTCGCTAGGACCCATCGTCGTTTGTGGACAGCTATAAACCATCAGCGAATATGTGTTTTTTGTTTTTGGGAGAAAACCTCGGAGAGACCTAAACATAATTTCGTTTCTCTTCGAGTTTAGTCTGCAAAATACCAATTTCTTCGGACCTAAACGCAATTCCTTTTTCTTCGGGTCTATTTTGTTAAAAACCACTGGAGGACCTGAACATAAATCTCAGAGAGACATAAACGTAATTTCAATTTTTTCGGATCCTTTATGTTAAAAACTGACGGAAGGACCTAAACATAATTTTAAATTTTCAGAGGTCCTTTTCACGAGGATGGTGACATGGCAGTGCCAGTTGCTCTCCATTCCTCTCCACTATAATGTATAGTATACATTCTCACAAAAATCCTGCCGCAAGCATCCATCAAAAGCGTAGCCTTAGTTTAATACCTATATTAGGGCATTGGATCAAGAAAAACACCTTTTGCCGAATGGAGTTCATTATATAAAAAAGTGAATAGGGTTAGAGGATGACCTAACAATGGGAAAATAAAGGTTTTTAAGGAAAATGGGAAAAAAATGCACATATAAGATTCTAAATAAAATTTAGCCTCTTTGGAACGCATCAATATAAAACACACAGAATAAAAAAATAGGATTGAAATGTCATAACTTATTGAATCCTGCATGAAACAAAATCATATAAATTGTTTAAAAGATGTGTTTGGATGACACACAGGGAAAATACAGTAATTTTGAGATTAAATGTTAATTGATTAAAGAGAGAATGCAAAGAAGAAGAGAAAAGATGTATTGAAACTCCCAAATGAATTAATATAGTTTAGACCTCAAGCTATAATTTCTCCAAACTGTCCTATGAAATTCCTTTGAAGCAATCCTACAAGATCAAATACCTCATATAGGAATTTTTCATGTGGATTGAATTCCTCCATTTTTTCCTTTGAATTTCCCTTAAACCAAAGAGGCCTACATGCATACTATTCAGCACACTAGAAATGAAACTCGTGAGGAGCAATCCTTGCATGTCGTTATAATTGGAAAGATCCAGGCAATACTTGCAAGACAGAGGGTACATATGCTTGCACTTTTTGTCCATACATATCTAGGAGCTTGGGATTGCCTTGAGTGCTTCCATTTTTTATATGATGCCCCTTTTGGGAGAATATTGTGTAATTTTTTTAGGAGTACATGGTGTACACACACATCATACTCACATACCACATGTACACACATAAGCGCATCCTTTACACATACTCACATACCACATGGACACACATAAGTGAAGTTATATGAGGCTCTACGACCTCTAGAGCATGGGAACTTATTGTCCCACTTAATGCACATGTGTGTGTACTCGTTTTTAATTATTCTGGTGGTAAGCACTGTGTTCGATCCCAAGGATCGAACCCAAACCGGAGGGGCAAGCACTCTTGCTAATATGTTGTCGTTTTAGGTACTGTTGAGGTTTCATTGATGTATTTGAGTCATGTTTTGGATGCCTTGTGCTTTAACTTGAACCAACCAAAAAGCTTGAATTCTTCTAAAGAGGAGGAATATAGTTTTTGTGGCTTCCTAAATGATAAGGACATCATAACTACGGATACGATCACATCTAGTTAGGGTGCGTTTGGCAGAGTTTCCAGCTTCAGCTTCCCCATGAGAAGCTGAGGAGCTCTACCAAACAAGAAAAAATCAACCAGCTTCACATAGGAATCCGAAGAAGTGATTCATGTTTTTTGACTTGCAGCCTGGGAATCAAAAAAACCTGCTCCCTACCTGATTCATAACCTCCCAGTTATGAATCTCTCCACCAAGTTCATAACTATTTCTCAGACAGGAATCACTTCCACCAGAGAATCGATTTCATAGAGAATCAGGAGCTAGAGCTGGAGAATCAGGATCTGGAGCTCTGCTAAACAGGCTCTTGATCATCTCTAGAACATCATTCATGGGCCAAGAAAAGAGAGATAATAAATCCATCATGTTTTAAAATCCAATTCAGCGTCTAGATACTAGGCTAAAGTAAAACAAGCATAACTTTTGCATACGACATCTAATTGGAGAGTTCTTGCACTTGATTAAAAGATTACTTCAAGATCTTTCTAACGGATTTGATCCCACCTAAAAATTCCTTCAGAGATCTCCGCAATCACTAAAACAAATCGGGTCAACTTCCCCGTCCGAGTCAAACTTGGGCATTGAGCCTTATAAGAGTGCTATTCAGCTACTCCTTTGTGCTGCCCAAATCCCCCTACTCTTTTACCTATATATATCTAGGGAGTCCCCCAAAATTACTTGGGTTTTTGTTTAGTCATAGTTTTTCTTAGTGAAACTATTTGGTATTCTCTTGTTCGACAAAATCAATAGCAATACCGTACTTCAAAACCCCATTCTATTATATTTGTAATTTTAGATTCCTTTTGCTTTGTTCTTGCTTATTTTTTGATTGCTTGTAGGAATTGATTTTCGTGATCAGATCAACCGGGTTTTGGCATGGTTGATAACAAGTTTGGTTCAGCGATTGCTTGGTGTTGGTCGTGTTTCGATTGCTAGCTGGACGGTCGGTCGGCTAGTGGTGGCGATGTTAGGTCTCACAAGAACGGGCACCGTCATCATCACCACCGGCATCACCATCATATTGCCTGTAGCAACTTTGCAGATCCTAATGATAAGAAGCAAGTGCTGAAAGATGCCCAGAAAACCCTTGAAGGTGGCAACACTGACTAAAGAGTAAAACTCCTAGTGGAAATAGTTGAATTGGCTTTCGGTGTGTAGAAAGAATTGAATTTTCTTTTGTAATTTCTCCATTTTAGTTTAACTATGGATTCTGAACTTGTACCGATACATATGTCACCTGATTTGGTTGCCAAACATTAGATGTTAATTTCAATTCTTTCGTTATCTATGTTACCTTGGCCAGTTTCGTGGTTAAACATTTGGGTTTCATTGTCCCATCTCCCAAGTCAGAATAGAAATCTGCTGGCTTTACTACTGCATTTTCATTTGTTCAAGTATGATTGCTTTGTATAATACTTGTGGCAGCCTCTCAAAAACCTCCTATGGTTGCATGTTGCGATGATAAGTGCTTACCATTCAAACCCAAAATGTTTTATGTACCTATTTTGTCTTGAGAAAGTTGGGATTATGGAAGCAGACTATTTATTTGTCACTGTTGCTAATGTTTCCTTGTGATAGCGTACACTTATTCTTTCATTTTGAAATCACTTATTGAAGTAGGGGTGTTTTCCTTTTCCAGAAAAAATACTCATCAATAGGATATAGTGTGCAGATGGCAAGTGCTGCTGAGTGGAACGATGATAATACTAGAATAGTTTGTGAATTGTTTGCCGAATAAGTTAGTATTGGGAATCAGCCAAATGCCCACTTAAGCCATGTAGGCTATGCTGAAGTAGAAAAGAGGTTTAAGGAGAGGACCGGCCTTGAGTACAACAAGAGACAATTTAAGAATAAATGGGACAAATTGAAGAATGAATGGACCATTTGGAATAGATTACTCATGAGGGAGACTGGGGCTGGTTGGGACAATAATAAGGGTACCATCAAGATGGACAACGTTTGGTGGACTAAGGCAAAGATAGTAAGTTTGATATTAAGCTTTTTTTATTTATGTACTAATTTTCCAAAAATCTCATTAATCATGATTGGTCTCCTTTTGATTTTAACAGGATATTCCAGGTTATGCCAAGTTGCGCAAACAAGGCATTCAGAATTCAGATTTGCTTAGAGTGATGTTGGAAGACATCACCAATGATGGTGCCGACCATTGGTCTCCTGCAGGGGCCAAGTTGCCTCAACCAACCCAGGAGACTCCTACAATCAATGTTGATGCTGAGGACGACATTGAGGAGGTGGACGAAACAAGGCATGAGGATTCTCCTAGAATTGCAACAGGCAAGAGAGCAGCTCGGGTAGTTGCCAACAAGAGAAAAATGCCTAAGATTGGGTCAGCACAAGTCATGCAAGATCAGATTATAAGGATAGCTGATCTAACTGAGAAGTCTTAGTCAACCTTTGAGTCTTTTGCCAATAGAGATGACCCTTGTTCTATTAAACTTATTATGGACATGGTGGTTGAATGTGGGGCGACATGGGATAGCAACGAGCATTTTATTGCCACTGAGTTGTTTGTGAAAAGAGAGCAAATGAAAATGTTTGTTACCATGCCCCCACAAGTTTGTTACAACTGGCTAAAGAGGAAGTACATTGCTAAGTATGGGTCGTAGATGTTGAGTTGTGATGTAATAATTTTATGAATATACCTTTATGTACACTTGCTTTTAAGACTTGTACCTATCTTTGTTGAACCATGTTATATTATTGAGTCAGAAACCTTATTTGCTTGCTATCCATATGTGTTTGTGTGATGTTTGATATGTTGTTTGTTCATAATATTGATTGCTGTTCATAGTATTGGTCGTTGTACTTATTATTACTTGTTGTCTCATATTTTGTGATGTATGTACAGATGTCATCGGAAAGTGACAGTGATGACAACAATGGTTATGTTGAAGAATACGAATTCAAGAAGCATATGATGATGAGGCAGCAAGCTATGAATGTTTTATGTCTAATTGGGGCATCTCTTGCAGCTCAGTATTGTTCAACCTACATGGACAAGGCGGAGCCTAGAACCTCAATTCTCAGTGGGATGGGTTGGTTGAGGGAGACACTATCTACTCCGGGAGAAAGTCATCAGATGCTACATATGAACCGTACTATCTTCTTTGACCTTCATGATTTGTTAGTGAGCAAGTACAACATAAGACCATCCAAACATATAAGTACTCATGAAGCACTTGCTTTTGAAATTGTGTTTTGCTTTTATATTTTCTCACAATAGTTGAACATCTATTTATAGAAACACATTCAAATGATGTCCCATGATATTTGTTGTTGCTTTAACCAACTCCATCTCAAAATGTGAGTACACAGTGCTAGCTGTTGCTTGTGCTATTTGCTATACTGTAGGCTTGTAGCACATGATTTATTTCTTTTTGTCTGATAGTTTTAAAGTTGATCTGCTATAAAAAGTGAAAAATGCTTGGCTTTTTAGGTCCCTTGGTGAGTAGCATACACGAGCAATTGAGACAATAGTTGGATACGGGAGCAAGAGAAATTGAGACGGTGGCCAGTGACCAAATTCCGCAATTCTAGATTCCAATGCAAAATCGGAAAATAGTTGGACAAACTTCAAAATCTTGCGCAAAAAATAGAAGTACAGAGCTACTGCTGAAATAGAGATGAACTCTTGTGTGAATGGAAACGAAAAAAATGAGTGAGGGTAGTCTAGTCTTTTTTGCATATAATTCTCTCATTCTTACATCTAGAGCCAACTTTTTAGCCAAACATTTTCTCTGACAACTTCAGATTCTCAATGGAGTGGATTCAACTAAGAAGCTGAATCTAGAGTTGTAAAATTCAGAGCAGGAGCCATACCAAACAGGATCTACATGTGTTCTCATTTCGAAAAGGGCCAGTACTATCATCCGACTTTGCTATCCTTATGGTTGAGCATTATTGATTTCGAGCCGATCCTCTCTATTCTTAATGGAAAATAAATGAAAGATATTAATGACATAATTTATTGTAGGTGAAAATTAGATCGGTTTTCACGTCTTTCTTTTCTTTTCATATCTTTTTGTGTGAAGTCACTGGCTTGTGAGTCAAGTCAGACTGGTACAACTGGTTGTGGACTTATGATTTTTTTTATTTAATATTTATTTTAAATCTTTTTTTCAAAACTAATCGGCGGGATGAAAAATTTGTGAAAATACCTCCCTGTCGCCCTAGTACGGGGCGATCGCCCTCTACTGGGGCGACAGGCGCTCTGCCTAACGGCGAAAGTCCAACATTTTAACGGCAAACAAAAAAAATTCGAAAAATAGAGCTATCGCCCCAGGCGTTAGAGTCTTGTGTGTGTGCTCTTGTAACAAAAATTTCCCATTTTTTTGTAGTTTTTGTACAATATTTGTTGTATTCAAGCTGGAAAAAATTACCAAAAAAACCTTTTGTGATGTAATGAAGCTGGAAAAATTATTTTACTTTGTTAGTGATCGTTATCTCACTTAGGAATTTTAAATAGCCTCGTGGGGCCCACGGATAGGGCCCAAAAATCTGGAGAAAAAAATAGCAGGCGACCTCATAGCAGATACCACTATGTCTGGGCGAGATGGTGGGATCTTTGTCTGGAAACCGAGGTTGCGAAAATCGGAAAAAAGGCACTCGTGGCCTGCGAACCGGAAATCGTGGTCATTAGGGGTTTCGTAGCCCATGGCGGTAGGATCTGACCCAAAAATCTGGAAAAAATTAAGGCGATCTCTGCCATGAGCTACACTTATGTCTGGTGTAGCTGGGCGGTGAAATAAATATTAAATAGAAAAAAATTCGTGGACTTATGGCTTTGTCCTTAATGTTTCAGGACGATGGGCCTTAATGTCCGAATGGTTTTGCTGTTCTTACATGGGCTGGATGTTAGAAGAAACTGTGGCCCTGCCCTGAGGTCCATTTACTTCGATGTCTATGGGCCTGCACTGACTGATCTTGTGATTGTCATGGATTTTGTTAAAAAAAAGGAGAAAATAAAAGAAAAGGTGGAACATACTAACAAGTACTTGTATATGTGTGAGGTTCGGCTAAAAATACTGCCGGTATAGGTTGTCCCAAAACGCCTATAGTCAAAATATTTTATGTTTATTATCATCAGTATATGGAAAATACTATCCAGATCGAGCAAATGGATTCGGTAGTATCATATTCATGAAGTATACTTCTTTTTGTTGAAAATAGGATGTACTTTCATAATGTATTTTTTGGTGATTCATACCGTAGTTAAATCCCTAACATAAATTAGTAGTTAAATTATTTTCTTAAAAAAGCATAGCCCCGATGAGGCTGAGGGAGAGAGCAGTGATAACCGATGATAAGATGGTCTGCTTCGGAGTTCTTTGATGTATATTAAATTCAATATAGATCGTTTATTTTTTTATACAATAAATTAAATTGCTAGTATTTATTTATACTTTTTTTTACAATAGAATAATAAAAATATTTTTAATAAATTAATAACTAGATCTAATTTTTACTATCTATTATATATTACCTGTTTAATAAACCGTAAAATTCCTCCCACTTTAATGCAAACGGGGAGATGCAGTCAAAGGCAGTTGGAACAAATCCAGGCCGAACAAAGTACGTTCGAGGGGCGGTGGCTTAAAAGTTTAAACGGGACGAAACGCGCACATGCATGTGTAGCAGCAGCGAGGACGGCAAGACTTAACGCAGGTTTTTGGGTACTAAGGGCATCTCCAATGGTACTAGCTATAAGAAATATTCATGTTATCTATAGATAGTATATAGACAAGCTCTCCAATAAATTAGCTATAGCATTATCTATAAAATTAAATATTAGCCTACATGTAATAGATAATAAGTCTTTGAATCGCTTATAGCCGACTATACATTAGTAATTCTGCCTATATCTCTCTCCTTATTTTTTCTCTTCCTCTAGAAAATGCCGAGATCTTACACGCTTATATAATAAATTTGCTAAGACCATTGGAGATGCCCTAAGTTCTACTAGTCACCAAATATAGTACACATGGCGTAAGAGTTTTGAGGTTTGACAGAAGGGAGACCACGTAGGCGGTAGGCATGGACCAAAGCAGCGCATCTATGGTCCATTTTGTTTCAGCTTCTGAATTACAAGAAAGGCTGTTTCTGATTATGAAGAATAAGTTAAGTCAACTAAGACTTCTAGGTTTTGGATTAGTCTAACGAGAATTAGCAAGAATCACTAAAAATCAGATTTCAACCTGATTTTAAGTTTATGTAAATAACCGTTTTTAATTGCAGGGAAGCTAGCCTATGCGTACAACGGTGGCGATGCATCAAGACGACTGGGAGAGTAGTGTGCAGACTGCAGACTGACATGTTGCCTGGCATCGGTGTCCCCATGCGCGAACACGATGGGTAGGCCATGCTTTCTGGCATATACAGTGGCATCCTGTGCTAGCTAGCCGCATGGCGCATGGATCTCATCGATCTCTTCGCCACTTTATTTTTTTGCTTTAATTTTTTCCCCAACCGCGCTGCAACAGCAGTCATCTTTATCATCAAGCAGCACTCGACACCGTAGTTTGGAATCTTGTAAGGTCTCAGGAAGGCATGCCAGTGCAGTGCATGCAGCCAGTGAAACAATGAGCCGCGCGCGATCACAGCGCTTTAATTATAGAAATTTTATACTAGTAATATACCATAGGTATTAGAAATCAGATTATATACATTGATTTATCAAAGACATTCATAGTACTCTACAACCGATTTATTAAATAAGAAAGAACAGATAGCTCATATTAAATTTAATGTACCTCCTTCATTAAGGTGGTGTTTGATTGAGATGCCCACCCTCCTCCATCTCCAGCTCATCCGCCTCCCCTAATCGAATCACTAATGGAGTTTCGTAGCATGGCAGGAAGCAGGGCTGGCTCTCGACCAAAACAGTACTGCGGTGCAAATGGTGTTCGATACCATTCTTTAGTGGAACCAAACAAACTAAACAATCTTCCATTCGATACCATTCTTCAGTGAAATGCAAGTGTGAAGAGTGGGATGGTGCTACAGTAGTTCCGTTGAATCCTTAATCATCTGGATGCGTCTGTGCAGGATTGACATAAAGTTTCTACTAACTTGCTACGTACTACTCTATCCACAGCCCGATTTATGGGGTGTGCGACGTGTGTATCAACGCCATGGTCGCGGCCGAAGCTGGAAGCTGATCATAGCTGTGACACTGGAAGGTCTGGAATGAATAAGCCGAGCAATTTGGTGTGTATCCTGTATCCTCCATTGTTGGTCCAGCCGCCAGTCTAATTAAACGCTGTGTTCGATCGGGTGCCGTTCTGGACGAAAACCGGGACCAGTCGAGCTGAAATGGGCACGGGCGGATGCGTGACAACATAAGCGGCGCCGACAGCTGCGCTAGCACTAGTAGCTCCAGCCAGGAATGAACGAAGCAAATTTTTTTTCTCAAATTTTTTTTGCATGTTTGATTCTTATGGATGAAATCGCAAATTTAGCGTCATCTCAACTATGAGATGCGCTTATCATGCTCCAATACTAGGTAGACGAACCAACCGGATGATTGGTGTTAATTTTGAGAGCCAAAGTAAAATTATCATTCCATCCGGATGAGAGCAAAAGTAAACCAAAAAAAAAGGTCACATTAGAGAAAAAATGTTGCAGCCGAGAAGAACGAAAAAAAAAATATTGTAACATGTCCGGACGTTCAGAAACTCGGAATGAACGACCTAACATGCACTGGGACACACCGAGTACGTGATCCTATCCGGGATGAGATCATGAGACACATCTTGCTGTCCTCCGAGCGAGACCCACCACCGCACCAGCATACGGCTTGGATGCTGAAAGCAACACGCCTGTCGGTCTTCGCGCTCAGCGCTGCGGCGTCGTCAACTAAATACTGTGCCCCGCTGCACGCGCGAGCACGAAAAAAGGCCAAAGGCAACACACAAAAAAAGCCAGTCCATCCATGGAGTTGTAGCCTGCAAGCTTCCACAAAAGACGCTTGCAAATCCTCTCTCTCTCTCTCTCTCGCGGTTGTACTCTTCCCCTTGGCTGGCTTCCCACTAAGTACCAAGTACCAACTGAGTAAAACGGCTTTCACATCACTAGCAACGGTAATCTATCCAGCTCCCGCGTAAATCCACGCGTAAAAGAGCTCGCAAGAGCTTTTTGGGTGGATTCTTGTTCCTTTCTTTCGTTGGCATCCACTTCTTGTTGTAACCCGTGGTCCGGGCTTCCAGAACCTTCTGGAAGGATAGGGGACAAACAGGGGGAAGGGATATGGGACGGCTGTGGTGGCGGTGGCTGCTGGCCGTGGCCGCGGTGCTGTCAGCGGCGGCGGGCGGTGCCGGGGCGCAGGAGACGTGCTCGGGACTGGTGCCGGCGCCGCGGCGCGGGGCGTGGGTGTCGGTGGCCAGCTTCGGCGGCGCTGGCGACGGCCGGACGCTGAGCACGGCGGCTTTCGAGGCAGCCGTGTCGAGCATCGAGCGCCGCCGAGCGCCGGGCGGAGCGCTTCTGTATGTGCCGCCCGGGGTGTGGCTCACGGGGCCCTTCAACCTCACCTCCCACATGACGCTCTTCCTCGCGCGCGGCGCCGTCATCCGCGCTACCCAGGTGAGCGAGCCTAGCTACCTCCCTGCTCCCGCCCGCCATTAGTCTAGCGCTCCTCTGCTCTCTTCTTGGATCCTCGAGATGGTACAAGGGTTGTTCTTTTCAGTGCCCTTGTTATGTTACGGTAATAAGGGTTTCACATTTGAAGTTCTATTGTTTAGACTTGAGAATTTGAGATCTCTTGAGTTGCAGATTTGCAGGGGTGCTGAGATAAAAAAAATAGAAGTGTTCTTAATTATATTGTTCTTTGGCTATGTTCATGGTAGTTTCTTGGAGTGGAACTAGAATGCATAGTTCTTGGTGATGTTATTTGCTAGTTTCCTTTGCTGCCATGAAACCTTAGTTGATCTTTGTCTTCTGTTAATGTTGAGCTCTTGGAATTCTGGGTGATATAGAGGTAAAGAAAGTTGGATTTCTGCGTAAAATTTGTGTGCTTTTGGAGCAGGACACGTCGAGCTGGCCGCTGATCGAGCCGTTGCCATCGTACGGGAGAGGGCGCGAGCTGCCAGGTGGAAGATACATAAGTTTGATCCATGGCAATGGCCTTCGGGATGTTGTCATCACAGGTTCTTGCTCTGCATTCTTCAATTTCTCATACTTGATTTGGTTAATTGGCAACTGCCTAAGGAACTTTTCCCAAGATGCATGTAAATATGCAATACTGCATTTCCTGCCTGACATATTGTAGTTCAGAAAATCAGAAGTTCAGGTTCAGGCTTGCACCGTACTAGTAATGCTACGTATAAGCACAGAACAAAAGAATACGCCACTCTGTGTAAACTTGTAGATTCACCTTCCTTCATATAAAAATCCTCACTTGCTTCCTTCAGGGTGTGGACGGTTTTGTGATTGGAACTGTGGTTTGTGCAGGTGAGAATGGAACTATCGATGGCCAAGGCAGTGTGTGGTGGGACATGTGGAAGAAGGGCACATTGCCCTTCACAAGGCCGCATCTACTCGAGCTGATGAACTCTTCTGATGTTATTGTCTCCAATGTAGTCTTCCAGGATTCGCCGTTTTGGAACATCCATCCAGTTTACTGCAGGTGAGGAGAGTCAGATTGTTTCCTTAGACCAGAATCTGAGAATCCCCAAATTTCTTTGTTTGCTCCTTATGAATCCAACGAGGAAAACCACTAGCCAATTAAGCGGAATTGGATACTGCACCTTCATCTTTCCGGTCCAATTGCTTTAGCCTTTTTGGCCAGACTTGATATCAGCCGTACTGCAGTTCTACAACCAAATAGCGATTCACGTTTGTACCACCGGTCCATTTGCACCATTCACAAATTGCACATGAACTCCAGGCTGGGTTCCTATCCCGTGATAAACTCATAACTGTCGCATTAAACTGTTTGGAGAAACCAGTGAACCATAACAAAAGCACAGAAATTGCCAGACAACACCAAATAAGATCAGTACATTGATGTAGGCTCCTCCTTTTTGAGTAGCGTAGCTATGCTTTCCCTTTCAATACAATTACACAAATCTTAAAACAAGCGAAGTGGTAAGTAATCACTATCTACCCTTCATTCATGTTTTAATATTTGTGCAACTTCTGAAAAGAAAAGCATAGACTACCCTTCATTTATCCTTTTTTTTGTTTGGTTTAATTGTTTCTAGCGAACAATCGTGTTCCAAAATCTGCATTTATTATTGTTCCAGCTGAGAAATAAATGTTTGGATCATCTATCTTGTGTGTGCAGCAATGTGGTGATGAGAAATTTGACTCTACTGGCTCCACATGACTCTCCCAACACTGATGGGATTGATCCAGGTACAAATATTCTTCTGTCCTCAATCAAAAATATATGCGTGCAAAAAATACGTGCTCTTTGATTTTGAAGCTAGAGCTATCTATGATCTTGCAGATTCGAGCAGCAATGTCTGCATTGAGGATTGCTACATTTCGACGGGAGATGATCTGATCTCCATCAAGAGTGGCTGGGATGAGTATGGCATAGCCTATGGGCGCCCCAGCTCGGACATCACCATCCGGCGGATAACGGGCTCCTCCCCTTTTGCCGGCTTTGCTGTCGGAAGCGAGACCTCCGGCGGAGTGGAGAACGTCAACGCCGAGCACCTGAATTTCTTCAGCTCAGGATTTGGGATCCACATTAAGACCAACTCCGGCAGGGGAGGGTTCATCCAAAACATCACCATCTCCGACGTGACCTTGGACAATGTCCGTTACGGTCTGAGGATCGCCGGCGACGTCGGAGGCCACCCTGATGACCGCTACAACCGGAACGCGCTTCCCGTCGTTGACACCCTGACGATAAAGAATGTTCAGGGCCAGAACATCAGGGAGGCTGGGCTGATCAAGGGCATTGCAAACTCGGCGTTCTCCCGGATCTGCCTGTCGAACGTTAAGCTCAACGGCGGCGGGGGGTCCAGTCATGGAAATGCGAGGCTGTCAGCGGCGGCGCGCTCGACGTGCAGCCGCCCCCTTGCACGGAACTGACCACCACGTCCGGGATGACCTTCTGCACAAATTCGCTCTGATGCCGAAGTAGTCAGTTCAATTTAAGTGATAAGGCGCTTGATTCCTCTTGTGATCAATCGCATCAAAGATGCCAAAATTTCATATACCTCGTGCTTGCGAGCTCCGAGATCTGGTGGCTCAACAAATGAGATGTTATCCAGTGGTTCAATGCCTTGTTCACAAAGCTGTTCGGTTTCTTGTGTTAGTGAATACTGAATCATGTGTAGCTCTCGTGCATTTCGATGCGCGTTCACTCGGACGCGCTATCTCTGCCGTTCTTTGATCTTTGAGATCTGTGCTTCCTCAACTCAGTTGCATCTCTACCGAAAGAAGTTCACATGCCACCCTGAACTTTGGTCGAAAGCTTAATCACTATCCTGAACTATAGAATTAGTATTTAGTTCTTGAAATTTTGCAATTGATTCAAATAATACTCTCACTAAATTTATACGGTGTATCACTTATGTGACGTAATAAGTGGGTGGTTTTTTCGTATAGTATGATAGTTGGTTCAGTTCGGCTAATGATAGGTAGGTCTATATGCGCTTTTCCCCATCAAGCTCTCAATCATGTTTCTATGTATGTCGGCTCTTATAACTCACTTGGACACGTTATCTCTGTTGTTCTTTGATCTTTGAGATTCGTGCTTCCTCAACTCAGTTGCATTTCTACCGGGAAGAAGTTCATACAGCACCCTGAACTTTGATCGAAAGTTTAATCAGTAACTAGGGCTATGAAATTAGATATTTAATTATCAAAACTTTGCAATCTGATCAAAATAACACTCTCACCTGATTTCGTACAGTGGTATTACTCATGACACAAATGAGTGGGTGGTTTTTTTCATGTAATATAACACGCTGGTTAAGTTAAGTTAATAACAGGTGAGGTCTACATACGCTTCTTCCCGTCAAGCTTCTATACCTATTGGCTCCTGTAGCACTCCCACTCTTTTCGATTTGGAAGAGAAGTCCATGCGAGTTCTACTTGTCATCCGTCTAAACTTGTCTAACGTGTCATCCTACGTAGTAAAACAATCTACTCATTATGTCTAGGAGCAATACTATTATGCGAAACCGGATTATAGTATTATTTAAACTGAATTGTAAAGTTTAGATCAGATTTTTGAGTAAAGTTTATGGTGTCACGTGGATTTTTTCATCTCTATTATCATCTGCGAAATCGGATTAAATTGAGAAATTAGTGGGTATTGCAGGCCTGTACTGGCTAGTGCATCTCTGCCGAGGGAATCGCAGAACACCCACGTTTGAGCTGAGAGAGAAGACCGAGGGAGGCGTGGGCTGCAGTCCCGAGAGAGAGCGATACAGTGAGGCTGCGGAGGTTGATCAGAAATTTAGTTAAGCGGTTAATTAAGAAATATATGATTAATTGAGTGATTAATTAGTAGAGTTGATTCGTATAAGAAAGAGGAACTTAAAATTAGTATAATAGATGATTTGCCTGGCTTCTCGAGCGTTGGGTGACTCGTAAGAACAAATCTGCAAATGATTTTAGAAGGAAGCTACATTAAAAAAACACTTACAGGAACTTAAAAAAAACTAAAAAAAAAATCGCATCTTGCCCCTTCTCATCTTCCGGACGTGTTTTCTCGAGTTCTTCGTCTCTCTTTTGCTTGCTCGGTTGCTCCCATCTTGGTCCTTCTTGCTTACCACTTCGAGGCAAATCACTATGTCGGAGGGTTCATCCGCTGCATGGAGGAGCATGAATCATTCTGTTCTTGCCGAGACGCTCCTCCTTGGCCCCTTGTGCTGTGGCAACCGAGTTTCTCTTCATATCTCATTTTCGGGCACTTCTCCGCCTTGCTTCTGCCTTCACCAGCATGACTCCTAAGTAAGCTAAATCTCCTCGCACCTTACAGCCTAGCGATTTTTTTGGTGCTAATTGTTCAACTTGCGAAGGTTATAACTCTAGATTAGATCTGATTTAGCTGATTCTTGTTAATTTGTTTAGAGGTGTTTTAAGAATCACTAAAAAAAATTAGCTTTAGTCTCCGCGCAATCATTCATCCCTTCTAATTGCTATATTAGTATATATTGATCTAAGTGCAGAGTGCCTAAAGGTCGTCGAAAGCACTGTTCCACCCCCCACTGTCGCGCTGGTACTGCACCAGATGTTCAGGTAGAACGTCCCTCGCGTCTCTAGTCCATCTCTTTAAAACTAACAACCAAATTTATCATAACCTACAGACAACAAAATTGCTTCCTTACTAGTGCCAATGGGTACTTCTACTGTTCTACACCAACATATTAAAGGACTTAGCGCATGGCATGCCTATGTGTTATGCTAATCCGCACTCACATTTGAAAGCTCGCCACCATTGACAATGATAAACTTCATACTCATCACGAGACCATCTCTGCCTCAGCCTGGAAATGCCGTGCCAAGTACTTTACACCTGCCTCCACCTCTTGCATAATATACGAACCCAGATTCGAATGTAAGCTCCTTGAACATGTCGAACATCGCGGTGGTGTACACCTTGGAAGCATGAATATCTCTATTGGCAAATTGTGTCAAGGTACTACTCCACCCTGAAACGATGATATGTAAGATTAAGAGAACATTCACGGTATATTATACAGGCAGTGTATAGTGGGCAGAAAAATCAAATCTAGCCATTGATTTATTAAGAATATATTTCTACTACTAAACCACCGAAAAAAGTATAAATAAATATTAACTAATCTAATTTAATATATCTTGAAAGAGCTCAAGATTTAACCAAAGCGTGGAACAGCAAAGACACCATTTCACGTTCCTGCAGCTTTGTCCTGCGCTCCTTGTAATCCTCCTTCTTGATCAAAACTGCTAATAACGTGCTAAATTGCTTCGCGAATAAATGCATTGGTGATCCCGGTGGCACATATCCTTTTAGCACATGATTTGCACTCTCACTCTGTTGCGAGCTAGTCTGCTTAGCACATAATTAATAGTCCACTGAAGTATGGCTTTGCCCATAAATGTCGTGTCTCATATATCTGCGTCAGGAAAGGGTGCTTCTCAAGTTTGTACTCAAACCACTTTTGAATACATGTCATTTTAGCTTTTAAATTTTGATCGTAAATATATATCATTATACAATTTGGAGACAATTTTAACTATTTTTTCTTTGACATACCTCTACCATTCATTATGCTTAATGTTATTTATTAATGTAGAATAGAGTAATATATAACATCCAAGGCACTAAATAAGCTAATAAAAGAGGACGATTTGATCAATTTCTATATGTGTCTTGATTGAAGTACAAAATCCTAAAATCATCTCTTTAGGAACAGTGGAAGTACTTCTCAAGGAGTTGCTGCCATGCTGACTCAAAACTCATCCACAGTTAGCATGTAATTCGACACTTTGGGGAACTCATGATCTACAGATTATGAATATTGCTCTTTTGAGTAAATGGTTGTTCAAGCTTTTAACAACTGATGGTACTTGGCAGCAGCTGCTTAAAAATAAGTATCTGGATGTTTGAAAGGATGCGATAATAAGAGCAAGTTTGTATTGATTATTCCAAATAACAGTATAAGTAAATCAACACAATTCATGATCATCCAAAAAGACATAAATATTAACAGATTGCAAAAACGCAACAGTATGTCTTTCAAATAATGAATCATGTCTCCTATAGCAATATGAAGGTAATCAAGTGTGATTGCTCTCAGATTTTAAGGGTTTGAATTGAAGATTAGAATCTTCACAACAATCACAAATGGGCAAAACAATTAATTGAGCGAATAGGGCCTTGAATCCTTACCACCTTATCATGCACAATGAAAGTTGATAAAATTCATCGAGTTAATGATTCTAGTTCAGTTCGGGTTCAGATCGATATGTAAGCATTTTACCAACCGAACATTACTGAGCTAGCAGAGGTTGAATATCAATTATCACCGACTAATCTTCAACACGTAACAACTGAAACAATAATTTAGCCGCTAAACAATATATATCAACCGAATCAACTAGATAGCATCCAAGAAAACAGTATGACAATTAGATATATTTGCAGAGCAGCCAATCGATGTAATGGAGGTAGTAAACAGCTACTGATGTTTAGACAAATATTAATATTCAACAAGACAGTGAGACAGATCAACAATTTCTAGCATGCAAGTCTATCAATTCAAGGCCTTATTCACGTAATAATTGTCAAAATCATTGTTAACCCTAGAATCATCACAGAGCAATACCTCTCCCTCCAAATTAATGTAATCAAGAGCAATATATGAGAAAAACTTACAAATGTAACAAAGACTCGGTCGCTCAGAGGATCGGCTAGGCACGATATAAATCGCTGTCCCAGAAATCCAATTGCCGCCGCTTGTGCCGCGGTGATGCCGGCCTGGATTCGGAGATACAGAGCCCCTTCCGAACTTGGGACACACCAAGAACGGAGACGAGCCTCAAGAAACTGCTGCACAAGAAAATTTCCACAACTTCACCTCCAGTGAAGTTCTCTGGCCAGTCCAAGCCCTTGACAAGAACAGGACCAAGCCAGAGACTTGAACAAGATTCCTTGAGTCAAAGCTCCAGAACCACCAATCAGGAGCACAAAAACTCACTAGCCAAGATCACCAGCGCAATAAATTCACCGGCCAAGATCTCCCAGCGAGCCACAAGAGGAATCGAAATAATGAGGAACTTCAAGAAATCTGAGATTTTCCTTCTACTGCCAGAGTGGAAGAACCAGCCATAGAAATAGGGAAGGAAGACCCACCACCAGAGCCTCTGCGACGCCAGATCCTCACCGGATTCCTCACCAGACGCCGAAAAATCATGCACCATCACCACGGAATCGGGAGTCTCTAGAAAATGAGAAGCCTGGCGCCGCTCCAGGTAATCAGGTGAGCCTACAGCGCATAGTACATGCTTCCTACTCTATCTCTCTGCCCTAATGGGCCATCAACCGAAAGCCCACTGAGAAACAAGCCAGCCCAAGAGTCCAACTGACAATTTTCTTTTAATCCCAGATTTCACAACACTGGATTCTCATCCGTTAGTACAAGTTGAGTGGAAACCAGGAGACTCACATTTTTGGTCCTGTTTGATGAAGGTAAAACAAGATTTTCTAAGATTTGGTACTTTCACAATTAATAATGGACGACAGGTGCGATTCTGGGAAGATATTTGGCTTGGATGCAATGCCTTAAAAGAGCAATATCCTGGGTTATATAGTATTGTAAGGAAGAAATATATAACTATTGCTGAAGTTCTTATGAACCCTCAGCCAAACATAGCCTGGCGACGCTCTTTGATTGATGTCAAGTTGATGGCATGGAATGAGTTGCTGTCACGCATCGTTAACTTACAATTGACACAGGATGAGGATGAATTTGGTTGGAATTTGTGTCAATCGGGACAATTCTCTGTGAAGTCGCATTATTTGGCATTAATTAAATGTGATGTTCCTAATGTAAATCTAAGATTATGGAAGTTAAAAACCCCTCTAAAAATTAAAGTGTTTTTGTGGTACCTTAGACGGGGGGTTCTTCTGACTAAGGACAATCTGCAAAACGAATCGAATGGTAGTAAAACATGTTGCTTTTGTCACGAAATGGAGACAATTCGCATCCGTTCTTTCATTGTCGCTTTTGCTCGTATGGTGTGGGGTTTTTGCGTTAGCTTTTGGGATTGATGACCTACCAAGGTTGCTCACATGTTTGGGAATTGGTGGTCGCTTTTGATAATGATATTAAAAATCTTGTGTTGCTAGGGGTGCAACCTTTTGTTGGTCCCCGTGGTTACACGTAAATGATATTATCTTTGACAGAAATCAAACTCATCCCTTTGCGTGTTCTTTTTGCTACTTCTCATTGGTCATGAACATGGGTCAGGTCGCAGGTTGCGGAATTGCGATTATTTTGGTGCAGCTACGAACGATTGGTGCAGGTGGCTATGGATTTCTTCTCCCAGGCCTCTGGATGGCGGTCTAATCTTCGGATTGATTGTTTTTAGCGAGGGTGGGTTATTTTTGTTAATGAGTTGAGTTTTTTTTTCTTTTTGGTTTCTGGGCTGTGTGCTTCATGATAAGCAAAGGCCGGGAGAACTTTCAAGGACTTGTATCTCCTCGATGTAATGTTTTTGAAATTAATAAAATCTTCCTTTATCCAAAAAAAATCCCTAAAAGACCTTTCTTGCGACTCAAACTTATCCACAGTGCTGTGTCGGGATGCACTTTCTGAATTGCAAATTCCATTGCTCGCCACTGATCTGCAATATGAACCAACTGTGCATAAGAGCCATTTCCATGTAACAAGCAAAGCGAGGACAGAGTTCAGCGATCCACTGTGTCACTCCGTGAGGACCCCACCAAATATGACAGTCTGGAGATGGTTGTTCACGCCGACAAATAAACCGAATGGCGTTCCATAAATAATTAGACCGATATGTGGTGTCAATGGTCACCAAAGTAGGCATACCGCATTCTACTCTTTCCATTGGTCCACAAATATCTACGCTGTAAACAAGATTAGGATCATCTGCCCTCGTCTCTTTAAATAGCTCCATGGTCTTCTTCACATCCTCCTCGGTTCGCGGCTGTGCTAATTAACCACATAGTGTCTTCAGCGATCTTGGAACGAATCGAAACTGAGTTGTCCTTCTCTGGCACTCACTGCAAGTTCAGCTCAAATGAGTACCATATATACATCACAACAGGATCCAAGGTATATTCAAAGTCATGCACTCACTGCACATCCACAAACTATCTCGTGTGTTGATCAGCATGATAGATGAAACACCCCGAAAATTTCAAAATTATTGTTTTTGTTTATTTATTTGGAGTTTATTCGAATTTTTCTGAATTTGGTCGAAATTCTCTTGGCCTGTCTTGTTTCCTTTCCCATTTGGGAAATTTCCGTTTTAGAGCTTTCCATTTTCGGCCATATTCCGTTTTCGGAATTTCTCCGCGCAAAGCCGCTTCCCTCTTTTGGCTTTGCATTTCCCTCACCCTGCCCTTCGCCTCGATCCGGCCCAAATTGCTTCGCCATCCTGATTCATTTTCCCGTTTTTGGCCTCTTTCCCATTTCAACCCTAGTCTTTTTTTCTACCGATCCATTTCCGCCCGTCAGTTTTTCCTCCCTTTGATTCGTTTCGCCCCAACTCTTTTTCTCCTCAAGACGAATTTCTTTGCTTCAGCCCAAGTCGCCCGGTCGGTTTTTCTTTTGTTTTCCGCGCCAAATCCCCGGGCCCAATTTTCCCCAACCCGCTTTGAATTCCCTTTGCCCCAGCCCAAAAATTTCTTTTCCCATGCGGCCCAGGCCTTTTTTTTCCGCCCTTCTTTTTCCTGGCCCGCTAATCTTCCCACTCGTTTGCCCCGGCCCGATTTCCATTCTCTTTTCCCCGGCCCAAATCTTTTCTCTCCGGCTCGGCCTTTCCGCACAAATTTCAAATTTACGCCATTCTTCTTCCTCCTTCCTTTCTTCTTCCCCAAAGACATTCTTCGCTCGGTCCGAAGGCCGCCGCCTGTGAATCCTGCTACCGTCTCACACGCAGAGCCTCGCCTCATCGATCGCTCCTTCGCCGCCGCGGACGCCCACTCGCTTCCCGCCGCCGACCGCCGTGCCATCTTCGCCCTTCTTTCCGTCCACCGGTCGTTTCTCCTAGTGCCCATTTTCAACGCCCATCGCGTCCTCGGCGCAAATTTCCGACGCCTCCTTGCCTTGTCGCTGTCACCCAACCACCCCGCCGTGATTCCCGCTTCGTCTCCGTCCCTCTGCGCCACCACCGCAGCTTTTTCTTCCTCGCGCGCGCTCGCTCGGTCCAAAGCAACTCCCACGCGCGAACCCTGCCTCGCCATCACCGCAAAGCCTTGTTCCATCACCCATCTGCCAAGCCACGACTTCCGCGCCCGTTCGGTCACCTCCCCCAGCTCGCCCACGCCGTCCTCGTCGTCCTCCGTTGAAATTTCGCCGACCGCTCTCTCTCCTCCCCGCCTCCGATCGCTCCTCACCTCGCCCGGCTATAAATAGCCCCAATCCCCCTCCATTTTCGGCGCCCCGAGCTCCCCGCAAGCTCTTCTACCTCCCCCGCTTACCCATTCCGTCTCCAGTGCTCTCCCCGCGTCGCGCCACCGCTTCTCTTCCCTGCCTCCGGTTCTCACCGCCGCCCCACCTCCACGCTTTCTCTTCCGGCCATTTTCGCCTACCGCTGAATTCGCCGTGAGCCCCTCGTGCTTCGCCACCATTTCTTCTCCTCTCCCGCGTCACCATGCGTCATTTCGCCGGTCATCTTCTTCCCACGGCCAAATCCCCTTCGCCTCACTCGCTCGCTTCCTCTTCCTCTTTTCATCGCCATTTGGCCCCCTGCCACTACCGCCTGTCATCACAGACGTGGGCTCGCTTTGCTAACACCCTCCACGCCACCGCCACTGGCCCGCTGCGTGATCCATCGCTCCTTCCCAGCTGCCCGGCTACCAACATCGCGGCGCCTGTGGGCTTCCACAGGTCATACAGGTTGCACCAGTGGCCAAATTCTTGCACAATCGTATGCCCCAAGCCAATTTCATTTTTCGAATTCCTTCGGATTTTCCCGGATTTTCGTTTTGTCAAAAAAAAATCCGAAAAAGCAAACGAAAATCCAGGAAATTCCACAAAAATCCCAAATATTCCCAAAAATCCAAAAATAGCCAAAAATACATATTCTTGATCCGTTCGAGCCGCTGAGTCCAAAAATGATCTCCGTTTCGCCATATCAAATCCGAAAAATTCCAAAAATACCCTTGAGCTCCATTCCGGCCATTTTCTCTCTCGTTCCTTTTCAGTTTTTATTTTCTTTTATTGTTTTATTTGTTTATTTATGGATTTCGCTTTTTCGCACTAGATTCGATCTTGGAGCGACTCTCGGAGCAAAATTGGAGCTGGAGCAATTCTTGGAGCCGCGCCAGGAGCAAGCACCGCACGAGACCAGACACGACACCGACCGTCTCTCGTTAGGCGAACCTCTAACCTCACAAGGCAAGCCAAACTCCTTGAACATGTTGAATCCCATTTTTCGTATAATTATTGTATATGTAGATTTAGTTATTGCACTTGATTGTAAATAGAGTAGCAATTAAAAAGAGCTAATTTGGAAAGACATGATTAGTTAATAACCCACCCCCTTGATTAAAACCATGTTGATTACGCCATAATCATTTGTCAACCCTAGATTATCATGAAATGAACCACGTAGGGTAGTTAAAACTATAATCTCTACTTTTATTTAATTACTCAAAAACCCCGAATGTCGATTTGGGGCTTATTTTAAAACTACTACGGTTGGGGATGCACCGGGGACCACTTGAAGGTGGTTGCGCCCACCTCCAACCGATGACCGTGCCTGTGGTGTTGTGTGTTGAGTATGTGGACCGTCACTGTTGTTTTGTGTGTTGGGCTGGTCTTCGGCATTTAAGGATCAACCCCCTTGAGCAAAGTAAATAACTTAGTCCTCTCTCAACCACAAGCTGGGCCGGTCAGCTCTGTTGACCTAACCCAACATAGCCCGGTATATTGTTTTTCCCCTTGGAATGCCTACAGGTGGTATCGCGTGGGTTTGGGGCGTGGAACGGGATGGTGCGGCCATTGCCGGTTCTCATAACGGTAGGTGTTCCTCAGTTTACCAGCATGCGCCGCCCACATTGGCCCGTGGGCATTGTAGACTGGGGAACCAAAGCTTAAACCTACTGGGTAGGAGCTAAAGAGGGGAAATTCAATGAAAGGTTATGTTCATCTCGGTCGGCCGCATGCATAAAAGTTGCATGTTAATTGCATGGCACTAATGACCGTAGATATCTTGTGGGTAAAGTTGAGTAGCTCTGCAGAGTGAACCAAATGGTATTCGAATATGCCGTGCTTCCTAAAATGAAGTCAAGTTAATTTCGGTGATTCCAAGAATCGAGTTTGAGTAGTTTTAATAATAAATTAACCGTAATTCAGGATTTTGTTAATAACTCTGTGGTTTACATCATGTCGATGATGTTGTTGATGATTTGTGTTTCAAATGTAATATATATGTTAAGTTAAGTTCTAGCTCATGCATCCACTAAATACTTAAACTAGAGCCAATCACTTGAAACCCTGTGCATGTAATATTCAGAATATTTCCGTGTGGTTTGTTGAGTACGGTTGTGTACTCACCCTTGCTCCTAATCCCCCTTTTTAGATTTCAACGAAGTTGGCGAGTGTCGAAAGAACGTCGTTAGCATCGATGCTTGGTTTTGAAGACCTTGGTCTATCTGCTCGAGCCTTTCCTGTGGTTGTTTTGGTAATGTATCGGGTGCCAGTCGCACCTTTGTAAAACTCTGGCAGTTAGGCCCTTAATTTATCTATCAAATATTCGCATTTGTGTTTATGTCTGGCAATGTGCACTTGGTTACCCACAGCTAAACTCCTGGGTAGCTGTGAGGGTATTTATATGCACCTCCTGAAAAGGGCGGTCCGTTACAATAGACGATTTGTGTAGCTTTCGCCGTGCCGAATACCAAATCAAACCTCCTATGAATACTGTCGGTGTTTCACATAACCGGCAAGTAGATTTGTAAGTATAGGGGATCGCGCGCCCCCTCTCCTCGAATGGTTAGGCTAACGAAGTCTCGGATGAACATTGGATCGAGCTAGGGAGTCCCAAATTTATACTGGTTCGGGCCGAACGTCCTTACTTCCAGTTTGTGGCGAAGGATCTTGTTGATCTGGGGTATGACGGATTACATGCGAGGACTAAGGACAGGCCCTTAGCGCTCGTTTGTGTGGGTGAGCTCGGAGCTGGTCCGACCTCCCTGCCTGGGAGCGAGCCGGATGCTCAACGCCCGGAGAGAGTTTTCTGGTTCATGAAGAAGAAAGTGAGGGAGAGAGCCCCCGACCTAGAGATCCCACCTCTCCTTATATAGGCGAAGAGAGCAGGTTACATGGGGTCTAGGAGAGAGGGACAACCAGGGCGCACTATCCTTGGAGATTGCGATCTTCGGAATTGACGGGTCCCTGCGCGCGCCATGATGCTTTTTAGAGTTCACCACCACGCCCCATCGGTAGGGTTAGTGGCGATGCTTGCTGGGAAGGCACGCCTCGCCCTCTGTCTTTGTCCGAGGTAGGGGCTGCGTGGGCGGCGTCTCTGACGTTGCTTTGGGAAGGAACGCCTAGCAAGATTACCTTGTTCAGATGAGGGTTGGCCGACCTCGGGGTCGATCGATGCCGTGGCCGTAGTCGCCTAGACGGGGCTTTTCCGGGGTCCCGACCAGCGACTGGGTCGAGGAACGCTTGTGCTTTCGCTCGGCGGTCGGGTAAGAATGTTCGGTAGCCCCGACCCGAGGCCTGACTGTGGGTTGCTAGGAGTCTGACTCGTGATCGGATCGGCGCGTTCCGTGGGGCCGTGTCGTAGGTGGGAGATCCCTCGTAGCCTGACCAAGACCTTGCTGTGAGGTACCTCTGGTATCAGTATTCGTCAAATACGTATTGTAATAATCAAAAGCTTCTTCGCAAGAATCGAATACTAAACCCTCTATGGTACTAGAACTGGGTAGTTTTATAAAGATGGTTTTTAAGTTTGTCATGAAGCATACTATGAGGTATAGCTGATCAAGACAGGATTTATCTCTTTATACAATGGGAAAGATATCTCTATGTCACTTGTGTGGATGGATTCCGATAACACATGGCCATTCTACTCGCGGTTAAAGAGTTAACCGTAGTCGAGAATTCCGAGTCACGTAATCTAAAAAGAGTTGCCGAACTAACTAAACAAGGATGTCACTACTCGTTATGAGTTTGATCGATATCATGAGGCAAATGGAAATGTATATAACTATGCATTGTTAAGGTTCGTCTGATATGATCTTTTTATATAATCAGGAGTCAGCACGCTCTGCTAGGAACCGCTATCGATTAATGGTCGAATAAGAGTACTTGGGTCATGTCCAAGCATACATAAAACTATAGGGTCGTACGTTTAAAGGGTTGAAACTTAATTCAGATGGTTATCCGAATTTTGACAGGCTTTGAATTCCTAACGGGCTTTAATGTAGAGAACTATTATAGGGCGTGTATATAAAGGGAGGAGGTGGTGGCTTTAGGTTTAGGAATTTGGAATTCCCGAAACCCTGGCCATCACACCTCTTTCATCCAAAACCGCACAACAGGCATTAGCACTCTGGCGCGTGATGTACCTGCCTCGTACATGTGAATACCTTAGAGGCATTGTTATAAAGCTTCAATATTAGAACGACCCGCAACATATGACGATCATAAGGAGCTGTTGGAGGAGACGCGAGGCTAATACGACTACAACTGCACCAACGCGCTATATTGACTCTACTTTCGTTACGAATCTGCACGTGTAGTGGTAATTTCATGATTTATAACTTGTGGTTCTTTAGTTACATGGTAAAAAATTTTGTTTTTATACTAGAGTAGCATACCCATCCCCTTCACCTCTGTCAACTGTCTCCTGAACATGTTTTACGCTACGATGAAACTAGAACACGTCAAAGACCATTTACAGGCCCTTGAGAAAAATTGCAGAAATTAAAGAATTTCCATAGTTTCTACATGTCTGCAATACTACAGTCGAACGGGATACTTGGAGATCAGAACCGAAGCTGCAATTCTGCAGGCACTAGGAGTTTCCATATATTCTACATGTTCGCTGTACTACAGCTGCTAAGATCAGAACCGCAGCATGTAATTACCTAGTCAACAAAATTTTGTTACACATACTACAAAAACTACTGGAGATACTCATTGGAATAGAATTTACGGCAAGGCCTGCCAAGTTACCCAGACTGCTCAAATATAGCCACACAAACCAAATCCGAGCTCCACTAGGATGAACTAACAACACAGACGGATATTGCCCAGAGCTGTCACCAGATGTGCAGAAAACGGAAGCAAGAAAGGTGATGGAAAAGCTACTTCCTCCACCGTGCCCTTGCGGACGATCTCCTGAACTGAGCGGCAAACGAAAGCGATCGCTGCCCACAGCGGCATAGCCTCATAAGTTTTTTATAGGATATTTTTGTTTTTTTATTAAAATTTTTAATTACACATAATCAACTTTTAGTATATAATTGACTTTAAGTCTGTTGGTGAAGGGATTAAGGATTCTACTCAAGCTCACTTCCTTACATTTTTACGAAAAATCCTCTATATAGTTTAATTGAAAAATTTGTTAGGTATGCTCTCTTTGTATTAGAGTTTTAGAGCTTAGTACACTTTCAGTAGTTTTAACTTACCAAAATCCCTCTTGGTCAGGGACGCATAATAAGTGCTGCAAAAAGAGAGGGTTGAGTCGATAAATAAGAATAAGAACAAATAAGGTGGAATCATGGTTGTTAGAACCTTGAACTTTAATCGAAACCGAGATGCTTTGGTAGGATCATAGTTTAGCATTTAACCGTAGAATCTAACATCCTACCTGATTCTGGCAAAAATACATTTTGTCATTTTGCCGTGTATTCAAGAGTAGTATAGTATGAGTTGTTTGCCACCTAATTTTGTTAATTTTGTATGTTGTAAAATATATTTGTTCACCCACAATCAATTAATAATGCGTCGAAGAAATTGCAAGAACGGAATAGGGAGCACACAATGTACGGAGTAAATAGTTCTCTCTCTTTAATAGATTAATTTTTTGGTATAAAAGGGGTGTCTGATATATAGAAGAGAATAGCAAAAGATAGATTCGAATTTGTATACATAGAGATAGAATCTAACCAAATAGAGACTCAAATCTATCTATATCATAAGAGCGTATACCTTATTCACAACTATAATGGTAGTTTTGATTCCACGTCATTCAAAGTTACGACTAGAATAGCACTTCTAACAACATTGCCATTATCAAACCATTTTACACCAAGCAAAGAAAGAAATAAATAATCACTAGATCAATATCCGTGTGTTGCTACGAAAAATAAAATTGGTAATGAAATATAAAGGTCAAGCAATAAAAGAAAATTGTGCTACAAGATCAAACATCTATTTCTCCCAATTACAAAACTTTTTATGGTTTCTTCTTCAGTATGAATTAAAACCAAATATATTGTGCGTAGCAATATATATTACCAATCTCAAAAATCAATCAATCATTTTTATCCCTTTTTGCAATTTATATTACCAGCTCGCGTTCCTCTTCCTCTCGCCATGCCCGCAGTAAACGCTCATCGACGCTCGACCTCGTCTTCCTCGTTGCCTCGCTCGTCTCGCTATCCACCGCTTTGTAGGCGACATGGGGCTTCCCGAGCACGCAGGCGCCATCGCCGGCCACCGCCATTCGGACCATCGCCACAACGCTGTCATGCTCGGGCGTCCGCCGTCCTCTCGCTCGCGTTTCTCCTCTGCCGAAAGCACGCCATGGTGCGCTGTGGAGTCCGCCTTTCTCGCCACCCACTTCGTCGCGCACGCTATGGCCACGTATTCAGTCACCTCGAAGAAAGGGGCCACCGCCGCCACCCAGTTTTTGCACCTCTGCATCTTCTGGATCGCCACCACCATTGGCGCCGCGCTCTTCTCCGCTTCGGCGATGGTCCGCTGCACCGATGGTTCATTGCTCTTCCAGATAACCCTCTCGCCTTTGCCGGCTTACTCGTCTCCATGCCTCTAGCGTACCTGGCCATCACTGGCTTCACCGGTCATAACGCCAGAGCCTATGAAAGTGAACCAGAAAACACCAGCGCCGAGGCGCCCGCCACGCCATGCACCGCCACGTAATTCCTCTCTCTCGCGATGTTCAGCTGGATCAACCCATTTATCTCTAAGGGGTATGCTAATGGCTCTTTTACCGCTGACGATGTCCCACCGGTGTCGTCGGGGAACCGCGCCGAAGCGTCGTACGCTTTGTTCATGTCTAACTGGCCGGCGCTGTGTAAGTTCAAGAGCCATTGGTTTTGGTGATTGATATAGATTAATGTTTAATCCTTGTTTAATGACAAACCTAATCATTATGAGACTAACATGTCTATTGAGCAATTGTTTAATAGTCTCATATTTGGAATGGAAAATGGAAAACCCAAGATATATATGCGCATTCTTTCTAGTATTAATTGCATACTTTGGATTCAAGTTAAAGTATGAATGTCCCCATTGTATTAACCACAAAATGTGCATCATGTTTCCCAATTCATATATTAAAATGGATGCACACATTTAGGGGGAGTTCACACTCTAACTTGAAGAGTCAATTTAAATGAAAATTTAAATTGAGTTCATTTGTCTTATTAATCGTTAAAGAAAAATTTCATCATGTGTTGATGGTGTTTCTTGATTAATTAAGGACAAATGAACAGTTCTTAAGTATAATGAAGCATGTGTTGCATTATTGTACTTAAGACACATTTTATATCATTCAAATTGATTAAGAGTTGTGCTCAATTGATCTAAAGGCATCCATTATATGTTAATGGAGTGTAAGAGATAATTGAGACAACCATGCATCTTGGACTAATTATTTTATGAGTTGTGATTGAGTTAGGTTAAGTCCAAAGATGGATGAGATGATGAAAACGGGACAAGAACGACATCATGAGATGATGAGCCTCAAAAGGAGATCCCGTAGAGATTAAGAGAAGAGTCGAGTGATAATCCCGTGGGAGCGTAAGAGTGAAGATCATAAAGACCCTAAAGGGGATTGCGTGCATGCGGCGGCTCAAGGTATAACTAGATAGGCTAAGGACTTTCTAATCTTTGAATCTAGTTTTTATTGCCGTACTATTAAGAAGGGTTGAGTCTTAGTTTGAGTTTCATCATGTGTTGATGATCTCAATCCCGTGTTCACTCAAGCTTAAATCTTATTTGGATTTGTTTTTTGCATAGAGCTAACCATTTGACATGTGTTGCGAATGGGTTAAGCTTATGCTTGGTTATTGTTGCTTTATGCTCTGATTTGCATATGTTGCAAAGAAGAAGAGCATATGCATTTGGTTTTCGCATAAAGCTTTGATTTGCATGTGTTGCAAATAGGATAAGCTTATGCGTTGGCTTTTGCGTGAAGATTCATTTTTGCATGTGTTGCATTTGTTAAAGCTTCATGTTTTTTGCTTTTGTTTGTAAAACAAATCTTTCTTAAATCAAAGTGTTGCTTGGAGTTAAGTTTTGTATGTGTTGTAAAAGGAGAGAGCTCAAGCATGATTTGGTATTTATGTGGTTTGTATGGGGCTAGAGGCTTGCATGTGTTGTAAGTAGAGAGCTCATTCGTGTGATTTGGTTTTAGTGTAGTTGCATGGAACTAGAGAATTGCATGTGTTGCAATTAGAGAGTTCATGCACCTTGATTTGGTATGGCTAGGAGCTAGACTTTTGCATGTGTTGCAAAGAGTAATGCTCAAGCATGAAGTATGTTTGATGTGTTATTTGCAAGTTCGTTGTGCGAATAAACCAAGATCTATGAGTCCAGAATTCCGAGAGCATGTGAGTAGGGCTTGCAACAGGTGTTTGCGAGTTGACTGGATCTCGTGTTGACCTTCACATGGCTAGGGGAATTAATCTCATAGACTCGGGTTTGATTTGCTTAATACGTTTTGCAAATAAATCTTGAGTTGATTGCGAAATGTGTTTTCGCAAGTTGGATTTGTTATTTGCAAATGTGTTTTGCAAATGAGCTTAGAAGTTATGCGTTTCAATCCTAGAGCATGTGTTAGCATTTGCGAATGTGTTTTGCAAAGTGTCGGTGTCATGTGTTGATCCTTACATGGTTAGAAGGTTGATCTCATAGTTTCGTGGTTTATTTGTGAAATGTGTTTTTGCAATTTGGTTGAGATTCTTTGAGCATGAGTTAAGTTGGTGCAAATGTGTTTTGCACAAGTGCATGATCATGTGTTGATCATCTATTGGCTCAAAGAATAGTATTTGGTTTTTGGAGAAATGATTTTAGTGTGCAAATCTGGATTTCTTCAAAACGCCGGCTGTCTGAGGTGCATTTTGAGGTGCATTTTACAGTAGCATCGCTAGGGAGCGGTAGTGTCAAGACTACTACCGGATGGGCTACACCGGTAGCTTTATTGCAGAACAAATGTTTTCTGAGATGGGCGTAGCCTGCACTACCGCTCGGCAGGAGCGGTACTACCGCAAAGTCGGCACTACCGGGCCTCAGAGGGCGGTAATGCCGACTTATGACCGTTGCCGACCGTTGGAGGTCGAGGCCGGTACTACCAGCCCTCAGAGGGCGGTAGTGCCAGCCCTGCTGATTTTTGCCCGAAATGCCCCCAAACGACTAGTTTTCTTGGTGGGGTTATAAATAGACCCCATGGGGGGCTTGGGCAGATTGTTGCTGGCTTGGTTGAGTTTTTGGGTGAGGTGTTGCATGTGTTGCACACTCACATTTGATTCTTGAGCAAAAGAGTGAGACTAATTGCATGTGTTGCAATTAGGAAGTGGATTGTGAGTCTCTTGCGTATGTGTTGCACTTGAGGGAGGCCTAGGTGCATGTGTTGTACTAGGTGATCACCGGGAGCGCATGTGTTGTGCTCGGTGAAGTTCAAGCGAAGGATTCAGCTTGTTACTCTTGGAGGTTGCCGACTCCTAGACGGCGTGAGGCGTCGTCGCGGAGCTCTCAAGGTTGTGAGAAGCCCGCCAAGTTTGTGAAAGTTCGGTTAAGCTTCACGCAAAAGCGTGAAAACCACATCTAGTGGAATCGAGGCGGTGCTCATTATGAGCCGGTCCAAGGGTTTGGGCTAGCCTCAACGTGGACTAGGGGAGACTAGCAAGTCTCCGAACACCACGGAAAAATATCGGTTGTCTCATATCTCATTTATATTCAAGCATTTCTATTATCGCCATATTATTGATTGCTTGATCATATTAGAATTGCTTAGTATTTGATTGATTGTTCAATTTAGCAATTCTTGTATAGAGACATAATTTACTTAGTGCACTAGTGAGCCTAGTTGATTTAGGCCTTAATTGTCAAAACCTAGTTTATCGCTTCCACATTATCTTTGATTAGATTTTGACATAGGGGTTGATTAGAGCAAATTATTTTAGTGAGCGATTAATCTTGTAAAACGCTTATTCACCCCCCTCTAGGCGCATCCTCGATCTTACATGCTGGGGTCACGACACCCAGTGGGCGTCGCCTCTGGCGTCTTCCGCCGCAATTACTATCGATCGTGGCCTCACCTCCCGCACTCGCGCCATGTACGCTCGGTCATCATTTATTTATCGGTTCATCAAGTTTATTCGCCGTGGCACACGACATGGAAGATCTTGAATGAATTCTCTTGATTGATTCTGTGAAAACTGACAAAGATATGTAGAGTACAAAAGGAATGATTGGTCGGTTATTAATTACCAAAGAATAATGAGGATTTTGTTAATAATCACCATATTTAAAGAGATATGGTCATCAGAATCGTGAAAGAATAATTAGCTATAATGATTGGTCATTATTAGAGATATGGCGCGGGGTACTAGGAAGAACGGACCGTTGCCACCAACTATAAATTTATATTAGTAGAGAAAATAAAAGTTATCCATGTGATGTGGTAGTATGCGCAATTTTTATCATAAGAAAAGTTTAGATAAAGCATTCCTTAACAGTCTAGATGCAGAAGAAGTACGATAAATTTGGTGAGTTGAAGCAGAAGTGGTTCCCCTGGTGGTCAGCATGATGATGCATAAATTCGATCGATGCAAATAACATTATATAATTTTTAAAATTGTTCAAGCATGTGTAAAGGTTTTTCTTTGCAAACTGTGTACGAAAAATTAGTAGACTTCCTCTTTGAAATAGAAATTGACTATTTCTACTATACCTATCTGTACATAAGACCTGAAATTGGTAATTGCATATTTGTCTTGATTTAATCAAGCTATAATCTAAATTGATCATGGTTTTGCTGATTTTTTTCTTCTCTTTCGGTCATCTAAAATGGTACAATACTTATCCTAAAATTACGGCGTTAAGTAATATGTAATTTCGGAAAAGCTTTACTGCAATTTTTTAATATTTGTTTTAGTATTTGTAGTGTTTCACTTAGGTTTACCGGATTTTTTTCTATGTAAGAAATTAGTCTTAATTGTTTGTGTGTCTTTGTGTTTTATAGGTATCTATCAAACCCTTTTTTTTTTTTGCGTAAGTTTGAATAATCATGTGTTCTAGCCTTTGTCCTTAACAAAAACAAAAGCCAAAGGTGGATTTTGGAGCTACGATGCAGAGGCCAAAAAAAAAAAAAGTGACTGAAACAAAACAAAATTTAATCAGGCGAATGATGTCATCGATGCTCCATGTTATCTAAACGTGAAGTTGAGATTGTTTTTGTTGATAATACGATAACACGCACTATGATGTTACCGTAAACTAACATAATCACCTGCTTAACAACATGGTCAAATATTACGATACAGTTTTTTTATACAACTTTAATGTCTATAATTGAAAATACAATATACAACTCTAACACCTATATACGATTAATATGCACCATTATAAGCTTCCCACCAGAATAAACAGAATAGATCTTTCTCCTTTTCTCTCGATTAACGAGAGAATTTATATAATTTTAAGATTATTATGGAATTTTCTTGCCCTCAAAACAGGATAGTGCCTGAAATCTCACCTCTTGTTTGTATGTTCTGGGGCTGAACATGGGTTTGCTGCACAAGGATCAAATCTCCTACCAAGTACCAACAGGTCAAGATTTTTCCCAGCGAACAGGAAAACGATGCAATTCCCATTCACGAATCATTTAACAGAATAATTCTGGATCGTCCCCATGTTTCTGCCATATGTTCCACCAACCAGTCCACAACAAACACTAGAGTGTCGGAATGGTACTACGCACACACGAAAATGGTGACAGAGAAGATACATGCATACGTGGATCCAAGACCGCATAGACAAGCCAGCTAACGGTTATAGGGATGAAGCGGAGGAGCAAATGGAAGCTGCTGGCCTCCCTGCCCGGGGAAGGTCATCTGAGGCCCCGTACCAGGGGGGAATTGGTTGCTGTACACTGGAAAATGCGGCATAGTTTGCCTTGGATCTTGCGGCAACGCCTGGCTTCCGTAACCTGGAGGTAACTGATGCCCTCCGTGGCCAGGGAACGGCATTGCATGGGGCCCAGGTGTGTTTGGGATTAGATGGCTTCCATTGCCGGGGTACTGCATAAACTGAGGTGAGCCTGGAGGTAGCTGATGGTTCACAGGGCCGGGCATCTGTTGATTTCCTTGGACTGAATGTTGTACCATTTGAGCTTGAGTTGAGCCTGGGGGAAACTGTTGAGCTCCATAGCCTGGGAACTGTGGAAGAACACCAGGGGCGCCTTGTAGGATTCCAGCTTGCAAGTGTGGCTCAATGGAAGGATGAGAAGGTAGAGAAGCTGATAGTGCTCCGGGTGCCCCCATAATAGTTGTAGTCCCTGGTGGCAGTACTGCACCGGTGCCTGCGGAAGGAACACTGCTGTATGCACTTGCGCTAGCACCAGCTGGACGGACGGGCTGAGGACCAAGAATGGAAGGTTGATTGCAGGCTGGAGCAATGTTCCCTCTGGTGTAATCTCTTCCTCGCTCGTTGTTAATCTGAAAACAGATCATGCCATCAACAAATGGGTTTTTTAAACAATGAAGTATTATTATTTGTAAAACATCACTAAAGGATCTAGTACATATAATACAAGAGTTCAATAATGGCTCATTTCAGCCACGAAAGTGCACTGATATATACTCCCTCCGTTCCAAAATATAGGACGTATTAGAATTCAAAAAAGTCTTTTGAAGTAAACTTTGACAATTAATTTTTGTTATAATATATTATGAATTGTTATGAAACCAATAATAATTGAAAGATAAGTGAAATATGAATCAATTGATATATCTTTTGTAAATTAAACATGCACATAATTTGACTAATTCTTGGTCAAAATTTATGTAATTTGACTTTTCTAAATTCTAATATGCCCTATATTTTGGAATGGAGGGAGTATCAAGTATGGATATAGTGAGGAAGTGATAAATATTACCTTAACATTAAGATCGGTATGGCGTGAAAATGTGAGGTGAAGCTTGCAATATCCACCTTCATATATGCTGTGTCCTTCTAATGCTTCTTTAGCTGTAACTGCAGTTTGGATGTCTACAAGAAAAGCATAAAAAGATTGAGAGACATGTAGTGCACCAAAAGATTTTGATTTTTTTTGGGAGTTTTGTACAGCTGCAAATTGGTTTTTACCTGGATACTGGATTAATGCCTGGAAGCCAGAATTTTTCTCAAAAATAGCAATCTTTTGTACAAACCCAAAAGCAGAAAAAACCTGCCAATCACAGGAGACCAAAAGGTTGGTTGCTGCAAACTGTGTGCATATGATGATTTAACATCAGTGTGTAACACATTACCTCGTGAAGCACTTCTATTGTAACAACATACTGCATATTCTCAACGGATGCAAGCAGAACATTGCTCTCTGCCTCCTGCTTCTTCCCATCCTGGGAATAACCCAACCACTATATTAGCATAAGAAAGAACAAAAACAGAAGCATATTTGCACAAACGTTGGAAGTGTTACCAGTCCAGATCCATCAATAGCAGAAGGCACAACAGGAAGGTATGGGTTAGTGAAGTCCCTAAAGGAAATATTAAACAGAGATAAATGGGTAATCTTTTTGACGGTGAAAGGGGGGAATGTTCAAAAAATAGTTTAGCAGCTGAATGATTGCTAACGTTTTACAAAATGATCAAATAAGTAAAGATCATGAGACAGAAAAACTGTTTCAAATGTAATGAATTTGTCCATCAAACAGCAAGCCCAACAAAATAGTTCAACTGATCAAGAGAGCAACTCTTACCTACTCCTGTGACTCTGAAATTTGACATTTAGAACAGTGTGTGCTGAATAGGTTATTCTTAAAGTGCAGGCCCCATCAAGTTCTGGAAGCAAATAGCTGCAACACAAACACAAAATATGAATCAGTCTCACAAAAGAGTACAACAGAAATATGAATTACTTTAAGAAAAATACCTAGGAATGCATCTCCCATCCAGAGCAGCTTTTGCAGATGTTGCGGTCTCAGCATCAGAAAACTGTATCAATGCCTACAAACCAGATAAACAAACATATCTTCAAATAAAATTGACCAGGACAAAGAAAATCATGCTACTGTTCTCAGAAAGATAAGACAGCATGTGAGGTAGGAACAGTAGGATAGACGAGACATGATACTAAATGAGTAAAAGTAAAGCCATCACCTGATAACCAGATGCCTTCTCAAAGGTAGCAATCTTGTGAACATATCCAAAAGCAGAAAATACCTGGGCACATGCACTTTGGTTGTTAATACAATAAGTAAAATAGTATATAAAATGAAATGCAAGCAGTTAGATAATTGGAAAGTAAGATGAGCTTAAATGGGAAGTGAACAGACAAAGGCTGACTAATATCTGAGTGCAAAGCACCATTGGGTTTTAATTATAAAACATGAAGAAAAGCAGAGCAGCATACAAGATAGATTTGTCACCAATAAATAACAATTATACTAACAGAGAAGAATTCAAGGCAAGTTTTGAATTTTTACTAGCAGATCATTACATCAACTAGAAGCCTTTTAACCCACTAATGACACGGACAATGAAAATCAACTTACCACCTCGCTTCAAACATAGTTAAGATCATAGAGGCTTTTACCATGTTACTAACTGCAGAGTCAACACTTAACATTTTCTAGCATTTGTGATAGATGACCTAGAAAAGGAAGGAGTTCAGCAAGAAGCAAATCTAGAAGCATTGACATTCCTGTGCCACCCAAGACAGGGAACTAAGTTCAGGTCACCAAGCTTCTAACCCAAAAAGGCAAACTTTTAGCTATATCTTTGCAGCAGCAGCCGAGTAAACTGTTCAAACATTCTTTATGAACTGCTCATCCATACATATCACCCTTGAAGCTCAATTTAACAGTGTATGGTACAACTAACAAGTGCCGATCACTTAAGACTACAGAGCATAAAGATTGCAAGCAGCATTCGTGCAAGCCAAACAGTTCTGCCCGAAGTGTTTGATAAAGGAAGTATATGGAGATGGGATTTCAAAAACATAACAAATCGTATGTTGAATGGACTTCAGTCGCTGCAATTTTTTTTACTATTATTGATTTATATTTCCATATAAAGTATGACACACCAATGTGAAAGGCTAACTGTTTCACTTCATTACCATGATATTGTTTTTTTTGGCTATATTCGATGATTCCAGTGTTGTAGTCTCCAGTTGTTCTGTAACATGATTTTTGATGCAAAAACTAACATTCTTCGAGGGATGTGATGTGTGCATGTTTAGTAGTCTTGGCAAAAGGAAAAGTTCCATATGATTTCTATAGGACCACTTGACATTCTATGGATCTTCTCCATATCAATGCAAAATCTCTTAATCCATTTGATCAAATGCTTTCTTTTTACAATTTTACCCATAGTTTTGGCCAAAAAAAAAACTTTAAAGGTTATTGTTCTAGTGAGCAGTTTGTGGATCTGTGGTAGAATAGTAAAGACTAATCAGTTCTTATTTACAGGTATAAAAGGATAGGGACATCAATGTTTTGTGAGAACCCCAACACATCAAACCTGTTTCATCACTTTCATGTAACAATTCAGTGAAACTAGCCATGAGAAAAACCCATCAAGTCTATTATGTCTAATTTAGACCATTATTCCAGCTTCTTCGTCTTGTTCCGGATGGCTTTCTGGAGATGCCTGCAACAAATCTAAACCTCACTTTTTTATCCCTTGCACATGAACTAAAGCCATGAATGATGAGAGAGAGAGAGAGAGAGCGGTCGCGGGGGTAGATGTTACATATCCTAAGGGGATAGTTGGAGGAAAGGGAGATAGGGAGGGGAGGGAAGGAAGGGAAGGAGCAGGCAGCGATGAGTAAGGGAGAGGAAGCAAACACACACATGTGTTCCTGATGCAGTAGCCTGCCATGATACTCCGTGACAACGGCCTGCTAATCCACTCAGACCATGCCAAAAAAACGGCTACAAGTTACTAAGACATTCCTGGGAAATCAAAATATTCCTGCAGACAACATCAGCTGAACTAAAACAAACAGAAATCCTGTCACAACTCTTAACTTCCTTACCAAGTGTAGAACATCAATGCTCACAGCATCTGGCAGAACACCCTCCATCGTCACCAGCAAAACATTGCCAGAAGCTTCCCCCGTGCTCTTGCTGTTCACAATCTCCTGTCTATTGGAGTACTGTAGGTACACATTTTTCCCTCTTACCTGTGCTGGCTCTGCTGATGATGCATAAAATGATATCATAGTAATCGCCTGATTTTGGTCAGCCTGCAACACATCAACAAGTAGAAATTGTGTTCATCTACACTTTTTGGACAAGTGCCAACATATACAGGTCCAGACATCTACTTTTGTTTCACATAATAAGTTATCCTTCCTTCTCAAGGCAAATTATCCACAAAATTTCCATCCACCCTCATTTAATTGCAAAAAATGTCAATAACAAAGGGGTTTTCTTGTGCCAAGACATCTTAATTATGGTTAGTTTTGGTCATTTTACCAACATCGTAAATCTGGTGCCAGAATCTATGATGATTTGTAATTCCCTAAAAAAAAAACAAAGGACGCACATCAATCACTAACTTCAGAGCCAAGTCAATTGAATTATTCAACTTCCAGGAAAACAAAAGCCATGGATACATCTCTAACAACCGATGAACTGGGTAGCCGGGTGGGGTTCGATTGTAACTTCAGTCACAGATTCAAGCTACCTTGTCTATTTAAATGACATGAGTAAATGAGCAGGCCAAAAGAGCATCCACATCCTAGAGCATCAATTTACTTTGGGGAACTGAGCAGCTAAACTAATGCCAACTCCAAATTCGACTGGCTAATTCTGTAATTATTTGGTCATCGCTCTTGAAATCCATGTATAGAGGGAAACGGCTAATACTCACGAATTCGATGAAAGCCTGGTTCCGGTTGGCGCCGACGTTGCACTTGGTGTTGACGACCTTGCCGAAGGGGCTCCCCAGCTCGACCAGCTCCTCGTCGGTGCAGTCCCACGGCAGGTTCCTCAGGTGTATCACCTTCGACGGCGGCTGCGTGTACCGGAACTGCGTCTGCCCACCGGAAGCCATCCCTCCACTCCCCCAAGAGCTCCTTCTCCTTCTCAATCTCACTTCCGCCGCACCTATCACGTTCACAATTCGGTAATGACGGAGGAACTCACAATAAATGATACCCTCACAACCATGCCGTATCGGAGCTAGGAACCCGACCTTACGAGCAGCGAACGGCGGCGGCGGTTCTCGTCTGCGACGGGGCGAGGCGAGGGGCCGGGGCGGATGAGGAGGACGGTTTGGATTCTCTCTTTGACAAACGGATTCTCAATTCTGGAGCGTGAGGGTTTGCGTATAGGTAGGATCAAATCGAGAGGCCTATAGCTTCCTAGGGTTTCGTGTTGGGCTCTTAATAGTCAATAGATGGGCTCTCCTGGGTTGGTCGGTACGCTTGGGCCATAGAGATGCAATTAGGTCATTCCCAAACAGATAGCCATTTCGCCAAGTTCAAGTGTGTCACATCAGTTTTTATCTAGATAACCATGTATCTCAGATTTCATCTAGATGAAACTCTCTCACCTCCCATGAAATTCTCTCTATCCCTCTCTTTATAATTACCTTGCTATGTCACCAAATATGATGATGTGTCATGTCATTTAATGAGAATGAAACTCAGTTGAAACTCCCACTAGAAATGGCCTTAGAGGCAACAATCCAACAGCAACCGCATTGTGCTTCTGCTATATTTTAGTATAACTGATTTACAGCTATACTATTTAAAGTTGTGCTTCAATTTTGAGTTAAAAACTCCTCTAAATAGTATAATAGCAAAACAACCAACTAAAATGCTAAACCATAGCAAAAATACCACTAAAAACTACAGCCGTTGAGGAGGAGTTTTTTCAGTTATAACTTCACTTGACTACCTCACATCTCGCTTACTCTGCCTTCTCTGTCGCCTTGCGTTGCCGCTCCATATCACCTCTCCACTAGTCCGCTGCTGTGCTTCACTAGATTACTATCTCTCCGCTTAGTTACCCTTTAAAAGCTATAGCTATAACAGCTAGTTTACTAAACGATATAATAAAAAAAATCACAGTCGCTTGGTACAACTATTTTATAGCCCATCAAACAAAAACAAATTTTTTTTCGGCCCAACGGCAGCCCTGGCCCTAAATCACCTCGTCGCTGACTCGCTTCGTCAGTTCGTCGCCCTGCCCGCACCTCCACCGCCGGGGAAATGCCGCCGCGGAGGCGCGATCGCCGGAGACCACGCGACCCGTCGCCCTCCCGCCCGAGCCCGCCACCCGCCCAGTCCTCCTCTTCGAGCCCCCGCCTCCGCCTTGCCTTCCTCGCGCCTCCCCTGCTCCTCCTCATCCTCGCCGCGCTTCACTTCACCGGCCGCCTCTCCCGACCCCCTCCCCACTCCCAGACGCCGCGGACGACCCCCCTCTCCGTCTACGAGCGCGGCCTCGTCAAGCGCGACGTCTCCGCCCTCGAGATCCTCGCCGTAAGCTCCTCCTCTCGCCTGAGTCTGACCCTATCGTTCCAGCTGTGTGACTTCTCGCGTGCTAGAGTTCGCCGCCACTGACGCGGTGCTTTTGGTTTTTTTGGGGATCGCCTGGTGCTGGTGCGCCGCTTCAGGAGCACGCTACGGTTTCGGAGAACCGGTCGCGCCGCCGCTTCCCCAACCCCGTCCTCGCCTATGTGACCCCCTGGTGCGTCATTTCTGCGATTCTGTGTGGGCATATTCTATTTGCTTCCACGAGTGCTATCCTGTAACATTACACCCACAAATTGTGATGGTTTAATAGGCAATTGTCTCAAAGGTGGCGCATGAATATGTAACTCGTTATGCCTCTATAACCCATGTTAATAGTGAGTCGTTTTTTCTGGCTAATGGCTATTGACTATAGAGTGAACTTCGTTCGAAGAAATCATTCCTATTTTTGTAAAGAAGTTCCAACGCAAATGTACTTGCTTCAAAGAAATAACAGACTTGTTTGCAGATTTGCAGCAACCTAATTAATGTGTATAGTTAATTCCTAGTGTGAAAATGGAGGTAATGGTGGGTTGATATCAGATCTTAAAGGGGGCAAAAGAGCTGAGGCGAGATGTGTTATGCGATGTATGAAAGTTAAGGTTTCAAAACTTATACTTTTATAAGAAGTATAGACCTAGATCAAGATATAGATATAGATGAAACAACTGGGATGGATAATTGCCTTTAACACATATTACCTTTTGGTTGCTGTAAAGCTCAATTTCCCTAATATTTTGTACTTCAACATTTTTCATGTATATGCATATTGTGCAATGAACCGCCATGCTGGGTGCATTATGAAAGGAAGTTTGTGATGCAGGAATTCTAAAGGTTATGACATGGCAAAGTTGTTCAGTGCAAAGCTTACTCACGTATCACCAGTGTGGTATGACTTGAAGAGGTCTGTGGCTTCATCTCCCCAGAATGCTTCCATGTATGCTGTTTCCTCAAGCTGTTTTTCAACTGTGTACTTTGTCTAGTGATGGGAATAAGCTAGTTCTGGAAGGACAGCACAATTATGATGCTGGATGGGTCTCCGAACTTCGAAGTAACGGGACTTTGGTAAACCATCTATCTGTATTCCTTTCTATGGATTTCAATATGTATTATGTTTGCAAGGACACATAACAGTTCTGATGTATATCTTTAGAAAAGTTATCCTCTCCAGGTTGTGCATAAGTGCATATAAGTATAAAGATAGATTAGCAACAATTTCTGATTGTCTACTTAGAAAACAACAATTTCTTATTGTCTACTTGGAAGACTGCAGTATGATTTTTTTGGGTATTTTTCTTATGCTTGTTCTTCAGGTAGTGCCAAGAGTTGTCTTAGAAGCATTCCCTAGTGTTGTACTATTGAAAAAGAAGACAATGGACAAAGCTATTGATCTAATAGTGAGTGAATGCAGGTAAGGACATTTATTATTGCATTTCCAGATATAGGTCTTATAATTGTCAGTTTGACATCTGGTTGTCAGTTAATAGGGATAAGGGGTATGATGGTGTTGTGCTGGAATCTTGGTCAAGATGGGCTGTTTATGGTGTGCTAGATGATCCAGAGCTACGTCATATGGTACTTCATTTACCATCGTACATCAGTAATTTCTAGTGTTATTCTAATAAAAAACTTTGCATGACAATGTCCGGATTAGTATGCAATAGATGTCAGTCCATGCAATTGCAGATTCTTGTCATTTAGCTGGTTTGCATTCTTTATCGTTATCAAATTACATTTGAAGTAAAGTTATTAAACAAGATCGATCTCTAATATTTGAACTTATATGATTATATATTCTACCATGATTCCTTTGTTGATTTAGCAGTTATATCATTGCTAATTTGCATTGGACAATTGGGTGGCGTTTGGTTGGGTGGGTGAGGGTGGATGGGATATGGCCATCCATGGATTTGGAGTCATCCAATTGTTTGGATGACTGGATGGATGTAATATGGTCATCCAGTTTTTTGGAATATTCCCTCAAGATGCTGAATAGAGCCATCCAAAAAAAAGATCGAACGGGTTCATCCAGTTTGTTGCATGAAGAGGTGTACTTGGTCAAATTCAAATTTCGCCGAAGTGTACATGGTTAAATTCAAATTTTGTCCAAAAAAATCAAATTTTGCTTGACAATTCAAATTTTGTACAAAAGTTCAGATTTTGTCAGAAAATTCAAACTTCGGTAAAATTTTGTCCAAAAATGTCAAACTGAAATTCAAAACTTTAATTACAACTAGCCTATCTATCTTCATCCATCCAGTTAAACAAAAAATTGGCTCATCCTATCCATTCTCATCCACCCAACCAAATAGCCGCTTAGATGGCTCCATCCTATCCAGATTAGATGGCCATATCCTATCCAACCTTATCCAGGCAATCAAACGCATAATTGGTCTCTTGTTTTTGAGCCTGTTTGTTTTTGCTTTTGATTTTGGATTCTGGCCCCAAAAGTAGAATAAAAAACAAATAGCCCGATTCTAGGAATCGATTTTCACAATCCAATCCACCCATATACACTAGAATCCACAATCCACTTCATGTGCTTTTGGATTCCAGCTTTTAGAGAATCAACTTCTCTACAACCACAATCCAGAATCAGCTTTTAGAGAATCTAAAGCAAACACAAATAGACCCTTTGTCTCATGTTCCGCTACTTCTCATGCCTTAGTTCCCATGCTAGAAGCTAGAATGACACGATTCAGTAAATGAGGGAGTATCAACTTGTTGAGGACAGGCATTATACCTTATCTTTTTGCATGACATTATTTGACATGGACAGAAGCAAAGATTAAAACAACCCAAACATGTCGTAAGATGCATCTCTTTTGGTGAACATTCTAATTTGACTAAATTGGGTACATTCCACACAATACTCCCCCACATCCAGTGGTAACTTCCGTTCTTTGATCAGCTGTATGAAGGAAAATTTGGGGGAAACGAATAAACCATCCAAATGATTATGGCTTTGAGATTACTACTGTGTTGGGTTATCAGTTATGACTTATGACATATTTTTCCATGAATACTCCTCATAGCAAACTAATGGTTAGGGCCCATTTGGAGCGCAGGAACTTTGTATGAATTTCATAGGAAAGAGCTCAATTCCTGTAGGAATGGGAAAAATTCCCGCGTTATGTGCAGTTAAGGATTACACCAAGATAGTTAATAATACAAGCAAAGTGTTATGTATGCTAGTACACAACGAGGATAAACATCTGTCGGAGGTGTTGGATGGTGATGACTTGAGGTAGAACAACGCTATGTGAAGATGGGCATTGATTGGGGGAGGAATAGATCTATGATAGCTAGTCAAGGGAAAGACTCCTTAGGGACTAGGAGACTTGTTTATTCATCTTTTGCTTAATATGAGAGATAACATGGCATCCTCTTATATAGAGTCAGCCCTAACAATCCAACTAACAAACACAGTCTAATTAGCAACCAGTTTGGTAGAGATAAAGCTGACTTAATCTAGTTAACTTGCTAAACTAAGCTGCTGTGTGCGTATCTTATCCTTGGGCCCATATGGCTGGCCAAATAGCTGCCGTTGCGCTCATGTTGTTGCTGCTTCCCTTGGCGCACAAGACAATGGGGCTGCATGTGACAATATCCACTACCATGCACATTACACAAAGATCTAGAACTATCTGTTAGAACTTAGGTCATTTTGTAAAAGAATAATTTTATATGGAGCCTTATTTTTCCCTAGGAGTGTTCAAGAATCACGTACCTTTTTTCTCCTAAAATCAATCCATACTTTTTACATTGTGTAAAGCTATTAAACTGATAAATGAGACAGTTAATTGCAGACGTTGTAGGTGTCTTAGTGAAGTTATTTAACATTCATTATGGGATTCATGAAAAGCAATGGAGGTAGAAAAAAGAAAGATAGAAGGGACTGCTTGTTTGCTTTTTTGGGGGGACTGTTTATTAGCAATTTTAGTGATGATGAGATTGATGAAGATGTGAGACATTGGATACGAGTGGGGTGAGTGAAATGGTACCAAAAATTTGTCTTTGGCAATCAATGATTTGCAAGGCAACTTGGCTTAAAAAAACATGACCATTCTGCCTGGGAATATGGCTATGGTATCAAGGGAATACTGCAGCTTGCATAGATCAGAACAAGCCTTTGATTACTTTATGATCAACATAATAATTTTGGCAAAAGAATAAAAAGGCCACAAGTGGTGGTGTTGACTGCTTACTGTGACCATTCTTATAGTATCTCTCAAACTAGCTTTTTCGGGGGATACCTCATAATACTTTTGCTGCATGCTCACAGGCACTTCAATTTGTTAAGCATCTTGGGGAGGCTTTGCATTTGCTCAGTTCAAAACCAAGTACCAGACACCACTTGGAACTAATTTATGTTATCCCAGCTCCACGAATGCAAGGGTTCAACAATCAAGACTTTGGACCAGAAGATCTCCTGCAGTTGGCTGATTCAGTAGATGGTTTTTCTCTTATGACATACGACTTCTCAGGGCCACAAAACCCTGGCCCCAGTGCACCTCTAAAGTGGATACATTATTCTTTAACAACACTTCTCGAAGCCAAGGGTTCTGCTTCCCATGGCCATTCTCACATGATATTCCTTGGAATTAATTTTTATGGGAACAATTTTCTACTTTCTAAAGGTACACATACCTCATCCTTTCACACCCTCACTGTTGAACAAATAACCTTTCTACGTAGCCATGTGAAACAGAAAGTTCACCCATGTTTCTTTTATGTCCTGTTTGCTTGAAATTTCACTTGACTGACAAATATTATGACATTGTACTTAGTAAAATTCAATAGGCTCACGAATTGCCATTGTTGGCACTGTAGCACGTGGCACATTTTCTAATTGCTCAATCTATTATGATGCTTGCTTGGAGTTTATCTTTGACCAGCATTTGAGAAAAAAATATATTTCTTATTAATGTTTGTATACAGTTGGTGGTGGTAGTGCTGTCACCGGAAGAGATTTCATTCATTTACTTGAGAAGTACAAGCCATCTTTGCAGTGGGATGAGAAAAGTTCAGAGCATTTTTTCGTCTATTCAGATGAAGGTGTGAGACATGCTGTATTTTACCCGACTCTGTTGTCTCTTTCTGTACGTTTGGATGAAGCACGAGATTGGGGAACAGGGCTTTCAATTTGGGAAATTGGACAAGGTTTGGACTATTTTTTTGATGCTCTCTAGGAGTATCTCATTTATGCCTCTGTTATTTGTGGATCAATGTCAGTTAAACAACTACTTCTGTGAAGTACTTCAAAGACACTGTATGGCTTTTGGTATTGTATGCATTTGTATGGGTATATTCTTTTAGCATTGGAACTATTGTCTGATAACGGATCACATCCTTCGTGGGAAATTTTGCCATACATCGACTTTTCCCTTCAGTGAACATACAAGTGTAGTTACAGCAATAAACTAAGTTCCTTTTTTTACAATGTACTATACTTCTTCCTACCACATGATGGGCATTTCCTGGGTGTTTCTTGTACATTTTTTAAAAATTTTGCTACTGCACAATTTGCACCGAGTAATAACCAGATGTACATCACATGTTACAAAATTAACATGGTTGACTTTAGTAATTGCATTTGGTAGTACCAAATCCACTTCATTCGTTAAGTAAGTTTGATGATATTATTTGGGTTTGCCATTGATATGCTTGAATATGTAATTTGACAGTGGAGTGTGACACCTGTATGACGACTGGGGTGGAGCTGGTCCTCGGATCGGGCCAGTGGGGCAATGGCCCGAGGCCTGGTCCAACTAGTCGCGCTGGAGACACATGATGTGCATTTTATATAGCTCATTTACATTTTGTACACCAAACATATAGTTATTTAATTGTGCAATTTCTAATTTTTGTGGGCCATTCATGACTTGATAGTCACTTCAATCATTTAACCTGTGATTTGTGATTAATTCTAATACATAAAAAGAGTAGTAAATTGTCCTGGGATAAGTAATTTCGTAATTTTGTTTATTTAGTTTGTTCTTCCATTTACATCAGGCTTTTCTTGCCTAACCCATGCTTGGTACAAAACAAGTTATTTTTAGCGTGGTTCAGAAAATAGGAGTTAAATCAGCATAAGTTTCTTAGGGACATGAAAATGCACATTATACATCAATGTTGTTTTATTGCATGCAACTTTTTTATTTTTCCTGGTGCTTTTTTGCCCAAAACATCTCTATTTCTTCTGCTGTCCTTCCAGGGATTCGACCAGCAATAAGGTCCCACCTACATAATTCCATCGTAAGAGCAGCGCAATTAGGGAACCGCAAATACTGTTATTTGCTTGGAACTGAAAGACACATGGATTTCGTGAGTTTGTCAAATGATTTTCTTCATGTTCACTCGATACACGTTATACATATGTACAAGGGGAGTAAGTAGGGCACCTGTTCCCGACAAGCTTGTGCATTCTGAAAACAAGATCTTCCTCCTCTTCATTGAAATCAACAAAATGCTGTGTGGTGCTATGAACTTCTGCAAACATTATAAAAGAAAAAACTTGGTCATAAAAGTCAGCAAAAGAACCTACTAGCCAACCATATGGAATTATTTTACAAATGCCAATATTGTGGTCACCACTCACCACTGGAATTTGCAATGTTCCTTGGAGGGAGTTTAATCATATGCTGGAAGGGACCAAAGCTGAACTCTTCCCTATACATTAGGTTGCTCTAAGCCTCTTAACTCTCCGTTTGATACTAAGTAACGGATTATCCTGTTTACCTGTACTTTTTTTTTGGGGCAGTTTCTGCAGTTACGAGTGCGTTGCTTCTTTGTTGGTATACTCTGTAACTGTTACTGTATTTTTCTCTTTTTTGTCACCATGGAAATAAAGCATCAAGATGTACAATATGTAGGTTTAAGGTCACTAAAATTAACAAAATGATATTAGAGTAGGTTAAAGGTCACTAAATTTAACAAAATGATACTAGAAAACTGATGTCGCCGTTTCTGCACCCTTCTACAGCTCTCCCTTTTCGAACAAAAGCTACAAAACGATACTAACTAAAAAGCTCTAGTTAAGAGAAGGGAGAGTAAACGAGGCTAAAAGGAAACAACAAGAAGCAGGATAGTACGGAACCTTTTGTTTCATTCCCATGGCTGGTTTTGGATTTTTTTTCCAAGCCTCCGCTGCTCATATCCGTTGGACGAGAAAATATCACTGAAATGGTGAGGTTAGATTTTCAGGAAGCTCAGGGCCTCGGACCCTTGTTGTGAGTGACTATATTTTCTCTGAGGCTCTGCCCAGGATAAAATATGAGCAAATCTCTGGTTCTTAAAGCGGTGGAGTTGGTAGTCACCTTTCTGATCTAGCTGTACTGACTGGACCTGATGCCATAGGCCACTGACTTTTCCAACTCCCAAATCATCTGGCAGGGAAGATCATACCATTTCAACTGTAGAAAAATACATGCTTGTGAGTTGTGACAAAGTAAGAAAGCAACTTACTCAGTTGAGCTCCTTCATTTTTCTATGAAGTGGCATGGCGCTCAAGCGTTAATACAGCACAAAGACAAAACCTTGTTTTTTTTGTCCCCCTAGTCTTCCATTTGTTATTCCATTTATGTGGATTGGAATTTTACACTCTAACACTTCTTCTTATGTACATTTGTCTCTATATTGGATCAGGGTTTGTGAGATATGGTACGAGCGTGCAAGATCTCAATAATGAAGGAGACAAATCTCTATAGCGGCGTCGAAGCAACCATGGCGAGAGAGAAAGATTTGGCCAAGCTGACTGTAAATTCTTTAAGCATAACATCAGACAAGTATAAGGGATTGTTACTCTTCCACGACCTTGAACCTTTAAGGAGCAATGTATATTTGACATATAAAAGAATTTAGTGCTAAAAAATAACCTAGTCTTTAATCCTCTCGTGCACCTTTTGCTTTGGACGAGTTGATTTGTGGCTTAGGTTCTTCATAACCACCCCATAGGTTTATAAAGCCTCCTTAGTCCTCCTTTAGAGGGAAGTATAAATTCTGCTCCAAAAGAAAATAGGAACTATAATCATATTAGCATTCGTCTAGAACTCCTTGTAGCGCACATTTTCAAGTCCTAAAAGATTAGATATGAGTCACCATGCTCAACTGAAATATTATATTACATTTTTGTTGCTCTGCAGACCCAAAGTTCTTTCTAGATATCAGTTTTGTTTTGTTTTCTTTATGCTGGCTAATTTGAAATACTAATTTTTCTATATAACCAGATTTTCTAGACTGCTATTATGATCACTATACCAAGTTTCACCGTATTCTTTTCCAAATTCCGCTGGTTCTTATTCTTCGGATCTGATCCATAGAAAATAAAAATATTTTGAATGTAACATTAATCTTTACTCCTTTAAAGGAACCTATTGGTGATGATGATGTGTTCTTCGTCCTCCTCGCCCTCACAAACAATTTTGATGCCAACTTGTGGGGCCATCTTCTTTCGCTCTGTTAGGTATTTGATTCTGCATGATTTCATCGCAAGCTCACCCTCCCATCTTGATCCAAAACCAAAAAAACTAGACCAACATGGTCCATTTCAAACCTCAAAGACAACTCACATAACACATGATCGCAAAGCGCAACGATTCACATCAATGGCTAACCTAGGGGCGGGCATGGTGTAGGAGGCGATGGACATGGGTGACTTCTTGACCTCAACGAGGCACTTGCGGCAGTTCCCAATGATAGAGAGGTGGCGGTCGAGCCGGTAGAGTCGACGGTGTCGGGACACAGTAGATTAGGTGGCGGCGACCAACAGCGAGGTTGGAGCCAGCAAGTGGAGGTGGTGGAGGCGTTAGAGACAGTGGAGCCGACGCAGGGCTAAGGTGGAGCATGGCAGTGTCAAGAGGACAGTGAGGTGGCCAGCGAGCGCAGTGGGGTTGTTGAGGCCTGGTTCGCCAGCGTCATGGACAAAGAAACCAAGAGGAGGTGGCGATCAATTTGAGCTGTGTGAGGGCTCGATCCGAGCGGATTGAGCGGCAATGGAGGGCCACCGATGAGGTCAGCGCTGGCAAGGAGGAGACTCAATAGCACCAGAGGCAATGAAGATGATGCTGTAACAACCCAATACTGCCAAGTTCTCGGAATGTCATCACTTCCATTTTCCCTCTAAACTTAAATCACCTTTACTAAGAATTCAAGGGAAAGTCTCCCGAACTATCTCTCCACCAAAGCAACATTCACTAAGAAAAAGGAATAAATTAACATTGAGAAGGATAAATTTATGCACAACATTAAACTTCGAACCTCACGCCGAGAACTCTCGAGACCATACACTAAAAAATGCCTAGAACCATGCACCCAGGAGCAATCTTATTATTAGCGATGATGATAAAAATAAATTAATAGTATCCAAGATAATTTAATCAATCAAACCCTGTCCAATGATATACGCGAAAAAATGTTCCACACAACCACTATCATAATCTAAGTTCATTAACTAATTCCAAATATATGAGCTAAATCTCTAAAGTTAAATGAAGATAACTAGAAGTGTTCGCTAAAATAATGGTGATGCACGTGCTGTATATGTGCTACTCCCATCCCATGCGAGGCGCCATCAACAGTCCCCTAAGGAAACCAACATTAAACCAAGGGTGAGTCCTCTATTAAGCAAGTATATAATAAAATGATAAACCTTAACAAAACCATAAACATCAACATAATCATATCATCTTTCACATAATTAATTATCTCTTATGTCTTTCATTTATGCAATACGAATGCTCGTGCACATGTCTCATAATCTCTTTAGCTTATACTAGTAGTGGAGTACAACAATTGTCGGTGTGCACTTAAGCTCACCCTCTTTCATGTGGGGACCACAAGCCTGTTCTCTTTTATATGGGGATCTCATCTCTACTCCTATGGAGCGCCTGCCAAAGTAGGTTTTCCTCTTCTCACTCCTGTGGGATGTCCATACAAATTAGGCCATATATATCCACAAAAGTCACCTATTTCCATGCCACGAATGCATATGATACAATAATTCTCTTATTTATCTATTACTAGCCATTAACCATTATCCATTACTCATTAACATCATATAACCATCATCGTTCAATAAACATCATTAACATGAACATTCATATGAGCAACATGGTAAACATGTCATATCATAGAGCATCAAGCGAATACACCATCTACCGTTCAACCATGCAGTTGTCTTTTTAACCCTGTGGAGTGGATTGAAATGAAGTCGGCAACAATCTCGAAGTTACTCCTTCTACAGTAGATACACATTCTCAACAAGGTTCCATAATAGTATGTAAACATCAAACAAAATAATATCGCTCCTACACACAATCCCAACGTAAATAAACCCCTCCATTAGACAAATATCCTCTGTTGTCCCTGTGGTCAAATGACCATAACATTTGGCACAAAAATCCAAATATAACAAACCATACGAGTTTTGGAAACTATACAAAATTATCTAGAATTCCCTAGTTGGCCAAATACCATAATCGATCCATTTAAACTCTTATTTTAACCCCGAAGACTATTATGTTACATTATTGGACAATAGGCTTAACAATTTGATATCTATTTTTATATAAAACTAAAAGTAGAAAATCATACCACTTCTGGAAACTAGGGAAAATTATCTAGTTTTGCCTAATTATGGGCACAATTTAATTCGGTCATATATTAGGCAAAATAAGCGATTAACACAATTGCGACCAATAATAACTACTTTATTGACATCAGCCTTTTTGTTGCCATAACTTGCCAAACCAAATCCAGCATTCTTGCACTCTATAGAAACCTTAAACAACCATATACATTATTCCTAATACATTGAAGCTATGAAACAGAACGTGCATGCCCCAAAACTAGCCCACAAAAATCAGAAAAAACACTTCAATGAATCCTACATTAATAATACACTCACGACGCTGCCCACCTACACCATCCAACACTAACATGACTACATAATTGGTATACCACATCACCACGGCGAGGAGCATCATCCTAGAGTTCTACCTACAAACCATCAATTCGCTCCTCCCTTCTTTCATTCTCTTCTTCTTCTCCTTCCTGGTTGGAGCCTTCCTTTTCTTTTCCTTCTTTTCCATTTTTTCTTTTTTTCCCCTTCTTCCTCTTCTTTTTTCTTCTTCCTTTTCTTCTTTTGTTTCTTCCTCCCTTGCATGGCTTTCTCATCTAGTCTCCCTCTCCCATACCTCCTCCCTTGCTACACCCTCCTAGCAGCCGCATTGGCACCACTAAGATAGCAGTGGCGGGGTGGAGGCATAAAGGCAGAGGATGGTATAGGGTGATGACGATGCAAGGAGCGGTGGCATTGGGCTACACAATGCTTTTGGTGGGAAACACTACCCTTTGTAACACCCCCACACATCCATGTACCCAGAATGTCACCAGTATCACTTTTCCCTCTAAATTTAAACCACTTTACCAAGAATATTGGTAACAATTCCCTAGTAGGATAAAATTACATGATAATAAACTTAGAACCTCACGCCTGAGAATGCTCGAGACCACACGCCCAAGAACGCTCGAGAACACGCTCGTGAACGTCCGAAACCATGTGCCCGGGAACAATATTACCTTTGGCAATGGTGAAAAATAAATAAATAATATTCAAGATAAATCAAGTGATTTAAACCTTGGGCACAGATATATATACATATATAATAATTAGGTTCCACGCAACTGTTATTATGTTATAAATGTTCATTGGTTAGTTCCAAATATGTGAGTTAAGTTTTTGAGGTTGAACGAGCTCTAAGAGAGAATGAAGAATAACTAAAAGTGTTCGATAAATCTATGATACATGTGATATATGTGTACTACTTCCATCCCATGCATGCCACCATTAAGGTTACCTAAAAACATCAACAAAGCATGGGTGAATTCAAGACTCAACAAGTATGTAATAAAACAATAAAGTTTTAAAAAAAAACATTGTACATCAACTTATTCATGCAATTCCCCTCAATACTTCAATATTAATTATATTATTCATTAATGAATGCAAATGCTTATAGACGAGTTCCATCTTTTCAACATATACCAGTACAACAGAGTGTCCACCTGTCAATGAACCACTGTTACTCTGTCCTTTTTCATATAAGGCCTAGCCTTGTCTTCTTTGATACAGTGTCTAACTTGCACTCCCGTGTAGTGTTTACTGAAGTATGTCTTACTCTTCCCACTCTAGTGTGATGTCCATACAAAATAGACCATAGATGCCAACACAGGTCATCTCTTTTCATGATATGAATACACATGATGCAATATTTCTCTCTAAGTATTTACCCATCATCATGTAATTATTAAGAACCCATCATAAAATCACCATGTAAATAAAAACAAACATCTCACAATAGCATGATAAATATTTCATCAAATTTAATTAATAAAAACAATCAACCCAATTTATTGTTCTACCATGCACTTGCATTTTTAACAATGTAGATCGGATTGATGTGGAGTCAACACTAACCCCAAAGTCACTCCCGCTCCTACAGTGGATACACAATCTCAACAAGGTGCAACAAGAGCATGTAAACATCAAACAAAACAATATCGCTCATACGAGCAACTCCAGACCCAAACATTCCCTCCATCGAACGACTCCCCTGCGTTGTCTTGGTGGTCGAGCGACCTTAGCTCAGGAGCCCAAATATAGCAAATAAGTTCTAGAAACTACATAAAATTTCCTACAACTATGTAGTTGGCTAAAGGCTCTGACTAGCTCATTTTCAACCCCTGAAGGCTGTTTTGTTAAGATACTGGACAACAGACTTGTTAATTTCATATCTATTTTTATACAACTCAAAAGTAACAAACCATACCACTTCTAGAAATTATAGAAAATTATATAGCTTTTCCTAGATATAGAATTTTAATTCAACCATCTATTAGGCAAAATAAGCAAATTAACATTCTTAGAAGAGAATAACCTGCGACATTGCGAGATCACTTTAATTTACCAGCAACATCTCTTTAACATGAGAAGTGAATAAACCACTCATTGAACAACATCTTTTTCAAAAGAATCCACTCCAAAATCGAAAGAGTCACTACAAAAATACTCACTTTCCATGTAAGCAACTTGCATTAAAAACCTCATAGGTCAAAGGCAAAATCACACAAATTCCCAAAATTGAAATTTCCCTCTTTTCCATGAAATGAAAAGGACCATGAATACTACCACAAAAGCACTTCATTTCATAAATAACATTAGTTTTTTTTTAAAATACAAAAATCAGACAGGAGCCAGAACATATAGTTATCTTTCAAAACATGAAATCGCCAAACATCACACATCATACTTATTTTCCATTAGATCGTTAACTTCAAAGATGATCTCAATATTATGGCGTATCCATATCTGCTTGGGATTGGCTACACTGCATCTGCACGACCATCCGGCACGGAACTACTCCGCCCGAAGCGAGCCAAGCCGGGGCCGCGACAAGGCGACGTGGCATTAAATGCCGCATGCTCGAGGATCGCCCGCCGGAGACTACGCTGCCACGGCTCTGCGCCGACTTGGGTCGGCATCGCACCCACATCCGTGGTGCCGTGCGGCGCTGCCATCGTGACCGCCACGCCCTCTCGCGAGAGAACGCCTGTAATTATTGACTTGTCTCTCAGAATTCCTATAAATACCCCCGCACAATGTATTAGGGTTGGACCTTTGTACTACACCCACACTTGCACACCCCGCTTGCTCACGGAGCCCCTAGCATTGATCGGGCCCCAGCAAGTACTTTGTAACCCGCTTTGCATACTAGTGCAATCACCGGACGAGGGTTATTATCTCCCCGCGAGAGGTCCGAACCGTAAAAACGCCCCCGAGTTCTCCGGTTGTCCCGCTTGCCTCGACCCGCAAGCTCGCACGCCTTGACGTCACGACCCTTGCGGAAAGGGCCCGTTGATCCTCATTCGACAAGTAAGCTCGGTGAAGGACCCCCTGTCCCGAATCGCCGACAGCTGGCGCCGTCCGTGGGGACCGACTGAAGTCCTCCTGCAGGGAATCCCTGAGGATGCCGAACTCGCAAGACAACCAAGACCTTTGCGTCTTCGACGACGAGGAGGACGACGGCAGATTACACGCCAATGATGGTGTGGGCGGTGCGGCCACCCAGAGGGCTACACCAAACCGGAGTCTTTCTCGGCGCAGCGTATGAGAGCGATTCTCCGCCAGCCGAGATACCTCGTCTGCTGGGAGGAGTCCGGCGGCCTTGAACGATCCCGATGCTCCCGACCGTCTGAGCTCAGCCGGGGACATGCATATGACACCTCCTGAGTCGTGTTCGCGGGTCCCGTGCCCCGCAAGATGTCAACGTGACGGGGAGAAATGAGATCCAGGAGGAGCAATCTCCGGGGATCTCCCCCCATCGCCAGCATGGTGCCAACGGCAGCCATCTGGAATTGTCCCCGGGCATGCTCCCGGCGGCCGACCCCGGTCAACCGGAGGGAGGACGCGACGCCGGGGCCGGCGACCAGGCCCGCAAGGAGACCAGCGATTATCACTCCCAGGAACACGCTCGCCACCGTATCCCGAGGTCGCCTCCCGTCGCTCCCCAGAGCGCCGAGCGTCTTCGCACCATGGCGACGGTCGTGCGCGGCCTCCAGAGCCTCTCCAACCCTGCGGATTTGGCGGCCATGGGAGCCTTAGTGGCCGAGAACCTAGAAATGCTCGCCACTGACATGGGCCTCCCTGCGCCTACCGGCGTTCCAGGGGCTCGGAGTGTTTCCCGGGACCGAAAGCGCCATTCCCCGGCCGGTGTCCCCCGGCCGCGCCGGGGACCACGGGAAGCAGCATCGGCGTCACGAGGACGTTCGGAGCAGTCCCCGGCCGCCCCCTCGGGCTCGCGGTCATGTCTCACCCGTCTCATGGCGCCCGCGGTTCCACCTCGAACCGGCCGTCGTCGCCACGGCGCGCGAGCAGGGTGTTTTCTCGCCTCGCCTTATGCGCAAAGGATCGCTTGGCCCTGATCCGCCACGATCGCTATGTCTGGAGGGGCCGCCATGATGGGCCAAGATTCGGTGCGGCTTTCTCGCGGCCCTCACGGGAGGTCACGTGTCGAGCAAGTTCAAGCCCGCCACATCGAAGCGCTTCAACGGACTCGTAACCCGGACGAAGTTTCTTCCATCTACTCCACCGCCATCCAGCGTACGGCGGGATGAGGGGTCATGGTCAACTACCTCCCTACGGTCCTCGACGGCTCCGCCTAACATGGCTCTTCAACGAAGGAGGATCAATCCGCCATGGGGGCTCTCTCGAGGCCTCGCGCAAACTTTCGAGTTGCTATACACGCCGCAACGAGCGCGACCGAGGCGGTGATCCAGATCGAGAAAGAAACGTTACGTGATTTTGTCCAAAGGTTCATCAAGGTGAGGAACTCCATTCCGAGCATCTCGACGAGGCGGTAGTCCGGGCCTTCAAGTTCGGGTCCGCGACGCCCGCTTCACACAAGACTTGAGATCCACCCGACTGCTGCCAACGAGCTGCTCCAGATGGCCGATCGCTACGCCAACGCCGATGGTAGGCCGCATAATGGAAGAGGGCGCCGACGAGGGCAAGTTGCCGCCACCGCCTCGAGGGTTTCCGAGCACGACCCTCGTCCCGGCAAAAAGGCAAACAAGAAAAAGAAGTCGCGGACGCCGATACGGTGGCGCCGCCGATCGCCGGCAACCACGCCCGCGACCGGGCAAGGTGGAAGGCGGTCATATGGCAAGAAGATGACGCGACTGCAGGCGATACCGACCAAGGCCGCGGCCGAGGTCCGGACGCCAAGAAGGCGGCGCCAGATCGCGCGGCGGGCGCCCGGCGGCGCATCGCCGCCGCTTCCACTAAGTAATCGCCACGACCTCCAGAATCGCAGAATTTGGGCGCACGCTGGAGAAGTTCTACAGGGCGAGGACCCATGCCGACTCTCCGAGCAAGGGAGAGAGTGGTAAAGGCAAGGATCCCACGGAAGACGACGAGACATGGCTTATCAGGAGCCCCACAATCACATCGCCGTCATATTCGGGGGCTCCTCGGCCTACAAATCCCGTAGGGACTTGAAGGAGGCCGCGGAGGTTGGCCACATCGCCCAAGGCAAGCCACGTGGCAACTTGAACTCGTGGTCCGAGTGCCATCACGCTCTCCAAGGATGATTGTCCCTTGGAATGACTAAACCTCTGTGGCTCCTGCTGGTCGTAGTCCACCATCGAGAACGCAAAAGTCGGCCGTTCTCGCCGACAATGAAGCTCCTCGACCTCATATCTGTTAAGGTCCCGGACGAGATGCAGTCCTCGTTCTAAGATCAAGAGCATCATCGTCCCGTTTTGGGATCGCCCCGCACCTCGATCAAGCCTTTGGGCCAGATCGTCTTGCCCGTGACCTTCGGGGACACCATGAACTTCAGATCGAGCTAGTCAATTTCAAGTCGTGGACTTCAGTCGGCCTATAACGCCATTCTTGGCAGACCGCCCTTCTGTGTTCATGGTCACCACGCACCACGCCTACCAATGCCCAAGGTCCCCGGCCGAAGCGCCATCACCATAAAGGCGACCACAGGTATGCCCCGAGCTGCGATGAGAAGTCCTCGACATGGTCGGCAACCGCCCCAACAGGCCTGCACTGCGCCGGCCTTTCCCGACCTAAAGTTACCCTCCAAATGGGAGAAACCAAGCGGTCCCTCACGAGGCCGACCGGCCAAGGTTCTCCATTTGGGGTCTTCCTTAGACCCCAAATAGGAACTCGAGCTCATCACCTTCCTCCGGAGGAACTTTGGACGTGTTCGCTGAGGAGCCGTCCGATATGCCCGGGTCCCAAGGGAGGTGATCGAGCACAAGCTAGCCGTCGGCCCGCAAAAGACCCAGTCGCGTGAAGCTCAGCGATTTTCCCGAGAAACAGTAATAATCCGGAGGAACTCGACAAGCTCCTCAAGGCCGGCTTCGTCGAGAAGTCGGCACACAGAGGGCAGCAAACCCGATCATCGCTAAAAGAAAGGGGCAATGGCGATGTGTGTCGACCACACCGCTTGAACGCCGCGTGCCCCAGGACAACTTCCTTTGCCGCGCATTGACCACCGTAGACGCGACGGCGGAGTCCTGTAATGAGTTTTTGGATGCCTATTCGCTATCATCGATTGGCTTGTTTCGGGGGCGAGGAGAAGACTTCTTCTTCACGCCCTTCGGCACGTTCTGCTACACGACCATGTCCTTCGGTCTGCGGAACGCGGGAGCGACCTTCCAGCGCTTGATGCAAAAGACTTTCCAGCAGCAGATAGGCCGGAACCTGGAAGTTTATGTAGATGATATCGTAGTTAAGACTAAAATCCTCGTGCCACGCGGTCCGACCTTGAGGAGACCTTTTGTAACCTCCGAAGGCATCGAATAAAGCTTAACCCCGAAAAGTGTGTTTTTGGTGTAAGATCAGGCAAAGTACTCGGGTACATCATCGGGCCGCAGGGCATCGGTGCCAACCCGGAGAAGATCGAAGCCATCGAGAGGATGCGTCCCCCGAGATCGGTGAAGGAGGTGCGAGACCGACCGGACGAATGGCCGCCCTGAGCCGCTTCATTTCCCGGTCGGGCGAGCGCGGCCTACCCTTCTTTAAGGCGCTCCGCAAACACGATGGTTTCATCTGGACAGACGAGGCTAATCGTTCCCTCGAGGAGCTAAAGCGGTACTGCCCAAATTTCCGATCTTGGCCACACCGAGGTCGGGAGCCACTTTGTTGTACCTCACAAAGAACGCCCAGCCGTAAGCGCAGATCGTGGTAGAGCGAGAAGGACGCAGTCGTCCGTGTACTACGTCGGCGGTGTTGCACGGGCCAAAGGAGCGTTACGGAGGTCCGAAGCTCCTATACTCGCCGCTCAGTAGCCTCGAGGAAGTCTGCGCCACTATTTCCAAGCGCCGCGAGGTCGTCATCCCGACCAGCTTTCCACTTAGGAGATCCTAAGAAATGGACGCCACGCCGGATAGCTTAAGGGGCCATGGAACTAGCGAGTTCGATATCCACTTCTCGCTCAAGATCACGATCAAATCTCGATTCTAGCGGACTTCATGGTGGAATGGACGAACCCCAAACTAACCCACCACCAGGACCATGAATCGAGGCGATTGGCCATTGACCATGTATTTCAACGGGTCCCGAGCTGAACGCCGGGGGTCGGCGTTATATTGGTATCCTCGTGGACCAGCTCGAAGATATCATTCAATTACACTTCCCGCAACGAACAATGCGGCGGAGTACGAGCAGTTCTTGGCCGCTTACGAAGGCGTCAAAGGCGCCGAGTCCAATGGCCGATTGTGAAAGGCGATTCACACCGGTCACAACCAAGTCAACAAGGAGTATCGGTGTTCCGATCGCTCAATGGCGCTTTACTTGGTTGAGGTCGAGAAGATGGAGCGGTACTTGAAATTTCAAGTACTCTACATCCCGGAAGGATAATTCCGGCCGACCAACTTTCAAGGTCGGTTCCTCGCAGATGCCCGCCCCTCGGGCGCTTAGTCGAGCATCCGTGATAAGCCCTCCATTCCTCTCAGAGGAGGCACCAACACGATGCCCGCCACCGGGCGCTAGCTAAGCATCTGCAAAGCCTCCATTCCTCTCAAGAGGAGGCGCCAGAGACGCTGGCGGCGTCTCCTTCTCGAGCAAGGCGCGGATTGATGGCGCCATTCGTCCAATATTTCATACGGGACATTGCCCGAGGAAGAAGCCGAGCGCCTTTCGCAAGAAGGCGGTCATCCGTCTAAGCTAGTAGACGGCGCCTATACCGCAAAGGCACTGCAGAGTCCTCTCCAAGTGCATATCTCGAGAAGAGGGCCAGTTCCTCCTCAGAGATATCCATGAAGGAACGTCCGGAGCCCACTTGTCCTTTCGGACGATCGTGAGCAAGGCGTTCCGGTTGGGATACTATTGGCCAACCACGCTAGACGACGCCCGGGTAATCGTGGCGACTGTCAAGGCGTGCGATTTCCGCCGTAAATCCCACCAGCCGGCGTACGCGCTGCAAACCATCCCACTCTCATGGCCATTCTCGACCTGGGGGGCTGACATTCTCGGGCCTTTCCCCGCGGGTCGAAAGGGTTGCAAATTCTTGCTCGCCGCCATCGACACTTTCTAAGTGGATCGAGGCGAGCCGTATCAACCATCTCGGCTCAAGCGGCCAAACGGTTTTTTCGCAGCAATGTGGTGACACGCCGGTACCCAATCGCCTCATCACGGATAACGGCACCCGTTCACCGGTGAGTCGTTTCAAGCCTCTTCGAAGATATCGGCACAAAATCGCCGCCTCGTGGCTCACCCGCAGAGCAACGGAGCAACGAGCGGGCCAACGGCCAATTACTCCAAGGGATCAAGAAAAGAGTCTTGAGGAACTTTCCGAGCAAAGGCGGTTCGTGGGTGGACGAGCTCTCTTCCGTCCTTTGGTGGTCGCACGACACCGCCAAGCTCGAGCTACGGGCGAAACACCCTTCCACTAGTCTATGGTGCCGAGGCCGCCCTTCCCTTGAAATCGTGCTCGGGTCACCAAGAGTGAACCCGCCGACGACATCCACCAAGGGCGCGAACGTCGCTTTGACCTCGACCTTGTCGAAGAAGCTCATCTAAAGGCACGACTCGGCCGGCCGTCTACCAAAAACCCTCCGCGAACTCGCGCTGCCGCGATTCGCCCCGCGCCAGAGGTCGGCGACCTGCGTCCCCGCGACGGATTCAGGACACATCGAAGGCCAACAAACTCTCCCCCAAATGGGAGGGACCATTCACGGTCGTTTCGGTGTCACGCCCGGGGGCTGTTCGCCTGGCAACGGAGGATGGCCGCGAGCTCGCCACTTCATGGAACATCGACCAGCTACGCAAATTCTACGTCTAAAAAGCTCTCTGCGTTATATTGTAAATTAGCGACCTTTTGCATCAGTGCAACGTTTGTTCGCCTCAACGCTTCGCTTTCTCGTACAAGGTGCATGGCCTTACTCACCATGTCCGCCCACCATGCGCGCGAATGTTAAGAAGTGTCCGGACATTCGTTTTTCCCCATCGACCTAACCCACGCTGTCGCTTTCCGGATAAGGTGGTCGGAGGGCAGCCGCTTTCTCTCTCTCTCGCGAAATGGACTCGTACTCACGTCCTAGAATGTACGACTTCCATTCGCAATGCGAAACTTCGGTAGGAATGAATTACCGCGCTTAAGACGTTTTTTGCAAAACACGGCTCGCCGAGCATTGTTTATGTCACGCAAGTGGTTTTTGGCTTCGACTAAAACCGGCTCGCGTAGCTCATACTCTGCCTAGCCCACACTACGCCTATCTCGCAGCTTCTTTTTGCGACAAAAAGCGATAGAGGGACTAAAGAAAAACATCATCACAAAGCATCATTCAAGCAAATATCATTACATTTCCAACGAAGCGATAATTTTACACACCAGCGTCGTCCTCTAAGCGCCATGAGAGCTTCACAGAGGTCGGCCACCTTGGTCTCTGTGTCGATCACCTTCCGCGGGCGTCGCGACCTCATGGGCCTCTTCAAGCTTGCTTTCGACTGCGTCTTTATCCCTGTGCGGCAAGGGTGGCGGTCGTCTGCTGCTTACGCCTGTGTCGGCCACCTTGACTTCGAGGCCCCGAGCATCTTGCTTCTCTTGCTCAAGCCTTTGCTCGAGCCCAAGGGCCTTTGTCGGTACCGACGGCCAGATCCTTCTCCAAGCTGGCCTGCCTCTGCTTCCGGTCTAGCTCCTCCTCGGACCAACATGACGCCTCAAGCTCGGCCGCCTTGGTCTCAAGGGTCCTGCATGCCGCTTCTCTCCTGCTCTTGCTCAAGCCCGAGGACCTTGCTCCGGCTTAGAGAAAGGCGCTCCTCCGCCAGGCCTGCGGTCTTTTTCCACTGCTCCAGCTCTTGCTCGAGCATGAGTACCTTCTTCTCGGAGGCAGCAGCATCATCCTGGGCCCGACGGGAGGCAGACCTTTCTTGCTCGAGCTCTCGCTCAAGACCAAGGGCATGCCCCTTTGTCTCGCTGACCTTTTGCTCTGCCTCGCGGCACCTCTTCACCATTGTAGCATCTATGAGCTTGAGGTCGGTCACCTTTTCCTCTAGCCTCGTGACCCGGGCTTCGCTTTCTTCATAAAATTGGGCCAAGGAGGCGGGGACGATCAACACCTCTTCGAAATTGGCTAGGGTCCTTTGAGAAGTCTTAAAGAGGAAACTCTAAGCAAAACCCCACAAAATCGGAGAGGAAGGATCATCATGCGGCGATTCCTTACCTTAGCAACGTCGGTCGCAGGTTTCGCGAATCGCTCAAAAATCTCCCACTTTGAATATCATCCGGCTTGGCAAGGGAACGTCGAGCCGGAATCCTTAAAGAGGCGGGTTGTCCGAGGATGACGAATCTTCCCCGAGCTCGGCGTTTGCCATGGGGCACTAGACCCCTCTGAAGCGCTCTCGCTCGGGGCGCTCGCTATCCGCCTGAAAGCAGTCGCTCACTCAGGCGAGCACCTCTCGTCTCGAGCAAGCGCCTCGCCCGGGCTCCGCTCCTGACGGCGGGCTCTTCGACTGTCGCCACGGGTCGACCTCCTCGCCTCCCTCCGCTCCCTGCCATCACAAGGTCTGCGGCCTTGGAGAGCAAGCCCTCTAAGGCATGATACGCAAGCTCGTAAGCCATTTTGGCAATCGGGAGGAAGCCCTACGAGCTATCAACGCCCACGCCGAGAGTGGGTTAGCTTTGGGCGCGCATAAGACAAAAAGCGAAGAGAGAAAATCAAAACAAGGATAAAACCGACGCCACCTTTGGTCGGGCCTCGCTCACGCTCAGGTAGGTCCGCCCGTGAGATCACCACTCGGCCCTCTTCTCGGCGACACAGGTAATCTTCGCCACTTGGGGTCGACTGCCCATGTCGGCCTCTCTAGCGTTTCCTCCAGATGCTCGGGTTCCGTCAGAAGAGGCTTCGCGCCAACGATCCTCAACTCCCGAGCCTTAGAGGCTCACGCAAGTTGGTCCTTCGCCTCGGAGCTCCTCCTCGCGCCTCCGCCGATCGACCATTCCTTCGATCAATCGCCTCCGCCATGATTTGTCTGATTTGAACTTCCAGCTATAATTCTTGACCAAAGCCTCAGCGGCTTACCTCCTCCTTCCGTCAACAGACTCCAGATGCCGCCGAGGGTCCTCTTGGCAGTCACGTGCCTCTTCGACGACCGGTGCTAGCCGGAGGCGCTGTTAGTCTCTTGTCCTTCCCTTTTGTTTTAGCGGCGCGGCACCTTGTCGCCGCCGCTTTGGCTTTTAAGGTCGGCCACGCCACCTCGAGGCAAGCTTCGCCAAGGGGAGCATACCACAAGAAAGCACGATATTTCCCTCACAGTGAACGCCATGAGACTCGAATGCTCTCCCGAGCATGAAGGGCCGGAGACTCTTATTGACGCTGCCCGCGCCAACACGCTCAGCGGGACTGGCGTTCTCTCGAGCTCCTTGCCCTTGGGGTCCCAACATCTCGCCGACCCTCTTCTCCACCCGCCAGAGTCTGGCAGTATCGTGTCGCGCAAAGATGTCATCACGAGTCCGAGCAAGCCACAGATGAAGTAAGACTATCACGAGTCGAGAGGGCATACTGAAGTCGACTTCACGGTGAGGTCGCCCCACCCGGTGATTTCAAGAAGGATGCTCTCCTCCGCAGAGGGATATCCTATTCCGGAGAAAGTCACGACGATGTCGCGCCCGAGAGAGCCCCATGGTCGCGAGCTCGTGGATCGCCATCAAGATCCGCCTCATCGGGATCGGCCAAGCGGGCGCGGCGTCTCGATGGCGGCGCCGCCTCCCAGATAGCGCAGGAGCCGTCCTGCTGCTTCCGCAGTAGAACCAATGGTCGGCCCACCGCGACGGAGTCCTTGAGAGTAAAGATGGGGAACTCAGACGGGCGGACGGCCAGCGTTTAAGTAAAGAGAGTGGGGAAGACCACGGTGCGAAAAGATTGTAGAAATGCAAGAAGAGGCTTGGCGAGGAAGGGTACCCACGAAGCCTTCACAGAGGTGGCGAAGAGGTTCAACACAAGGATGGAATTGGGGTTCAGATGGTGAGCTCACACGGCATTGTTCGAGCATCGCCCTCAGGAACCCGCTCTCCGTGGCCGGAGCCGATTGCTGATTTGTAGAGGTCGACGAGACTATCTCGTCGTCGTGGCGGTGCCGGGCTCCTCGCCTCTCCGGATCCTCCTGTATGGGCGTCTAACCCGAGCTCCTCCAAAACCCGAGCCTCTCTGCGGATCTTGTTTCGCCTCAACCGCGCCATGGGAGGACTCGGAAGATGAGTCACATGAGAGAGAAGGAGCTCGGAGGTTGTCGTGGGTCTTTATGGCGGAGTTCTTGTCGCAAGCAATAAGAGTAAAGGAAGGAAGGCGAATGAAGCGCCCCCGCCAGCTTATTTCGGCGGAGGAGCCGAAGGGCCGGTAACGGCAATGATTGCCGACAGCGTGGCAGGTCGTCCCAAGCAGTCCCGACCAGGCAGCCTGAAGAGAAAACTGCCTGTAACGCAAGACCCACGACGCCATGGGAAGGAACCGCCCAATTTTTCCCTCAAGACCCTCACGAAGCGCTTATTTTGTCGGGCCCTCGCCGAAAGACGCTTCGTCTCACGGGATCGCACCTTTACCCGAGCATGGTTGCTCTGGATGTCAGCGCTTCGCCGCCGACTCAATCCTCTATAAAAGTCTAAGAGGCTTAAAGCGAGGCCTTGGTACATGCCTTTTTCCCTTTTAGCCTCGGGGCTAGGCATCAGATTGGCTACACTGACGGCAGACGACCATCCGGCACGAACTACTCCGCCTCGAGCGAGCTAAGCCCGGGGCCCGCGACAAGGCGACGTGGCATTAAATGTCACATGCTCGAGGGATCGCTCGCCGAGACTCTGTTGCCACGGCTCGGCCGACTTGGTCACGCCATCTGCACCCACGCGCGTGGTGCCTTGGCGGGCGGCGCGCCATCGCACCGCCCACGCCCTCTGCAGAGAACGTCCCTGTAATTATTGACTTGTCTCTGTAGAATTCCTATAAATACCTCGCACAATGTATTAGGGGTTGGACCTTTTGTACTACACCCACACTTGCACACCCCGCTTGCTCACGGAGCCCCTAGCATTGATCAGCCCCGCAAGTACTTTGTAACCTGCTTTATACTAGTGCAATCACCGACGAGGGTTATTATCTCCCCATGAGAGGCCGAACTGTAAAAACGTCCCCGAAGTTCTCCGGTTGTCCGCTTGCCTCGATCCGCAAATCAAGACGCCCTTGATTTCTGACCCTTATGAAAAGGGACTCAAGTTGATCCTCATTCGACAAGTAAGCTCGGTGAAGGACCCCCTATCCCGAATCGCCGACACATACAATTCTAGAAATGGTAGTACAAAGATCGTAAAGAATTGATAGTTAATTCCACATGCGCTCAAATACAAATTTCACATTGAATCCCATCACCTTAGTTCCTTTTAAGGATAATCATCTCTAGAATTCCAACACGAGTTATCACAACCAATTAAACTCTATCAACGATTAACGCAAGTCCAACTTCACCTTCAATTACCCACTTAATCAAGACATATTGTATTAAGATTATAAATATAAAACCCAGATAAACTCCAAAGTATTGAATCACACAATAACATATATTCCTTCATTACTTGTAGTTTGAGAGAGCTATATACAATAACACTTCATAGTTTCAATCTCAAAGACTTTTACAATAAAATTTCAGTTAAACCCAACAAGTAATATAATCTCCCTTGACTACCTTTAAAAATGTTATAATTCCAAGAAGGACATTCACCAAGGATAAGATCATATATTTTGATAATAATTCAACTTATTTCTCATTTAATTAATTACCACATTGAGTAAGTTACTCCACCATTTTTTCATAATGTTATTAAATAACACAATCTAATTTTGCCTACCAAGTCTAGCAATTTACATAGCCAAAATACTCTAATTAATGTATCCTGATTCCATACTTCTGCTAAATTCAAAATGGATTCGCTCCATGTGGTCTATTGAGGTACGTGAAATCCGTGAACCAGGTAGATGATGAGGTAACCAATAGAGATTTCTTCTTTTTGTTATACGCGTTAATTTAGTATTCCAAAATATGGACATGTTTATGATTTACACATGTTAATTGTTATTGATATTTCTACCTTGTTGCATTTTGCTGAGTCTTGGACTCATGCTTGTTTGTCTGTTGTTTAGGTACTTTGAAGCTGGCTCGCCGGGATGGGAGTAGAGCACATGCACGACTTCGGTCACCATCAAGCTATTTAAATCGATTTGTAAAGTCTAGTGATATGGATTAAGGTTGTAATATGTTGTTCGGTGTAGAGTAGTTATTAACTTCTATTGGATGTGAGATCGGTTAGCTAAGGACCTGCTAGATGATATTATATACTTGCAATGCTTTCTGTCTGCTGAGTGGATGTCCTAGTTTCTAGGGAGGTCATGCCGAAATTTTGTAAATTTCGGTGACTTAGATTTAAGCCGGTTTTAGAGTCTAGTGGTTGATTGCAGTCAAGTCGTATAGATGTTAGTTTTTATGCCTTCTTTGGTAATTCTTAGTTCAACTGATTGTGTTGTGGAGAATTATCGTGTGTCGGTACCCCTTCGAACATTGTGGGTCCAAGGGATGTCGCTAGTGAATCAGGGTTTGGTAGCATTCGTGGCGCGTTGGCGTCGGGGTGTTACAATACCACTTCTAGAAATTATAGAAAATTATATAGCTTTTCCTAGATATAGAAATTTAATTCAACCATCTATTAGGCAAAATAAGCAAATTAATATTCTTAGAAGAGAATAACTCATGACATTATGAGATCACTTTAATTTACCAAAGAACATCTCTTTAACATGAGAAGTGAATAAACCACTCATTGAACAACATCTTTTCAAAAGAATCCACTCCAAAATCGAAGAGTCACTACAAAAATACTCACTTTCCATGTAAGCAACTTGCATTAAAAACCTCATAGGTCAAAGGCAAAATCACACAAATTCCCAAAATTGAAATTTCCTCTTTTCCATGAAATGAAAAGGACCATGAATACTACCACAAAAGCACTTCATTTCATAAATAACATTAGTTTTTTTTAAAAAAATACAAAAATCAGACAGGAGCCAGAACATATAGTTATCTTTCAAAACATGAAATCGCCAAACATCACACATCATACTTATTTTCCATTAGATCGTTAACTTCAAAGATGATCTCAATATTATGGCGGTATCCATACAATTCTAGAAATGGTAGTACAAAGATCGTAAAGAATTGATAGTTAATTCCACATGCGCTCAAATACAAATTTCACATTGAATCCCATCACCTTAGTTCCTTTTAAGGATAATCATCTCTAGAATTCCAACACAGAGTTATCACAATCAATTAAACTCTATCAACGATTAACGCAAGTCCAACTTCACCTTCAATTACCCACGAATCAAGACATATTGTATTAAGATTATAAATATAAAACCCAGATAAACTCCAAAGTATTGAATCACACAATAACATATATTCCTTCATTACTTGTAGTTTGAGAGAGCTATTAAGCAATAACACTTCATAGTTTCAATCTCAAAGACTCTTACAATAAAATTTCAGTTAAACCCAACAAGTAATATAATCTCCCTTGACTACCTTTAAAAATGTTATAATTCCAAGAAGGACATTCACCAAGGATAAGATCATATATTTTGATAATAATTCAACTTATTTCTCATTTAATTAATTACCACATTGAGTAAGTTACTCCACCATTTTTTCATAATGTTATTAAATAACACAATCTAATTTTGCCTACCAAGTCTAGCAATTTACATAGCCAAAATACTCTAATTAATGTATCCCGATTCCATACTTCTGCTAAATTCAAAAATCCACAAGCATATAAGTAAATAAGGGAAATAAACATCGCCACACAAGAAAGCTTTAACAGCTTGTAGTGAGTTCACTCCCAAGAGAATAATTAAATTGCAAAGAATGATTTTTTTCTTAAAAAACAAGTGGCAGTTGTTTTTGGAAACTTGAAAAAAATTCTACACATAAAAAAAGTTGAGGACACATCATATTGACACAAGCCATAAGGCATTACTCCGGTCTCAAATACTTTACTACACGCTTTCCTTAACAATGAAACTTTTATTTTGTTTGATCTAGTAATTACTTTTATTATCAAAAAAGAAAATCATTTAAGGCCAAATCACATAAATCACTTATAAACAAAGAACAGTAAAAATTATGATTACAAAAGTTCAAACATTCAATTTAAATGATACCCTAAGGAATAATTCATTTTTTTTCTTAATAGATTTGACACCACCCTCAAATCAACTTACCAATAATCTCGCAAATACCAATTTAATAATTTTTAACAAGAATCATGAGAGCATACTCTACCATCATAAAACTTTCAAAAAACACACTAAAATTTTCATAATATTTGATCATCAAATCTTCATAAAAACCCCATAAAACAACACAAATTTACAACATGAACCAAATTGTTCTAGAGAAAATCTAGTGCACAAATCACAATGCTCTAGCAATATCTTTTATCATAGACATACTGACAATAGATGATTCCACAAATACTTAAATTTAAAAAACTTAGTAAATTTCATCTATTCAACTGTTAGTGATGCTCAACACCAAGTTTTAGGTCACAATTATTGCACTCTAGTAATTCTCACTAATGATTGGCGGTTATCTTAATTATGGAGTCTAGCTATTGTCCTACTTCTATATGCAATTACATAAACATTTACAAACATTCAAAATTTCCATCCAATGTTAAAAAATTTGAGCAAAATACCATTTAAATTTCAATAATGTAACCTCTATTAAACAAGGTTTCACACGATGATAGAACATCATTCATTCATTCCTTCATGCACATTCCAACAATTTAGAATGGTAAGAAATATGTAAATCTATCATCAATATATGTTCACTCAGTATCCATATAAAAGATAAATTCAATATAAATGTCTACCCCAAACAAAAATCTAACATACCCTTAGCTTAGCCATGACAAACGGTTAGAATAATTTATTGGAACCAAATAACCCAATTTATCCTATAGAGTTTGTCAAATTAAACATTCTTCATAATCTATGTATTTCTTTGGTACTCCATTCTATTAATATATTCCATCAATTCAGTAATATTCCTTAGATACTATCCATCACATAACACTTTAAGACACCATCAAATTTAATAGATTTCACTTCCAAGGATGTTGGTTAAAAACGGTTATAAACCACGTTATTAAATCAACTTAGCATCCCATAGCTAACCACCCAATTCCAATTATTACAACCTCACTTGAGCATGACAAAGCTATCATAAAAGGCCTTTAAAACATTTCCTTTATGAAATAGGGGCATTAAACTTCAACACCCACAAAACTCCAAAAACATATAGGTTTAAAACTTTCACATGAAAATACTTATGCAAAAGATATTTTCCTTTATCCAAAATATCGAGAAAAGAAATTACTCATATTCCACAATAAAATAGTAAAACACCCATGAAAAGGACTCCCTTACAAATTGACAACATTCATAAGTAGCAAGAATATTTCAACAATAGAAAAAACAACAAATTCTTCATGAAACAAAGTAGCCAATGGAAGCTCTTCACCAGCATTGTAACCAACTAACACATGAAAACTCATGGACAAAACAATAACTCTCCTATAGAATAAAAGCAACCAACGAAAACAAATCGCCAACGTATGCAACTAAGGTTATCCAAGGAAAACTTATCACTAATTATGTACCACATATGGTGGCACAGTCTGACCATGCACACAGTCACAACCATGACCTCTACCTCTTGGCTGTAACACTCCGGCACCCCACATGCCCTGAATGTCACATCCAATGCTCTTTAACTATTGTTTAACCATTTTACCAGAATTTCAACAACATCATAATTTCTTTTCTGTACATATAACACCATCCACAAGGTATTTACGACAAGGAATGATAAAGAATATAATAATGACAACATTAGCATCCACAACAACAATTCTAAACTTGGATCCATGCGCCCAAGACCCTCTACTTAGGAGGGTCCAGAACACATGCGTCTAGGAAACATTCTTACCTCATTCTTACCATCATTGAAGTCACCAAACGAAGCTCATTCACTAGATATAATAAAAGTCGCAAACATAACTTAATAAAATATATTAAACCATTACAAGTTTGCAACCACTAAAATTATTCCATGACTGAGTCTGTCTAATTTATTCATTTGCTATGCATGATCCAAAATGCTAAACAATGTGATGAAGGTGATGTAGTGTCATGTGATGTAACTGTGCTACTCCCCTTCCCTGCATACCGGTCTCAAGGTACCTAAAATATTAAATAAATAAACGTGAGTCCAAAACTTAGCAAAGTACATCATATAACCATATCAACACATAAAAGTACCTATTGAATAAAACACATCATGTCATGCTTCCATACACATAAGAGAACTCACATTTTAATTCACTTCATTCATGCAATGCAACATACTTTATGCTAATTTTCCCATCTCATAGCTCATACCGATATAGTTGAGTGCACATCCATCGGTGTTGCACCCTCATTCCCTTCCATCATGTGGAGGGGCCTACAGCAGTAGGACTTTCGTGCCCACCACAAGTGGGTACAGAGACCCATACGGGCCACCTCTTTCATCATGAATGCACATATACAATAGACATATATTATACCATGAACCATTCTCTTCATGATTAACATAATCCACATACATGATGAGTACAAACGATGGCAACAATTGATAATATTCATAAAAGACTTCAAGATATTAATTATAAATTCAACTATCTATTCATATCGTTCCATCATCATTATACGATGTACTTACTTCTTTACCCACGAGGATTGGAGTAGCATGAGGTTGAGCTCACTCCCGTAGTCCCAGCTCCTGTAATAAATATATATATCCATCTCAAATTTATGCACTAATAGTACAAACATCAAATATAATAACATTGCACCTACAAACAACCTCGATTTAGCCTTCTCACTCACTGGACAGTTTATCCCTTTGCTGTCCAGGTAGTAGAAAGACTAAAACTCCTAGTTCAAGAGTCCAAACAAGGAAAATCACAAACTTTATGTCAACTATAGAAGATTTCTCTTAATTTTCTTGTTATCCATCTTTTCAAATTAATTTATCTAAAATTTCGAATTCAGCCCTGAAGAATGTTCTGTTGTCTCACTAGACAAAAGACTTTATAATTTCGTAACTATTTTTATACAACTTCAAAAATAGCAAACCATGATATTTTTGGAATCTATAGAAATTTATATAGCTTTATTTAGCTATAGAGATAATTTAATTCAGCCACTAAAAAGCCATAATCTGCAGATTACCACGACTGCTTCCAGCAGCGATGAACTTCTGGATAGCGAGATCCACAGGTCATAACTTTTAAACCGCTGAACTAAATTTTACTTTATTGTACTCTAATGAAACTTTAGATAAAAACCTACACTTTTCACAATAGCCAGACCCTATGAAATTGACCATAGATACCCCAAAACTCATCCTAAAGATCGAATCAGTAATTGCCTGAAACTATACCTTCCCCCAAAATCAATCCGGTGATCAACCCAACCCACAACCACGAAGAAAACCACCATAAATCCACCCTAATGCAGAAACAACAACACGACAACCTTAGGGTTATACCTACACCCGAAGACTTGATGAAGCGGTGATGCGGACAGTTTCCCCACAGATCACGCGTTCCTTACTGACGAATACTCATACCATGGGTACCCCCAGCGGCCCATGACGTCGAATGGGCCGCCCCGAGTCCAGCTCTGGCTGAAGGCCCCGTGGGGCCACGAAGGACTCTCGTCCCCAACCAGGGGGCGGTCCGACCCCCGCCATGGGTCGGGCGGCCCATGACCCCGACCAAGCCGACCGAAGGGAGGTCCGACCCCCCCGTCATGGGTCGGGGATCCCTCGGGGCTCCGACCCCCGCCACAGGTCGGAGGCCTCGCAAGCTCCGACCAAGCTAAGGTAATCTCCGCCACCGTCGCCAGTCAACCTCGAAGTTGGCCACCTGCCCCACGGACATGACGGCTCAGGGTGACCGTGCGGGGGCAGGTGGCTCCTTTCCAAGGTGGCGAGGAGGCTGTCGAAGTCAAGCGCCAGTCTTATCGTCCAGTCACACACAGTGGGAGGACGCGCTCCCTCTCGAGGCAACGCCAGAGCCAGGCGCGGCGACGTTAGCACCTGGCAAGCGCGCAGAGGGTAGGTGCGCCAACTCCCGACGCAGCAGAAAACCATGCCACCCGACGTGTCTACCGACCCAGCATGGAGCGAGCAGGCGCCAGTCAGTTTCCAAGACCGAAGACTAGGACTCCTGGACATAGGACAACCCATCCTTTCTTTTCCAAGTTCCCGTGTAACCTGCCCCCTCCGTCTATATAAAGGAGGCAGGACCCTCAGGGAAGGGGACGGCTTTTTACGGCTTTTACGAGCTTTTCTATGAACGAACCATTCTTACTTCTCCCACTCGGACGAGGCGCTCAAGGCCAGCCCTTAGCCCTTAGCCCTCGCTTGTAATGTTGTGCAGTCCTCTGCACCCAGAGCAATACAGAACCACCGCGAACTGGAAGTAGGGACATTCGGCCCGAACCAGTATACATCTTGGGCTCCCTGAGTCGACCATTCAAGGAGTGGGAACGCGCGACCCCTTGACTACAAATTTACTTGCCAGTATTCGAAACACCGACACTTACCTTCCTCACAATCCAACTCCTACCCAAGTCCCTGCAAACCCACTCCACCTCCCAAGGTAGCAAAAATGGTGGTTCGAGATGGGGAACCAGCAGCTACCGCAAGGAAGGAGGAAGAAGGGGTGTGGCAAGGGAAGGTGGGGGAGATGGGAGAGGAGGGGTGGCGACTGGTGTGGGAGAAGAGGGGAGGGTGGCAGCTGGATGGGGAAGAAAGAGGGAGGGGAGGGTGTGGTAGCCATGGGGTTCCAAGGGGGGTGGGGGAGGGGAAAACTAGGGTTGGGGGAATTAGCTCCTCTCACAGGCCCAAAACCTAGCCTACTGTCCTAAATTTGGCCCACGACCAAAAAACTCCCCAAAATTCCTCATTATGTCTCCATTTAAAACCTAAAATATTACATCGACATCGCTATCCATCTCAATTGAATAATCATACAATCCGAATAAAGGCAACATGTTATTACATTTATGACGACCTCATCTCCACTCCTATAGAGTTCCTACCAAAGTAGGTATTACTCTTCCCACTCCTATGGGATGGGCACACAAAGTAGGCCATAGATGTCCGCAAAAGTCACCTATTTCCATGCCATGGATGCATATGATGCTGTTATTTTATTTATCAATTACTCACCATTAGCCATTATCCATTATCCATTACCCATTAGCTTCAATAACCATCATCTTTCAGTCAGCATCATTAACATGAGTATTCATATGAGCAACATAGTAAATATGTCATCTCATAGAGCATCAAGCAAATACACCATCTATCATTCTACCATAAATTTGCCATTTTAACCACATGGGTGGATGATGTTGGCACCAACACCGAAGTTATTCCTCCATCTAGAGTAAATAAATGTAACGACCCAAAGTTTTTATATTTAAAAATAAAGGTAAAAGATTATTGCAATTAAAAATATTATTTTATTAGATTTTGTGATTTTCTAATAATTATTTCAGATTTTCTAAGATTTTATCTGAATTTCTATATATTAAAAAGGATTTTCCTATTTTAAGAAATTTAAAAGTAATTTCTATGTAAAAATTAAAAACCAAATTTAAGTTGGAAATAATTACTTAAGTTCAAAATGCCTCAAAGAACTTCTATGAATTTTTTCCAAATTTTTTAGCTCTCTTTCTATTTTCTAAAAAACATTTGGAATTTTTAGATTTGTTTTAAATAAAAATAATTTAAATTCCTAATCTCTTTCAGGCCAAATTTTTTTCTCAACCCATTTTTCCTTTTTCCTTCTAGCCTAGCCCGCTTTCTCTTTCCCTGGCCCACCCTACAATGGTCTATTTCCCCTCGGCCTGCTCGGCCTAGCTGGCCCGCTTCCCCCCTCTTCCTCTCTCTATGCACCTAGGACCCACCTATCATTCCCCCATCCCCTTCATCTTTCTCCCGCTCATGCGCCTGAGTCCTCGCCACCATGGATGTACCATCGAGCTCCCTATATTGGTCGTTTCTTCCACATTTTCACATGCAATTAACGGTGTTGATCATCCCTTTTACACTACATTCTTTTCTTGGCCATTACACCTCAATTTTATGCCATAATTGCTCTTTATGCCACACGGCCGCAACATTCTTGCCACCATTTCTGCCCACTCCATCCCTTCCCTCACCCTATAAAAGAGAGCCTTGGGCTTGCATCACCTCACTCATCCTATTTTTGCCATCACCAAGCTCCCTCACTCCCTCGTTTGCCCGGAACACCACTAACCTTGGTTGTCTCCCCTGAGTTCAGCTGCTGCACTTCATCCACACCCCACTTCCTTCCAGTAAGCCCCGACCCCCTCTAAGCATGTCATATTGTGTTCTAGTGCACTATGAATTTCCCCTCAACCAATTTGGCATTTCACCCACTCCTTCACCGGAATACTCCTTCACCGGAATCAAGAGCTTCCTCACTATCGGCCAGCTCGCTGTCAATTGTGCCAACACTCGACCTTTTCCGCCGCCTTTGACTGCACCACCAGAATTGCAATGTCATGTTCTCTCTTATGCCCTCACTCTCTTTGCTATGGGCCACCGATGCGCCATCGCTACCTTCCCTCTTGCGTGCGCTATGCTCCCGAGTGTTGTCGCCATGCATCGAGTCTATGGTAGACCGACGCAAGTCATGGACCCAGTCCATGGACCCGAGCCCACATGTCAGTGACAGCCGCTCTTTTTTTCGTTCAAAAATATTTTAGCCAGAAATTCAAAAATATATGCTGACGCCTTTGCATCATGTGGACACAATAATCTGGTCTTTTCCAAAAATTTTTTTTGAAAGCCCTCATTGACATCATGCTGATCCAATGAATCAGAATTTCCTTTAGAAAGAAAAATACAAAATTCTAGAAAAAATCCTTTCTCTCTCTTTTTCCTTGATTTAAATCTTTCGAGAGTCCATTCAAACTCTGATTAACTCCATTTTTCTTCCTAAATTCATCTAAAATCCTAAATTACCTATTTATGCTATTTTTTATTTTGTTTGAATTTGGATATTTTCAATGTCTAGATTTTGAAGTACGAGAAGTGAACCTAATCGACTATCCAAAGTGCTAGTTCTTCAAGCAAGGCAAGTTACACTGTTGATCATGTTGATTCTAAATTTTAAATTATATCTTAATTTAAATTACTGCATGCATAATTTTATCAAAGTAATTTAAATCCCAATTTTAAATTTATAGCTGCCTCCTAATTATTGTGGCTACGTTTGACATTGAAATCCTTATACCTTTGTCACCTAAGCAAAAATCTCACTAGTTGGTACAATAGTGCAGTATTAACTAGTGCTACAATTAGGACTTTTTAGGAATTTATGCCAAACAAAGATTTCTATTGAAATAAATTTATTCCTTCGTATTGGCGTGCCATGGAATGCTATAAAATGGGATACTATTCAAAAGAAAGTGAAAATGTGATTTGGCTAGGCGAGATTTGGTTGTCAGGTGGCTTCATCATGGTTCTAGGTTTGTGATAAGCTCGCCTAGTCAATTAAGGATCAGTTTATGAGCTAATGAATGTAAGGCCTATCCATACTGTCATAAGTCTAGTTTGGGATAGACCTGGCTAACTAATTTATAATGTTCTATTGTCGTGTTTACTGCCACTAATCCAACGCATACACTACTACAGAAAAAGGACATCACAAATGTTCGGAATCGTCATCACAGGCAGTTTTTGAACCGTCTATAACCATGTGCCAGTGATAATCGTTGCATATCACAGACAGTTTCTGAATTATCCATAAAATACACATCATAGACGGTTCTTGCCAAGAATCGTTTGTGATCACACTGGTTCAGATTTCCAAATTCCTAAGCATATGGCACATCCTCCAGATTTCTAAATTTGCCATGACTTGGATGCTCTAAATTTTTGCTAAGTCTTCAAATTTGAAGCATTCAAGTCATGGCAAATTTGGAGACTTAGCCAAAATTTAGAGTATCTAAGTCATGGTAAATTTAGAGCAACAATTCATGGTAAATTTGGAGTATCTAAGCCATCCCCATTATCACCACCCAATATAATCACATGCTGAATACAAGATCACCAAATGCTATCAAGGTAGATGGTTCTCTATGCCTATACCAATCAGGGAGCAACAAGTAGTACTACACTTCCACTTTATCAGTCTGGAATTACATTATTGAAATTAATTTGGTTCATTCCTTAATGTAAAAATAATTTTTATATCAATTAGGAAGATGTTGTTTCTACATATTATTGTGAAACTAAATGAACTCTCAAGTGGATAAAGAATCACAAAGCTGCCATTCATGAAAGCAAATAGAAGATGTAAACCATAAAATAAATGCAGAGACGATGGATAAATTACATCTGGCCATGTATCTGTAACGAACTCCACAATATCATATTGTATGTCTCCTTGCACCTCAATCTGCTCCTTTTCATTTAGGCCCTAAGGAAGACAATAAAAAAGTGCTTAAAATGAATATCAAAAGTCTCAATAACCTCACTGATACTAGTATACATTAATAATAGAAGCTCCAGTAGCGAACTTCTTCTCAAGCTTCTTTGAAGCATCACTCAGCTTTACACCTAAAGGTTCAGGAAAGAAAATATATCAATAAAACTATGCCATAGCTTAATAGCAAACAAATGTAATTGTGAAACTTTGGTATGTTCAAATGAGACCTGGATTTAGCATCCACACAACTATGGTATTTTCAATGGAGACCTAGAATACAATCATGTCCATTTTGTTCTCTTCACAAGTTGTAAATAGTATGTACGCAATGTTTAGGCTACATTTGTGCTTGTTGCGAACAATCTTCTCGATGACAACCTCTTGCTTTTCCTGCATGTCGAAAGGGATTATTTATCATTGCCAAGGCACTATCCACCATAATGTTGTACACATAGATTTAGATTAGTTAAAAAATCAAACTAGATCAAACGAAACACCACATGAATCAAGCACAGTCTAGGTAGCAAGGAGCACAAAGGGGGAAGAAGCTAGCTCAATTAGGGCATGAGAAGGGGGGATGCCGAACCTAAGCAGGTCTTCAGAGTAGACGCTAGGCATGTAGGCGCGAAGCCACGGCTTGCAGTGCTCAAAGTCAAGGCCGAACTCGCAGTACTTTGTGGGGAGGCAATAGACGTCGCAGTAGAGCACCCTCACCAGAGCTAGAGCGGGGGAGCAGGTGGGCAGGGGGCTAGGGTTTGTGGGAAAGGAAATGGGTAGCTATCTACACGTGGTGAGGTGCTTATCAGGAAGTTATCAGAGATGATTCTATTATAGGGAAGTCATCACTGATGGTTTTTGTCAAAAATCGTCTGAGATAGCAATTCACATCACTGACAATTGGTGACTAAAACCATCAGTGATGTACATTGAAAATATTACAGACGGTTTTAGCCAAAAACCATCTGTGATGTGTATTGGTATCACAGACAGTTTTAGCCAAAAACTATCTGTGATGTGCATTGCCATCATCACAGATGGTTTTTAGCTAAAACTGTCTCGATTCTTTGAAAACCGTTTGTGATTATATTTAATACAAATGGTTTTCGAAAACCATCTAGTTGGCCAAAGGTTATGATTAACCTATTTAAACTCTCGTCTTTAACCCCAAAGAATGTTCTACTGCATTACTGGAAAGCAGGCTGAATAATTTCTTATCTATTTATATACAATACCAAAAGTAGCAAATTGTACCACTTTTGGAAACTGCAGAAAACTATCTAGTATTGCCTAGTTATAGACACAATTTAATTCGGTCATATGTTTGTCAAAATAAGCATATTAACACAACTACAACTAGAAACGACTAATTTCTAGCAATAGCCTTCCTATTGCCATAACTTTTAACCTGCTAAACCAAATCCAGTGTTCTTATACTATATAGAAACCATATATAATTATTTACATTATTCAAAATACGACGAAGCTATGAAACAAAACATAGATACCCAAAAACTAGCCCACAAAAATAGGACTGTAACACCCCGGCGCCAACCGCACCACGAAATGCTACCAAAAACCCTAAATAACAAACGACACCTCTACGAAAAGATTGAAACTGAATTTAATCTCTAAACTCTTCAACCGGCTTAAAGCTAAGTCACCGAAATTTACAAAATTTAGGCATGACCTCTCTAAAACAGAGGACATCCACTCAGCAGACAAAAGAACAATCGCAGTTATATGATATCATTCTAACAGGTCCTTAGATAATCAATCACATTTTCAAACGGCCATCAACCATCTATGCAAACCGATCAACATAATACACTCGCATTTATTACAACTATCTTTAACAAGTCAATTAACTAGGTTGTTGGTGACTGAAGTCGTGCTCGTGCTACTACTCCCAGCCCGACGAATCATCTTCAAGGTACCTAAAACAGGAAGTAAACAAGCGTGAGTCCAAGACTCAGCAAGTGCAACAATAATAAAAGTAATGAATTCAACTGAATTTCTTTTACTCTAGACTTTAATATAGCCATTACTAACTGGAAATCAACCAGTAAAAGACGCAATAACTAACTCCACTTACCACAACCAACTCGAAAATATAACTAACTCTTACCCCTGCCTCAATAACATTTCTGGATGAGTCCACGCCTCAATCCTCAACCTGTTCTTCCCATCCTCATCAATCTCATTTATCAGTTGCAACACATAATGCAATGGAACACATTTATGCTTTCATACTCAAGTGCACAAAACATACAAAAGCAGAATCTCATATCCAGGCAACACAATCAACTCATTAAACATGATTCATCATTTGTCAATGCAATGCAAATGCAAATACGCCAAACAAATGAAGAATCTCATATTCATACATTACAATCAACTCATTAAATATGATGCATCATTTGTCAATGCAATGCAAATGCAAATATGCCAAACAAATGAAGAATCTCATATTTATACATTACAATCAACTCATTAAATATGATGCATCATTGTCATGCAATCTTACATGTTCATATGCATCTCATTTAGCCATCTTCATGCATATTTCACCATTCTCATGCATATGATGCACTCTTATGCATATGATGCATCATGCATGACTCATCTCCTCTTTCTTAGCAAATACCGGTATTGCCGAGCACCACCCGTCGATGCGTGCCCTCAAACCCAACCATCCCGTGGAAGGGGCCTGCCGAAACAGGACTTGCCCGCTACCCAGTAGCGGGTCCTACGCTTAACACCGCTCCCATCCACGCCAATGGATGGGACTACGGGGTAGGATCTCTGAGCACTCCGGATTAGTCATATAACTTATATGACTTTCTCACCGACCTGGCTCGATGCACTTATCATGAATGCACATATGCAAAAGTCATTCTCACCACTCAAATCACCTTCTCAACACTCATATCCATATTCTCAACAAATCTTATCAATATGGACACATGTGTTATTAACACTCGCACCAAGGACATAATCCATTTTCATGATCGCAATTCAACTATTTCTATTAATCCAACCTCACACTTCATTATTCACATTCACCTATCATAGTAGTGAGCACTCTCATGAACGTGTGATATAGCAATGTGTCAATTTGGCAATTATACGGGGTCCAACAAACAACCCACAAAGCATTCAATCCAAAGATGCACTTTCCATGAGTGCATATATGCAAAAACCATTCTCAACGTTCATATCCACAAGGTCACGTATATCATCACCACTCACATAAACGCCACAATCCTATATTATGTCCACAAATCGAGCCATTTCATATCTCACATCTTATATCCTTTAAGTTCCCATTAGCCTAATCATTCTAGGGAGCATCATCGTGAATATATAAATTGTAACCCATTCACATGCTCTCATTTCCTTCTTTCATAGCCACAAGCATAAATCTCATTCATGGATATTCACAAGTCCTACACATACTAATGATGCCAACAAAGCAATATTATGCATTATCAACTTATATAGCAACTAGCATGGCAAACAATCAATACTGCAAGAATTCAACAATCGATGCACTTGCCTCTACCAACGAAAGAATGGAGTGGCATGTGGTTGAGGCCACTCCCGACAGAACCTTCCCTGCAAATAAAATAATATTCATCCAACTTAAATTCATACACACTCGGTACAAGCGACAGAAGAAAACAACTCTACATATTCACATCTACAATTGAAACCAAAACATCCCTCCACCACCTAAATGCAAATCTGGACAGCCGGCATTGAAAATGCCGTAACTTCCAAATGGCTACTCCGAAAAGGATGAACCCGGGCTTTAAACAATTGTAAGAGACAACTCTACAACTTCTTCTATAGCCAACTGATCGGGAAACGCACCGATTAATCTCAGTTTTGCGACGAACAGCAGACAAACGCAAAATTAACTCGATCTGGACAGCATACACCAAAATGAGCATAACTTGAGTTCTACAACTCCAAATCAAATAAACGAATACATTTTATCAATCTACTCGAAAAATCCTAACTTTTTCTAGGCAATGAAAAAGTCTAATTCGGCCTCTACGATGCCCTAATCTGCAGAAGAACACAGACTGAACCAAACGCGACAAGAATTGGACAACACTCGGTAAAATAGCTATAACTTTTAAATGGCTGAATGAAACTTGATGATTTTGGTCTCTATTGAAAGGTAATTCAATTATCTACAACTTTCGTTATAGCCAAACCCCCAGGAAACGCTTGCAGAATTTTCCATTAGCCGTCCAAACAGTGGGACAGAATTTAGCTCAAGCAGGAATCTCAGAAAAACACTCTAGACTCCAAATCCCTCAACTAAAAGCATCTCAAATACAAGGACTCTAGCTGGGCATTAGATCAAACACCTTACATGCCAGAAATAAAATCCCCCAAAGACCTAGGGTTTACCTCAAATCTGACTCAAGGAGGAAAGGGAGGGAGGAGCCGAGGTAGGGCTGCCTTGGGGGGGTTGCTGCCGGGAGGAGCGCTCGCCCGCCGAGGGGGAGACGGCACTGGAGACGCCAAGCCAGAGGGGCGACACTGCCTGGGAGAGCCAAGCCAGAGAGCACCGAGAGATTGGATGGGATCGGCAGGGAGGAAGAAGCATCGGCTGGAGACTGGATGGGGGAGTCGGCAGGGAGGAAGAAGCATCGGCTGAAGTTGCTGTCTCCACACAAGAAAAGCATTCGGCCAGCACAAATGAAGAAAGGAGGGGCAATGCTGAACTTCCAAACAAATCTCAGCCACACAAAAGGGAAGAGAGAGAGAGGTTAGGTGAAATTCCCAAAAACCCCTCCTACAAAACAAAATCCAGCTTTTAACCAAAACCGCGACCCAAATAAATTAATTCTTGGCGCGATAAGACAACTGACAATAAAAGACAACTTACCGCCAAATAATGCGGCTCAAAGATACTTCAACCGAAAAACTAGCGCAACTTCCAAAACCTATATTAAAAGCTTCAAAAGCGCGACGATAAATATTTTCTCCTAAAATCAAATCCCTGAATCACGAAGGTGCAATCATTACCGGCCGAAAACCCTAGCAGAAGAGATCTGCGGTATTACAAGGACAACACACATCAATGAATCTCAACATTATACACTTTCGTCACTGCCCACCTACACCATCCAATACTAACATGACAACATAATCGATATAATACGTCACCATAATGATGAGTATTGTCCTAGGGTTTTACAAGCCAATAATTTGCCGAAGCCATTGAAAATGGTGGATTCTCTCCTTCTTCCTTCTTACCTTCTCTTCTTCTCTTTCCTGGTTGTATCCTTTTTCATTTTCTTTTCCATCTTTTTTTCTTCTTTTCCCACTTCCTCCCTTGACACACCCTCCTGGTAATTGCATCAGCACCACCGGCAGATCAATAGAGGCTTAGTAGTGCGATGGTGGTGTAGGGAGGCGGTAGAAGCTCTATGGTTTTTGTGTTGTGCTTCCCTCCCCTCTCACTTAAATAGCACCCCCTCCACTTGCAATCTGACTCATGCATGGCACGCACACCGAGGGTGACTTAGCATTGCCCGACCCAGTTTGATTCCTTTTTCTAGGTATTATAGACACATAGGGCTGAGATGAGGCACTTGATCTTGACTAATGAGCAAGTGCACACCAGATCTAGCAGAGAGAGGTACGAGGTAGCTAATGACAACCGGGAAAAGCACCAAAGGTGGTGGAAATCACTGGCTATGGTGATGGTCGAGAGGAGAAGAGAAGGGAGCGAGCGAGAGTGAGAAAGAGAGAAAGGTCGATGGTTTTTATGCTACCGTTTGGGCCATTGTTTTGGACCGGCATAACTAAGCCCAAAATCTAAAAAATTTTAAAAAAATTGAGCCAAATCCAAAATAAGTGAAATATTTGCAGATGAAGTTTTGTTTAAATTTAATTGCATGTATGCTATTCCAACCTCATGTAATATCTCTAAAGTTTCAAAGACTTAATACTTTTCATTACCAAATATAAATAATTTATTAATATAAAAAGTTATTTTCTTTCATGTATACAAATAATATCCGTAAGATAAGATATAAATTATTTCTAAATTAAAATAAATGATGATTAAATAAATTACATAATAATAATAATGTATTTCAATTCAAATTAATTTTGAATATTATATTTTTTAGAAAAACATTCTTAAGAATAATATAAATTTCCTTCCCAATTAAAATAAGCCCAAAATGAGAATCAATTTATTTTCTAATTAAGATAAATCCTAGGAATCTTTAATGTTTTCAAAAGCCTACTTAAAATTCATTTAACCTAAAATAATTAATCTTTTCTTATACTCCATTGAATTAAATTATAAATTATTTTTTGAAATTCAAAATATACTTGAAATTCATTTAACCAAAAATGATTATTCTTTCTTATACATCAATGAGTTAAATTACAAATTATTTTCATAAATTCAAACTACAAATGACGCTGGGAAGACTCCAGCGAGGTGGAGACACATAGAGAGGTGGAGAAGGCATGTTGGAGGGAGGAGGGGGAGAAAGTGCCATGTAGAACGGCGATGATTTGGTGGAACTCTAGCAGACCTCACCAATGTCGGTGTCAGGGTGGCGTTGCAAGAGGCAAGGAGGTGGTGGAGGTAGGGTTCGACGGGGAACGAATCAAGTGAGGGGATCAATTCGGTGTTGGGGACGAAGTAGTGCTATAGATGGGGGAGAAGGCCAGTCGTTGGATCAACATCCAACATCTTAAAAATCGATCGATTCGGGTGAAGGAAATAATTGAATGTGCTAGACCCTTTTTTTAATCTGTAGCAATATATGAGCATTTAGCTTGTAGTTCCAACAAAAACGATAATTATATCATATGTAGACCCAGGCAGCATGCACATGTCACCCTATGCCTTGCATTTGATCCACCTAGCCACCTAGGGACGGCAATCATCTCATTTTGCTTTATATTACCTATGGGTATTTCCACTAACAGATTTTGGGATGTATAGTACTTGCATTCACTTTGTTTAATCATATGTTTGTCAATTATAACACAAATTGTCAAAAGGAAGTGCAGAAAATGGTAGTTGGTGTTCAAGTGTGAGTGAATTACTCATCTTTCCTCATCAGCTTAAGCTTTTGGATAAACTGGCTGATGTATGCAACTCAATATGGTATCAGAGTTAAGAGGTCTTGTGTTCAAGAATCAAGACCCAGTTGGCACAATTAAAAAAATAATACTTGAGGGAGCCTATACTTGAGGGAAAGCTTTTGGGTGAACTGACTTGTGTATACAATTCAATAGTTGGTAACTGCCCTTTTAACTTGCCAATATCCATTTCTCTGGGGGCACCAATAGCTTTATTTTAAGGGATTCTTTTAACTTTCATTCTTTGACAAGAGTGGTAGTCAAAGTTGGAGCATTTGTGTTGTTTCTGGAAGAAAAAAAGGAAAATGATAGGGTTATGATATTTTTAGAGTATCTAATCCTACAGAATTGGGAAGTTAGTTACAAACTCAACCCATGTCTAAATCACCGAGCAAACTCCTTGCCCACCTGTATATGTCCTAATTCCTAGGTTTTAAGCGCACCTAACTCTTGGAGAACTAACTTGTTTCAGTCCTAATTCCCACGTCCATCCTTGTTGTAGTCCTAATTCCCACGTTCATCCTAGTTGCAGTCCTAATTCCCAGGTTTCATTCATCCTTGTTGCAATTCATGTAAGGGGTGGTTGTTCTTGTCTGAGCTCCACCCTGATCAGTTCTGTTAGATGGGCTCAGCTATTGTTACTCTACTTTTAATCTTGCCTTTTGTTATTCATTTCATCTCCAACTAAGTATAATGTTGCCACCAGCCTCTTACGTTGCTCCTTCCATGATATTTCTTTGTGCTAATTACGTTGTTTATGTTGAAATATATACGGTATTACCAGTTTTAATGTAATTATAATTCCAAGTACAGCCAATAACCATGGATCAAGAAATTCATAACAGTACATGCAAATGAATTGAACTTTGACAGATAACAGAGTAATTGAAAGAGAACTCATAGTCTGACATATAAACATGAATAGAGTTATGAATAAGGCAACCAGCATAAAGCTCATGTTGAATATTTGAGTGTTCTCAGATGTCGGGTTGCCTTAAAAGGCCTTCTTCGCCACAATGGACAAGTAATACACTAGATTGTGACAACTTTACAACAATAACAGATTTAATACTTGACAGATTAAATGAAAATCTACTCAATTGCTTATCTTATATGCACAAGAATAGTGAATCAAGCTTCCTGGACAGATATACCATTCTCTAACAGACATGCATTTGAGCAGAACACAATGAACCGAAACTAAGTGAAACTAAATAGTGAAATGACACCAGAACAGTCGCAAGAGCACAGATAAATGACAGAAGCAGAATATCCACTAATTAAGCATATAAAGACAGGATCACAATTGAGCAAATCAAGTATATATATCAAAGTGAAATTGACTGCTAAGATTTGTTGTCACAATCAGTCTATTTCGGCCCCAAGATCATCACTGAACATTCAACTACCACTTGCAAGGTCCCCAAGTCTGGAAGACTAGCCCCTTTGCAAGACCCCAACAGTAAGGCAATCACAAGGAATGCGAAAAACTTACAAACCACCAACAGAATGTTAGTGCAAATGGCTAGGCACGTCGAAGACGCCGTCCCGAAAAACAACACGCCACGCAATGCCAGAGAAATCGCTTGCTGGTTTCGGAGATACAAAGCCAAAACTCTCACAGTGAGGCACTCCACCAGAGAATCCAAGATGAAGCAAAATGCCACACAGAGTCATAGAGTCAATTCCCTCGGCCAAGGAGAGTGAAAATGATGAACTGGTACAGCTACCAACCGGACTCAAGGACCAGCTCCACACATATGTAGGACTCCTGCCGAACCAGATCACAGGCACTAGGGTTGATCTACACCACAAACCAGAAGGTTCGAGGGCAAATTTCACGAGCACAAAATGCTCCTCAAATCCTCAGAGACGCTCAAGTGTTAATCACTAATCAATCCCTTTACTCAATCAATTAGGGTTACACACCAGTGGTGGCATCCACTTATTGATGGAGCTCGGATCAGTAGTGAGAAACACAGGATGGTTTCAAAAGGATGCAGGCTTGCCCAGGAACACAAGAGAGTGGATTATCAACCGATCAGAGAAAATGGGGATTTCTTTTCTTCGCTGTTCTGAAGAACACGAACCTCATGGGGATATATGGAGGCACGGGCCAGGCTGTTGGGGAGAAACGGCAACCGAGACGACCGCTTCCTCACGCCGCATGTGAGCGACCGGAAGACGCGGGCGCCGTCGCTACCGCCGCAACCCCATGACCTGTTCTTCTTGCGCCTCCATCACACGCAGGGGATAGGGCACCGGGAGAAGCCATATCGCCAGCGGCTTGGGCCGGCTGGGTTGGCTTGGCCCGAAGAGGCAAGTCGGCCCAGTTGGTCCAATATTTTTTTCCTTTGAAATTTGGGGAAAACCAAATATCCCAACAATCCCCACCATTTTCCTCAAATTTCGTCATGTCCACGAGATTCTGAATCCCTGTTTTATATACTGTTATTCAGCAAGGTACCGAAACGGTTTGAACCAATGCTTAGTTAGAAGAACTATGACTCTGCATAGACAAAGGAGGACTACGCCTTGATCCAAGGTCTTTATATGAGAGCTTTCATTCTAATAACATACGGTACTAGGCAGCAAGGCTGCACCTCTTTCGGGGCAGGACTTTACGGTCATGTCCTTGTATCTATTCATGAGCTCACTAGAGAGTATACCCTGAACTCTTCCGAACCGCGACCTCACGGTCAGCTTACATAAGTGAATTCTTCAGGAAATTCTGTAGGACAATTCCCAGCCATAAGGCACTGAATTCATTAAGAGCTTTAGCTCAACCTTCCATACAGATAAGCACAACAGCTAATGGGACTCTATGAAATTGTGTTTCTGATTTCCACACAGCTTAGTTGTCCCAGAGCCTATTTCACAGGATCGTCGGTCTTACAGGATGGGTTACCACTATTGGAAAACTTCTAACAGGGTATGAGTCCCATTCCCCTTGATGCTGCTTGAATAGGTCCTTTAGATAGTCCCTTTGTAAAAGGATCTGCCAAGTTCCTTTCAGACTGGATGTATTCTACAGTAACAACACATGTCTCTCTCGCATGCCGAGTAGACTTAAGTCTTCTCTTTATATGCCTCAAGGCCTTCATATTGTCCTTTCTACTCTTAACCTTGACTATTACAGTCTGGTTGTCGCAGTAGACTAGGACTGTTGGTATCGGCTTATCCAGCACCGGAAGGTCAAAACGAGCTCTTTAAGCCATTCTACCTCTACCACCGCTGAATTGAGCGCTATTAATTCAGCCTCCACGGTAGAGCGTGTAATGATAGTCTGTTTGGAGGACTTCCATGACATAGCCCCACCAGCCAAAGTGAATGCATATCCACTTGTAGCTTTCATCTCATCCGAGTCACTGATCCAGTTAGCATCACTGAATCCTTCTAAGACAACCGGATAGCTAGAATAATGTATCCCAAGATTCATGGTTCCCTTTAGATACCTAAGTACCCTTTCAAGTGCTATCCAATGATCATCTCCTGGATTGGCCGTGTACCGACTCAATCTGCTTACAGCATATGAGATGTCAGGTCTTGTAGCACTAGTCAAATACATTAGGGATCCAATTATTTGAGAATACCTTAGCTGATCTTTCCCAAGTCCAGTGTTCTTGCGCAATTTGACATTTGGGTCATAGGGTGTGGCCACAGGCTTACAATCCCTTAAACCAAAACGGTTCAGGATTTTATCCATGTAATGGGATTGTGATAATGTAATCCCATTCTCACCCTTTAGAAGTTTGATGTTTAAAATCACATCAGCTTCACCCAAGTCCTTCATATCGAAATTTTCGAAGAGGAATCTCTTTGTCTCATTGATTACTTCCAGTCAGTCCCAAACATCAATATGTCATCCACGTATAGACATAGAATGACACCTGTGCCCCCTCTAAATCGATAATACACACATTTGTCGGCTTCGTTTACACAAAATCCGACGGATGTCAATGTATTATCGAATTTCTCATGCCATTGCTTAGGGGCCTATTTGAGACCATACAAGGATTTAATCAATCGACACACTTTATTTTCATGACCGCTAACCACAAATCCATCTGGCTGAGTCATGTAAATCTCCTCATCCAACTCTCCATTTAGGAAAGCGGTCTTTACGTCCATTTGATGGACATGGAGTTTACATGCAGCAGCTATTGCTAAAAGCACGTGGATTGTGGGTAAGTGAGCCACAGGGGAGTAGGTATCAAAATAATCTTCTCCCTCTTTTTGAGTGAAACCCTTAGCCACTAAACGAGCCTTATACTTCTCAATAGTACCATCGGGTCTCCTCTTCCTCTTGAAAATCCACTTGCAACCCACTGGCTTGCAACCAACTGGAAGATCAGTGATCTCCCATGTTCCGTTAGCGATGATGGAATCCATCTCACTACGGAGTGCCTCCTTCCAGTACTCCGCATCTGGAGATGTGTATGCCTCTGAAAGGTTTTGTGGTTCATCGTCCACGAGGTAGGTGACAAAGTCATCGCCTAAGGATTTTTCAATCCTTTGCCTCTTACTCCTCCTCAACTCCATATCAGGAGCGATGTCATCCATATTAGGAGGAATAGAGTGTTCAATTGAACTCAAAGGAACAATGACTTCTTTTGTCCTCATAGGAAATACATTTTCAAAGAATGTCGCATCACGAGATTCCATCAAGACATTTGTAGAAATGTCACTAACCTCAGATTTGACCACTAGAAATCTATAAGCCGTGCTATTGTGAGCATAACCTAGAAAGACACAATCAACGATCTTCGGACCAAGTTTCCTTTTCTTTGGTAATGGAACATTAACCTTAGCAAGGCATCCCCATGTACGAAGATAGGACAAATTCGGTTTTCTCCCCTTCTATCCTTCATAAGGTGTCTCCTCGCGATTGCGAGGTGGAACCCTATTTAGGACATAGTTAGCTGTGAGAATAGCTTCACCCCACCATGAGTCCGACATACCTGAACTTTGTAACATGGCGTTTACCAAGTCACAAATTGTTCGGTTCTTACATTCGGCAACTCCATTTGATTGGGGTGAATATAGTGGAATAATTTCATGAATTATTCCACTTTCTTCACAGAACTGGGAGAATTCCTTGGAGACATACTCTCCTCCTCGGTCCGACTGTAGTCGTTTAATTGTTCTTTCTAGTTGGTTTTCCACTTCGACTTTATAGATTTTAAAGTGTTCTAGTGCTTCATCTTTTGATCTAAGTAAGTAAATGTAACTGAACTTAGTCGAATCATCTGAGGGTTAAGAAATATCTTTTGCCACCTTTAGTTAGAATACCATTTATCTCACAAAGATCAGAATGGATAAGCTCAAGAGGTGAGGTGTCTCTACTCTCAACCGAATGAAACAACTTTCGAGGTTGCTTAGCTTGCACACACACTTCACATTTTGAGCCTTTCTCATGGTTATAACTTGGAATTAAATTCATTTTGCTTAACCGCACTATGGCCTCAAAGTTCACATGACACAAACGAGAATGCCAAATATCATCCACTTTATTGCAAGATACATTATAAAGAGAGATATTATTAAGATCCAAAATAGAAAGGCAGAACATTCTGCCACTTTGATATCCTTTCCCAACAAAAGTTCCGAACTTGGTCAACACGACCTTATTTGATTCGAAAACTAATTTAAGACCCTGTCTACAAAGCAAAGCTTCACTAAGGAGGTTTCGATTCATCGCAGGTACATACAGCACATCTCGAAGAAATAGTGTCTTGCCTGAATTAAGCTTCAAGCTGACCTGCCCTATTCCTCGAATTGCTACAGCTGCACCATTGCCCATTAAAACGGAGCCACCTCCTTGACCCTGAAATGAGGAGAATAGACTGCGATCAGCACAAATATGGCGTGTAGCACCTGTATCAATCCACCAGTCATTTGATAGATTAGCCATAAAGGCTCTAGGTACATACCCGTCAGAACTAGCTGAAGCCAGTACGACATTTGCCATGGCCTTTTGGCCCCCTTGCTGAGGCGCAGGTCCTTTGCCCTTTCGTTCACGACACCTGTGAGCAGTGTGGCCCGGGGTTCCGCAAACAAAACAAATAAAATTCTCCTTCTTTTTCATTTGCTTTGGCTTGGTCTGGGAAGGAATTTTGATCTTCTTCTTGGCCCCTTTGCCGGCATTCTTGGTCTCCACATGATGAGCCTGAACCTGAGGCATGGGAGCCTTGTTACTAGCACGTGCCCACTTTTCCACATTAATGGCAGCTGTCAGCTCAGAGAGAGACAGTCGCTCCTTAATGTGTCTTCGAGCGGTCACAAAGTCACGCCACAAAGGCGGCAACTTTGCTAGTATCACATTCACTTGAAAGCTTTCTGGCAGATTGCAGTTGTATTGAGTCAAGTCCCTGATATACAACTGAAGTTCATGGACTTGATCCAATACAGATCTACCGTCTACCATCTTATAGTTAAGATATCTTTCTACAGTGAATGACTCATTCCCATTGTCTCCTTCAGAAAATTTCAGTTCGAGCTCATCCCATAGTGCCTTTGCAGAGGTGAAGTTTGAGTACATGTCAAAAAACCTATTAGATATGACGGCCAACAGTCTAGCTAGAGCTGAGTGGTTTGCTTCCTCCCAACGCTTTTCAGCCTCTACTTCCATAGGAAGTTCAGGGGGATTTGCAATGAACCAAAATAATTTGAGGTCCATTAACCACAGTCTAGTTTTAGCTTGCCAACGTTTAAAGCTCGCACCGTCAAATACCTCAGGCTTAATGACATTGGAACTAGAAGCCATTATATGTTGTTTTCTGGATTGTTGAAATATATACGGTATTAGCAGTTTTAATATAATTATAATTCCAAGTACAGCCAATAACCATGGATCAAGAAATTCAAAACAGTACATGCAAATTGAACTTTGACAGATAATGATGTCAACAGATTGCTACCGGGTACCCTCTCCGACGACAAAGTCCTTCCACGTGGCGGCTCGGGCGGATGGGCGGAGAGCACGCCCGCCGCCAGTGCCGCCCACGTGGCGCTGGCGCGCGGTGGGCGAAGTACGCCGCCGCTTCCGCCAGCCCACGTGGCGGCTTCGGCGACGGCAGTAAGCACGCCCGCCCGCCAGTGCCGCCCACGGGCGCCCGGCGGCGGTGGGCGAAAGCACGCTCTGCCGCCAGCGCCAGATCCACGTGGCGGCTCGGCGGATGGGCGGCGAAGATGCCCCGCCGGCCAAGTGTCGGCCACGCGGGCGCCCGGCGAGCGAGTGGGCGAGCACGCTTCGCCGCAGCCGCCAGCCCACGTGGCGACCTAGCGACGGGCGGCGAGCACACCCCACCGGCCGTGCCGCCCACGGGCGCCGGCGGCAGTGGGCGAAGCGCCGCCGCCGCCGGCGCCCGATCCTCGTGGCGGCTCGGGCGACGGGCGGCGAGCATGCCTCGCGCAGTGCGGCCACGTGGCGCCCGTGGCAGTGTGGGCGAACACGCCGCCGCCGGCGCCCGATCCACGGGCGGCTTTGGCGGGCGGCGAAGCACGCCGCGCCGTGCCGGCCCACGGGCGCCGGCGAGCGTGTGGACGAGCACGCCGCCGCCGCGCCAGCCCGTGGCGACGGCGACGAGCGGCGAAGCACGCCCGCCGCCAATGCCGCCCACGGGCGCCCGGCGAGCAGTGGCGAGCACGCCCGCCGCCGGTGTCGATCCATGTGGCACTTTCGGTGAGTAGGTGGGCGACATGCCGCCGCCGGGCGCCACCCACGCTGGCGCTTCGGTGAGTAGGTGGGCAAACACGCCCTGCTCGCCCCGCCGCAAGGCAAAAAGGTGGTGCGAGGTAGCTTCACCTCGAAGCCTCCTGCCCCTATCGTACCGTGCTAAGCAGGCAGGCCTGCTGTGTTAGACCTATCAACTGTGAGGATTTCTACAATAAGCCCATTCCTCTGACGCCTCTCACCTACCAGTCAAAAAGGGGTCACATACCGAGCGGACCGGGCGAAGCCATGCGTCGGCATTTAATGAGGCCGAGGAACAGGGCAAAGACGGAAGGGGTAATAAATGTATGAAGATCAAGATGATGACCCCTTGTACCTACTCCTCGTTAGCTTTGGCCTATATAAGGGCCTTCGGTGCATGGGAAAAGGGACGGAGGACGGTCGAACAAGCAAGAGTTCTGCAGTAGAGCCTAAGGAAGAACTTGTAACCCCAAAGCTCTGTACTGTACTAGTCTCGAACACTCTTCAAACAATCTAGCAGGAAGTAAGGCTATTACCCAAGGCAAAGGGGGCCTGAACCTGGGTAAAAATCTCTGTGTCATCCTTAGTTCATAGACGCCAAATCCGCCGTGCAGGAGTCTCTAGGGTTTTCACCCTCTAGGGTTAGCCAGCCGCGAAGACGCCCTCCTATCGAACCAAACCGGTCTATAGATCACGAGCCTGTCAGGCGAAATACGCCGACAGGGGCGTGCCAGGTAGGGGGCTAGTGGTTGGTTTTCCCGGCTAACTCCCCGGCGAACTTTGGTGTTCTTTCTTCAAGAAGGCAGCCCACGCGTCTGAAGATGGCGGGTTCTCAGCATCAAGGGGTGGCGGGGGTGAGCGGCGCTCAGGGCGCGTCCCGGCAGTCTCTCCGGTTGAAGGACCATCTCACCCCGCCCCCGCAGGGTGGCGGCGTGGCTCGTTAAGCGGCGGGCACCTGCGGCGGCGCCGGTAGCCATGGAGGCCGCCACTCTCGCCAGACCAGACGCGGTTCGTGCCCTCTCGACCACCCTCCGGTGGAGTTCGCAGGAGATTCTCCGCCATCCGTGGGCTGCGAGATATCGCCGGTCTCGTGGATGCGCCCACCGGGTAGGGCTCGATCGGCCGGGCACCGCCGGTGCCCGTTACTGTTCGGGCACGGTTGGCGCTCAGCGCCTAGCCGCCCCCGGGAAGCACCGCCGTGGGCCGAGCCAAAGGAAAACGTAGCGCAAAGACCGGTCCCGCTTCGCTGGGACTGGGACCTTCTTCGCGCACTTTGATGAAAGGCCGCGGCGCGGGCGATGATCTCCGTGGCCGCTGCAGGCCACCACCCCCGAGCGCCGCCACGAAAGTGTGGTCTCGGACGATGGAGCCCCTCCGTGGCTCTCGCCTCGGACTAAGGAGGAGGTTCACTCTCCGACTCTATAGGGAGCAGTCCGTGCTCCCGGAACGGTCTCCTGACCGGGCCCCGTTGAACAGTGGGCTCTCTATGGCGTCGGGTGCCAAGCCTTCTCCCAGCAGCTGCGCCGCGTGGCGTGGCCGGACAGGTTTCGCCCGGCGTCCGTGGAAAAATATGACGGCACCACCAACCCGGAAGAGTTCCTCTAGATCTACACGACGGTGGTGTGGGCAGCTGGCGGGTCTGAAAAGATCATGGCCAACTACCTTCCAACGGCCTTGACGGTTCTCGCCACGTTGGTCATTAAATCTCCGCGAGGGTCGGCGCTGTGGGGGAGTTAGCGACCTCTTTGTCGCCAACTTTCGTGGCTCTATAAAATGAGCGGCGTGGACGACCTCCACGCCCGGAGCAGAAAGGGGAGTCGCTCCGCGACTTCATTCGGCGGTTTTGTCACTGCCGCAACACGATCCCCCACATCTCGGAGCAATCGGTTGTCATCGCCATCCAAAGAGGCGTACGCGACCATAAGATGAAGGAGAAGATGGCCACCCGTACCATCAGCACCACCTCCGAGCTCTTCTCCCTCGCACATAAGTGTGCGCGCCATGAGGCGAGGGCTAAAGACCCGCCCCAAGGGTGGCCAAGGCAAGGACGAGGCCGGGACCTCAAAGGGTTCCGGCCATTCAAGCAAGAAGGCGCGGAAGCGCGAGGCAGGAGAAACCAGGCGGGTCTTGGCCGCCGAGCGCGACGACGAGACCCCGTGCCATGAAGCGCAACCGCCGCGACCGGCGCGACGACCGCCGCGAGCGGCGTGATGATCGCCGTGACCGGCGTAATGATCGCCGTGATCGGCGCGATGACCGCCGCGGTCGTGGGAACGACCGCAGCGAACAGAAAGAGGACGAGTTCTATTGCCCGATCCATCGGACCAACACCCATGACTTGGACAGTTGTCGGGTCGTGGGTAAAATGGTGAAGAAGCGGCTCAAGGAACGCCGCCCCGATGATGATCAAGACGAAGATCCTGCCCCGCTGGCTTTCCAGCAGGCGGACCACGCCGTGGCCTACATCCACGGTGGTTCATCCACCCTTTCCTCCAACGCCGCCTATAAGCGGTTGAAGAGGGAAGTGTGCGCCACGGCGTCGGGCTCAGGGGCAGGTCGGATGCTGAAGTGGTCGGAGCAGACCCTCACTTTCAGTCAGGCCGACCACCCTGAGGGCGCCACCGGGCTGGGGCATCTCCCGGTCGTGGTGTCGCCCACCATTCGGAATGTGCGGCTAGGGCGCGTGCTGGTGGACGGAGGAAGTTCCATCAACCTCCTATCCTCTTCGGCATTCCTGGCGCTCTAGATCCCGCGGCAGGATCTGCGCCCAGCTCTGCCCATCTTTGGGGTAGCCCCATAGGATGGCTTAATGCCCCTGGGTCAGGTGTGCCTCCCCGTCACCTTCGGGGAGGAAGACAACTACCGCACCGAGATGGTGGATTTTGAGGTCGCCGACTTTGACCTCCCCTACATTGCCCTACTCGGCCGACCGACGTTGGCCAAATCATGGCGGCAACCCACTATGCTTACATGGTGGTGAAGATGCGCGCCCATGCCCCATTGCGATCCGGGTGGATAAATCCGAGGCCTTGCGCTGCCACAAGTATGCGCTGGACATGGCCGGTGCCACCTGCGTCGGGCACCCCAACGCCACTTCCTCGAGAGCCCCTCAGGCCCGAACCCGCGCCTCACCTGGTTCGGCCGGTGAGGTTAAGGTGGTCACCCTGAGTGGGGGCAAACCCCGAAAGACCATCAATATTGGCGCCAACCTCAGCGCCAAATAGGAAGACGCGCTCGTCACCTTCCTCCAGTCTAACTCCGACGTGTTTGCTTGGCAACCGTCCGACATGACTGGGGTCCCCAGGGAGGTGATCGAGCACCGATTGGCGACGCTCCCCGAGGCGCGTTCGATCCAGCAAAAGGTCCGGAGGCAGGTGCCCGAGCGCCAGGATGCCATTCGGGAGGAGGTAGAGAAGTTGCTGAGCGCAGGATTATTAGGGAAGTCTCTCATCCTGAGTGGCTTACCAACCCTGTGCTCGTCAAGAAGTCCAATGGGAAATGGTGCATGTGTGTCGACTTCACCGACCTCAACAAGGCCTGCCCGAAGGATCCATACCCCCTGCCGCGAGTTGACCTCATTGTTGACTCCACTACGGTGCGTCGCTCAGCTTGTGCTTCTTGGATGCGTACTCGGTACCACCAGATCAAGATGGCGCTTGAAGATGAAGAGAAGATCATGGTAACCCCTACGGTGTTTATCGTTATGTAAGAATGGCTTTTGGTTTAAAGAATGCGGTTCTACTTACCAACGTACATGATATCACTTTTCGCCTCAGATAGGGCGTAAACCTTGAGGTCTACGTTGATGATTTAGTTGTAAAGATCAAGAAAAGTGAAGAGCTGATCCAAGACCTGGAGGAAACCTTTGCTAACCTCCGAAAGAATCGCTTGAAGCTCAATCCCAAAAAATGCGTGTTCGGTGTGCCCTCCGGCAAGCTGCTGGGTTTCCTGGTGTCCAGCCGAGGTATTGAAGCCAATCCTGACAAGATATCGGCCATCGAACACATGAAGCCACCAGTGCGACTCAAGCAAGTTCAGTGCCTGGCCGGTCGCCTAGCCTCCCTAGGGCGATTCATTGCCCGGTTAGGGGAAAGAAGCTTGCCTCTGTTCAAGATATTGAAAAAGACCAACCATTTTGAGTGGACAGAGGAAGCCCAGAAGGCATTTGAAGATTTGAAGCAATACCTGTTCTCTCCCCCGGTGCTGGTCTCTCCCGCGCCGGGTGATCCGTTGCTCCTGTACATAGCTGCCACTCCTAAGGTGGTGAGCGCCATGCTGGTTGCAGAGAGGGAAGGTGTCCTGAAGCCGGTCTACTACATCAGCAAGGTGTTGCATGAAGCAGAAACCCGATACTCGCAAGCTCGAAGATGTCAGATGCAGTCCCGTGGCGCCCAGAAGCCGTGGCATTACTTCCAAGGGCGGAAATTACCGTGGTCACGGCCTACCCTCTGCGAGAGATCCTTCACAACCGTGAAGCAGAGGGCCGTATCGCTAAATGGTCGGTGGAGCTGGGGGAATTCAACCTCAAATTTGTACCCCGCACCGCCATCAAGAGTCAGAAGCTGGCGGAGTTCGTCGCCGAGTGGACTCCCGCCACTCCTGAAGCCGAAGAAGTACCCGCGCCTTCTCCCTGGACCTTATTCTTTGATGGTTCGTTCAGGCTGGAAGGCGCGGGGGCTGGGGTTGCCCTAGTCTCCCCGACCGGCGACATCCTCCAGTATGTGGTCGCCCTCGACTTCAAGGCCACGAACAACATAGCTGAATACGAAGGCTCACGGCGGTATACGACGCTTTGCGTTGGGCATTCAGCGTCTCAAGTCAAGGGTGACTCGCTAGTCATCAATCAAGCGCGAAGGAGTTTCAGAGTTCACCCCACCATGGCGGTGTACTTGGCGAGGTTCAAGAATGGAACGCCGCTTGAAGGGTTGGGGTATACTCATATCCCCGGCCATGACAACCACCTTTTGCGACGGGCTGCAGCCAAGGCCCTCAAGGGCTTCCGCTCCGGCCGGGTTCGAAGAAAGGCTATCGCGACCGTCCAACGCAGCCCACAGTCCAGGTGGGGATGATGGTGTCGCTGTCGCAGCCCCTGTTCAAAGGGGATGACGGCAAGGCCGCTATGCCTCCGGCTCAGTGGGGAGAGCGGTGCATTGCCGCGACCTCCGCTCAGGAGGGAAGGCAGCGTGTCTGCTTCAGCCCCCAAGTCCGGAGGAAGGCGGGCGGTGCCGATGCAGTGCCGGGGAAAAGCTTGGCCCAGCGGAGTACCCGGGCGAGCACCGAGTGGTCGCCACGCTTGGTCAGGAAGATCGGTGGATGGATCCTATCCTAGCCTTCCTGCGTGACCAAGTGATCCCCGACGATGATGCCTCAGCTGAGAAGATTGCACGTAAGGCCAAGTGCTATACTCTGGTAGGTGGGGACCTATATCGCTAGAGCAAAAACGGAGTTCTACTGAAGTGCATCACTCGGGAAGAGGGGAGCAGCTTGCTCTCTGATATCCATGGAGGCGTGTGTGGGAGCCATATGTCCGGCCGAACGCTGGTTGGCAAAGCGTTTCGCCAAGGATTTTATCGCCTATCGCCTCCGTGATGCTTATGAAGCTGGTGAAGACATGCGGCTTGTCGGGCTTCGCCAGTAAATCCACCGACCACCCAAGCTCGCAAACAATCCCGCCTCTCGCCGCTTATGTCCGGGGCCGATATCCCATGTCCATTCCTCGCTGGTTAGGGGCTTCACCCACCTCTTTGTCGCCGCTGACAAGTTCACGGCGGGTTGAAGCCGAGGCGGCGGCGCGCCATCACGCCATTGCCGCCGCAAGTTTATGCGCGGATCTTTACTCGCTTTGGAGTCGCCAACCGCATCATCACCGATAACGGACTCGGCCACCAAAGGCGCCTTCCCGAATTTCGCGATGAAATGGGCACCAAAGTATGTTTTGCTTCGGTGGCCCATCCCATGAGTAATGGGTAGGCAGAACGTGCCAATGCGCTGGTGCTGAAGGGCCTCAAGACAAGGGCATTTGATCGGCTCCACAAGCGGGGCGCGCGATGGACGGAGGAGCTCTCGGCTGTGCTCTGGTCGCTTCGCACCACACCCAGCCGGGCCACCGGCGAGACTCCTTTCTTCCTGGTATATGGGCGGAGGTCGTTTCTCCTCCGAAATGCCGCCGCCGGATCTTCGCGTCTCGGCGTTCAACGAAGAAGGCCAAGAAGACCTCCGGCGAGAAGAAGTCAACCTCCTGGAGGAAGTGCGAGATCGGGCTGCCCTTCGCGTCGCCTGGTATCAGCAAAGCCTCAGGCGGTACCACGCTACCCGGGTCTCCGAGCGAACACTGGCGGTGGGCGACCTGGTCTTGCGCAGGATTCAGACGCATGCTCGGGTTGCACAAACTGTCTCCCCAATGGGAGGGCCCCTTCAAGGTGGTCTCAATATCTCGACCCGGGGCGGTCCGGCTATACATCGAGGACGGTGAAGAATCGCGAATTCCTACAACATAGAGTTGTTATGAAATTCTATCCTTGAAAGAATTGTAGGTACCAATGCTCGCCTTTGGTCGACCATGAGGTAAGTCTTCCCCGGCCGGTTCATGCATCACGGGCGTTAGTAAAGTTGTTACCTAGAAAGCTTTTACTTTACCATGATTGTCCCTTTTTTATGCCCTGAGTGGCGAATTTTTGCATGAATGTCGCTGGCCCCATACGTTTGCTAATTCCTTGGTGATCCATGATGGCACTCGGTGTCTGTGTCTAGCGAGCACGGCAACTGGGCGAAGGCGCGTGCTCAAACGCTGCTCGCACACCTCGGGTTGTCTCCTGGCACCGCTGTCGCCACCGTGAGCACCGTCGTTCTAACACCACTCCTGGGAGCCCGCTGCTTTGACGCACAGCACCGTAGTTCGATTTCCTGAAGGGTCACAGGGACTTAGAAACCAAACAGAGCGGACCAGGACATTCCACGATGGGACTTAGACTTTTTGGGCCTACCTTGCACATGCCCCCCTGACATCTCGCTACCTTCCGTAGTAATCAGACACGCAGTTGTGCGCAGGCGCCGGCTTATTCTTGTGAAAGGCTCCAGCATTTCCGGTGGTCGCCAGCGCTTAGTCGGTCGCCTGGCCCGGCGAGGTCGCCGAGCGCTTAGGCGGTCGCCAGCGCCAGGTGACCGCCCGCCTCCCAAGGGTGGTTGTCCAGCGCTTAGGGTTGTCGCCAAATGGCATATAAAGCAAGATAAGTGCTTCATGCCGCATTTTGGCCATTTCTTATGTGCTTACACTAAGACGGGTCAAGTTACGCAGTGATTGTCGCGAAGGCCACAAATCAACGGCCTCGTGAATAAATTAAATGTGCTATGTTAACGTCCGCGGGCTAAGGACTGGGTGTAAGTTAGGCGCGATACTCAAACACGGCTCGCGACGCCTCGGGTTGGTTTCTCCGGCACCGCCGGTCGCCACCGCCGAGTACCGCTAGCCTAGAAACACTTATGAGACTTGTTGTTTTGTTACGCTCTTACCGCAAAGACATTTCCGTGCTATCATCAGGGATCAAAGTTCCGGAAGAATCTGAATCATGACAATCCCGCGTAAAAACCTGATGCTATGACCAAGTTGCGTCTCGCATCCCTTGTTAGACTCAATGTCATTTCTGCTTAAGTCCTCAGACGATTTGCATGATCTATACTTGTGTTCGCAAAGAACACGATAATTGTTGGCGAGACTCGAACGCTGCTCTAGCCTAGACGCTCTCGCATTCCACCAAGTTAAAATCGTCACCGACGGTTCAATCCAAAGAAATTCAATCATACAAAACAGATAAGCACGCAGGTAACATTAACCAAGGAATATCCACATTCACTGAATTCGCCAAGTGTTCATGCATGCAGGCAGATCAACAAAGGAAATAAAACCAAAAGAACAAGAAGGCGTCTCGCCTTCACTCGCTTCACCGGTTAAGGTCGCCGCCATCGCCGCTTCCGCGCCGGAGTGGAGACGCCCATGACCGGCCGCTTCCACCAGAGCATCCCGCCACGCAGTTCACCGCCACGCGCACGACCCTCCCGCCGCAGACCGCTCTCCTTTCAATGTCGGCCGTCACCGCCGCCATTGGATCAAAAGCGGCGCGCGTCGGGCGCAAAGAAAGGCCGTAGGTCGCGGCCATGATCGCGACCTCCGCCCCTCTCTGGAACGGAGCGGCGTCAGGCAGCAGTAGCCCCGGAGTGCCTTCGCGGCCTGGTTGGTCGCGTGGGCAAACTGCAGGGCAGAATCCTCCAACGGCGCGTTTAGTGCCACCCCTAAGGGCTCCAGACACCTCTTCATGCGCTGGAAGGCCTTCTTGAGCATGATGGCCAGATTGTGCCGCAGGCGGAAGGATTCGAGCTCCGAGTTCTTCAGCACCGCCTCGATCCTCTCTGCCCGTTCTTCGGCTCTCTCCGCCCGCTGCTGCATGGCGGCCGTGTTGTCCTTTTCTGCGCTAACTCACGCCGCCTCTCTCCTCTCTCCGCTCAGCTCGCGCCATCGAGGCCATTCACCGGCTGCCTGGCGCCATGCTTGGCGGTCGCCGCGAGGACTGTGCCCAGTGAGGCATGCATGTCGCCAAGCTCGGTGAAAAGCTCGACGAAACGCGCAATGGGGCAAGTATGTGCGAGGGGCAAGGCGCCCGTAAGCACTGTGCTGGGTCGCTTCCTTGGTCCTTTTCAAAGCAGCGGCCAGAGGCACCGGGGCGGGAGCATCTGTCGCCTCGGCGGGCGCTGGGGGCATCTGCACCCTTGGCTTATCTTGAGGGGCCACCCTTGGTGGCACCCTCAAGCTAAGGGCGGCCATTGGGAGCGTGAGGCCACCCTGTTGGGCGGTGGCCTGGGCTCCCGTGGCCGAAGGTGTTGCGTCGCGGTCGTTGGGGCCGACGCCGGAGGAGGAAGCATCAGTGAAGGCATCGGAGCTGGCGCCGCGGGAGGCGGCGGTGCCTGAGGTGAAGTCATGGTTGGGGCGGTCTGCGTTGCCGCCCCCTGCAAGGATGCCGCCGCGTCAGGGCTAGCGGCGGTAGAAGTCTGATCTGTGGCCCGGGCCCTCTTGGGGTCCGAGCCCGTGGCATCCTGGGCGATTGGTCATTTGCTCGCGCCCACCGGCTGGCGGTGGTCGATCCGATCACCGGCGGGCGTGGGCGACCACAGCAGCCTCGTGGAGTCCATCGGCGGAGTAGCTCGACGACCACAGCGCTTCTGCGTGCTCAAATCGGCGCGAGCACGCCGCCGCCGAAAATCAGCCGCTGAATCGGTTGCATTAGTAGCGGCAAGCCACCGCCAAGAACTGCTCTCCAAGTTTCGCTACCGCGAAGACAAAGAGTAGCCGCCGGTTGGTAGGAACCGCAGGCGAAACATGTGCGCAAGGAAAAGCTAAAGGAAAATGAAGACTCACGCCCCGCCACGTCGCGTCGTCGTCGCTGCCGTCAGATATTGCCATGAAGGGCGACGACGACGAAGAGGGCGATCCTCCCGACATAAAGTCCCGCCACCACCTGATTAATCCGGCGTCCTCATTGCTCGCTGACGCTGCCGCCATCGCAAGCGAGCTCCGCCGCCTCCTCGACCGCGAGCTCCGCCTCGGAGGCCTCCGCTGCCCGGCTGGCACCTCCAAAGCAGCCGACTTCATTGTCATCGTTGATGTCTGACCATCATTCGCGCCATGCCTTCCAATTGGATCTGGGCTGGAAGGCAATATAGCAGGAGGCCATCCCGTCCCGAAGGCGGAAATAGCAGCTCCCCACTATTTCGTTGTCGTGGGAGGGGCGGCAGATAAAGAAGTGACGAAAAAGAGGGAGATTCGGCATCACCCCCATGAACATTTCACAGAGGTGTGCGAAAATGGAGAGGAAGATGATGGAGTTGGGGGTGAGGTGAAGATGGTGGATCCCATAGAAATGGAGGACGGTAAGAAAGAAGTCGGAGAATGGTGGGAGCAGGCCCGCCATCATCGCCCAGGTGTGGAGGAGGATCTCGTCGGAAAGGCACCGTGGCGTGGTGGTCCTCGCCCGAAAGCGAAAGGTGCCCTCCGGCGCGATGATGGCCATCTTCTTCACCGTGGAGGCGTCCGCGGTGGAAGCAGGGATGGAAGGCGCCATGGAAGCCAAGAAGGCAAAAAAGCTTTGAGCAAGGAGGATGAGGAAGTGAAAGTTGGGGTGCGCAGGAAAGCAGAAGGCGTAAACCGCTTGGTACAGATGTATCTATATAAGCATCACCCGCACCGACGGTTCGCGAAGGGACAAGATCGTCGGCGCTTGGGTCCCAAGAAAAATCATGGATACGGATAAAATCGAGGCGTCGATCTCATGAGTGGTGGCCCCGCCAAGAGCGCACTAAGCATTCAATGAAGGTTCCAAAAGGCTTCAAGACGCGCCTCCGTATGGTCCAGGCTATCGTCAACAGATTGCTACTGGGTACCTTCTCCGACGCTACAAAGTCCTTCCACGTGGTGGCTCGGCGACGGGCGGCGAAGCACGCCCACCGCCAGTGCCGCCCACGGACGCCGCGCGAGCGTGGGCGAAGTACGCCGCCGCCGGCGCCCGCCCACGGGCGGCTTCGGCGGACGGGCGGCGAAAGCACGCCCACCGACTGTGTGCCGCCCACGTGGCGCCGGCGAAGCAGTGGGCGAAGCACGCCTCGCCGCCGGCGCGCCACCCACGTGGCGGCTTCGGCGGACGGGCGGCGAAAGCACGCCGCGCGGCCAATGCCGCCCACGTGGCGCCCGGCGAGCAGTGGGCGAAGCACGCCGCTTCTCCCGGCGCCCGATCCACGGGCGGCTTTGGCGGACGGGCGGCGAAAGACGCCGCCGCAGTCTACCCACGTGGCGCCCGAGCGAGCGGTGGGCGAAGACGCCTGCCGCCGGGCGCCCGCCCACGTGGCGGCTTTGGCGGACGGGCGGCGGCGAAGCACGCCGCCACGCAGTGCCGCCCACGGGCGCCGGAAGCGAGTGGGCGAGCACGCCTGCCGCCGCCGCCCGATCACATGGCTTTCGGTGAGTAGGTGGGCGGACACGCCCTGCTCGCCCCGCCGCAAGGCAAAAAGGTGGTGCGAGGTAACCGCCGCCAAGCCTCCCCGCCTTATCGTCTGCGTGCTAGCAGGCAGCTCGCCAGACGACCTATCAACTGCGAGATTTCGCAATAAGCCCATTCCTCGACACCTCTCACCTACCCGTCAAAAGGGGTCACATATCGGGCGGATCGGGCGGCCATGCGCCGGCATTTAATGAGGCCGGAGAACGGACAAAGACGGAAGGGGTAATAAATGTATGAAGATCAGCATGATGACCCCCTTGTACCTACTCCTGTTAGCCTGGCCTATATAAGGGCCTTCTGGTGCATAGGAAAAGGGGACGGAGGACGGGTCGAACAAGCAAGAGTTCTGCAGTAGAGCCTAAGGAAGAACTTGTAACCCCAAAGCACTGTACTGTACTAGTCTCGAACACTCTTCAAACAATCTAGCAGGAAGTAAGGCTATTACCCAAGGCAAAGGGGGCTTGAACCTGGGTAAAAATCTCTGTGTCATCCTAAGTTCATAGACGCCGGAATTCTCCATGCGGGAGTCTCTAGGGTTTTCACCCTCTAGGGTTAGCCAGCCACGAAGACGCCCTCCTATCGAACCAAACCCGGTCTGTAGATCACGGGCCTATCAGGCGGAATACGCCGACAACAGAGTAATTGAAAGAGAACTCATAGTCTGACATATAAACATGAACAGAGTTATGAATAAGGCAACCAGCATAAAGCTCATGTTGAATATTTGAGTGTTCTCAGATGTCGGGTTGCCTTAAAAGGCCTTCCTCGCCACAATGGACAAGTAATAGACTAGATTGTGACAACTTTACCACAACAACAGATTTAATACTTGACAGATTAAATAAAAATCTACTCAATTGCTTATCTTATATGCACAAGAATAGTGAATCAAGCTTCCTGGACAGAATATACCATGCTCTACAAGACATGCATTTGAGCAGAACACAATGAACCGAAACTAAGTGAAACTAAATAGTGAAATGACACCAGAACAGTCGCAAGAGCACAGATAAATGACAGAAGCAGAATGTCCACTAATTAAGCATATAAAGACAGGATCACAATTGAGCAAATCAAGTATATATATCAAAGTGAAATTGACTGCTAAGATTTGTTGTCACAATCAGTCTATTTCGGCCCCAAGATCATCACTGAATATTCAACTACCACTTGCAAGGTCCCCAAGTCTGGAAGACTAGCCCCTTTGCAAGACCCCAACAGTAAGGCAATCACAAGGAATGCGAAAAACTTACAAACCACCAACAGAATGTTAGTGCAAATGGCTAGGCACATCGAAGACGCTGTCCCATAAAACAACACGCCGCTGCAATGCCGCAGAAATTGCCAGCGCTGGCTCCGGAGATACAAAGCCAAAACTCTCACATTGAGGCACTCCACCAGAGAATCCGAGATGAAGCAAAATGCCGCACAGAGTCACAGAGTCAATTCCCTCGACCAAGGAGAGTGAAAATGACTAACTGGTACAGCTACCAACCGGCCTCAAGGACCAGCTCCACACATATGTAGCACTCCTGCCGAACCAGATCACAGGCACTAGGGTTGATCTGCACCACAAACCAGAAGGTTCGACGGCAAATTTCACGAGCACAAAATGCTCCTCAAATCCTCAGAGACCCTCAAGTGTTAATCACTGATCAATCCCTTTACTCAATCAATTAGGGTTACACACCGGTGGTGGCATCCACTAATTGATGGAGCTCGATCGAGAGGAGAAACACAGATGGTTTCAAAAGGATGCGACTTGCCCAGAACACAAGAGAGTGGATTATCAACCGATCGAGAAAATGGAGATTTTTTTTCACTGCTCAAGAACACGAACCTCATGGGGATATATGGAGGCACGGCCAGCGAAACGGCAATGAAGCTTCCTCACGCTGCACGCGGCACCGCGCGCCACCGCCGCAAACCCATGACCCGTTCTTCTTGCGCCCCATCACACGCAGGGATAGGGCACCGGAGAAGCCATATCGCCCGGTGCTTGGCCCTTACTGGTGGCTTGGCCCAAGAGGCAAGTCGGCCCAGTTGGTCCAATATTTTTTTTCCTTTGAAATTTGGGGAAAACCAAATATCCCAACAGTTTATCTGTAGGCATATGTTTTGGCCCCAAGAGTCGGGACTCAGCATCCTTCGATGTGAAGTACGCTGTACCCATCTGTACTTTGCAGTTTTGCCAAATTCCAAGATACTTTGAGAATGTGCAATATAGCCATTCTACGTTCTGAATTGGGTTCATGGACTAATTTTAAACACTGGATGTTGTGTTGTCATACGATAAATTTTAGTTGACACATCGCAATTTTGCATACTATGTGTCCTAAATAAATATTCTTAAATTGCACCTGAGAATCTCCTGAAAGGCTGAAATTCAATATAAGTAGATACTCTGCAATTTTCTATGTCCCTTATGTGTGCCCCCGCCTTGTAGTTGTTTTCTACCCCAATTAAACAATGCTCTGATTGATTGTTTCATTTGCAAAAAATCTTTCTTAGATTTTATCGATATACGATGATACCATAATCTAGCTAAACGAAATTGGCATGGGAATCAGAAATGTTGTTTCTGCAATTGTAATGAAACAATAAAACATCTATTTTTTGAGTGCCCTCATTCGAAAGTTATTTGGCGAGTTGTGCATATAGCTACTGGCTTATATCCCCCCAAGTCTATTTCCAATATGCTTGGTAATTGGTTAACAGGCATTACGAAGGATGATCAAAGATTGATTTTAGTTGGGGGTGTGGCCATATTATGGGCTATTTGGTGTACACACAATGAAATCATATTTGAGAAAAAGCAGTATCCTTCCTTTATGCAGGTTATCTTCAGAGGAACATATTGGATGCGGTTTTGGGCGCTATTACAGCATGAGAACGACAGGAGAAGATCCACGGCAAGTAGGGCGTTGGAGATGGTTTCATTGCAAGTCTTTGCCAAGAATGAATGGAGATGCAACTATAGACTAAACTTTTAAATTTTGCATCTTTATTCACATGTTGCAATCTATTTAATTGAATTTGGTATCTGTACGAATTTGGTCGTATGCTTCGGCAGAGACCGGATTTTTATCCTTTATCTAAAAAAAATGATGATACCATATTTGAGCGGAATGTTGTGATAACACCATTTATCATTGTCAGGCATTGCCCTGCTGTTTGCACCACTGATTTCAGCAGGTGTGGATCTAGGTGGGGTGCCGGATATGCACCAAAGTTCGAAAAACATTTGGGCATCACCTCTTTAGTGGATCAAATTTGTTGATTGAATTGATTCTGATTTCGGTGGTTTGTAATTTGTAAGACCTTAGAACTATATATATTGTATTTTTAGCAAATTTCAAATAGATATGTTGGATTTACGATGTTATGGAATCATTATACAAGACATAGAGTTATGTGTGAACTATGTCTCCCTATTGAAAATTTTCAGTTGTGTCACTAGATTCTAGTCTGCTAGTCTGGCATTCTTTTATCAATTAGCTACTAATGGCAAGTATGTCCTTCAAAATTTCGTGGTTGGAAAATGGAAGGCCAAGATACTGCTCAACGTCTTGGTACACCATGCATTCCCATAGTTCCATTTTTTTCCCGGTGGGCTTTTTATTGTTTCTTGATTGCATTCATTGTCGAAGATGTTTATCTGAAAGCACAGTTGTTGAGTATGTTGATTTCCTGAAATTCAGAGCTAAAAATAGTTGGTCTAATTAGTTTTCTCCACATAGTTGGTCTAATTGTTTGTTTCTTGCTTTCAGTTGCTTTTAGCAAGGTTGTCGTGCTTCATGCAAGGGTCAATGGTTTGATCCATGCTTTCAGTTCACAGCGCAGCTGCACAGGTACTGTCATGCTGCTGTGTGCTAGTTATTTCGTACGGTTGGAATTACGGTTATGTGTTTCATTCACGGACTAGAAAGCAAGTTGCGTTAATTTCATGACTTTTGTGGCACTCCTACATTAGTTGCCGTTGCTTTTGATAATCTGGGACTATCCATGTACAGTATTCTGGACCTATCACTTGCAGTAATCACTGACCGCCAGTGTCTCACTGTTATTTATTTATTTATGAACCAATGCCTCAGTCTGGTAACCTCACAGGCAGAACTATTACATTTACACGTTCTTCCTGCGTCTGCCTATTGCATATACTTGTGTCAGTACTCGTGCGTTGCAATAAAAACTCAATTTATAACAAAAATTTATTTGTAAAAAACACTAACCTTACCTAAATAATACTGTTCAATCTGAATGCACAATGGTTGAAACTTAATTTGCGATAAAAAATTTATTTGCAAAGAACACTAAGAGTAGCAAAGATGGGTAATTAAAAAATAATGGCAAAGATGGATAATTTTAATGAAGTGACGAGAAAGAAACTTTTGCTTTATATAGTAGAGATTTGCATGCAAGTTGGCCTTGTGCAACTATGCAATTCTCTTTTGTTAGAGCATCTCCAAAGAGAGTCCTAAACCAAATTTCCTAAACCTTAAAATAGGGCTTTAGTAAAAATACTGATCCAAAGAGACCCCTAATCCAGCCCTTAAAATTAGGAGGCCCTAAATTTGCCTCCTCAAATTTCAATTCCTGGGAGCCCTAAACCTTAAAATAGAGAGTTAAGTGAAAGATGGCTTACATTAGTTCACAGAATCGAGCGTGTCTTTCTTGGATGAGTTACAATCACAGATCTCATGACTGTCATTGAAAATTTTGAAAATTTTAAATTTAAATTATAAATATCATGTTTTGAAAATTTTAAATTTAAATTTTAAATATCATGTTTTTAAATTGTAAATATTAACATGCTTATGTTTTAAGTATTACAAATATTTTTGATTGAATTTTAGTGGTGTCAAATGAAGATTATACATAGCGGATATGTCAAAATAGGAGAAAAAGTAAAATAGGGTTGAGATTTAGGGATGTCATTGAACTTGGCTTTCTGAAAATAGGTCCCAAAAAATAGAGTTTTCTAAATCCAAAATAAAGCGCTGCTTTAGATGGTCCTCACGGAGATGCTCTAATACAGTGGATGATCCATGTAATCCGTAGCTGATCCAACATCGATCCCCAATACGGACATGACTTGAGAGAATGAAAAGGCCATGTGCATCATTCTGTACGTGCTTGGAGCCTCGGTGGGCTGTTCCTTTTACGTTTTCAATATGCTGCAGATCACACCCAACGTTCAACCTCATCTGAATGAAGTAGCTTATGCTACGTACATGTGGGTATCGGTTCCTTTGTAGTGGGAAAACTATTCTGTTGAACCTGAGCCTTTTCGCCGCATAATATCTCTCGACTGGATGTGTTTTACCGGATGCTAGCTGCGGCAAGTGTGCCAGCTGCCGTGTGCTAGTTTATATACAACATGGTGCTAGTTGTGTTATGCCTCTGGTTTACTCAGGTTATAGCGCTCAATTAACTTACTGCATTTCTGCATAGGTCCACTGAGCAAATAAATTTGTTGAACTTTTCTTCTTACGGCTGGGCCTGGGATATCGGCAGTTTGGCACCGCATGATCTTCTGTCCAATGGGATATTGGTTGAAGTCAAGTTTATGTGAAGAGTCATTTCAGCACTGATGTTTCCCTTCATTTTGAAAGCCAAATTAATTGCTTTCGTAGCAAATTAAGCTCCGCACTGGTTGGTGTCGTCTTCATCAAGCTCGCTGTAACCTGTTGCTGATCTGCTTGCCTGGGTATGCACGACACGGCCACGTGATTTACATGTGATACTGAAATCAGGTTGTAATGTTGCCAATGACATCTGTGACTTGTCTGTCCTATTCTGCTTTCCATGATGCACGCACAAAAGACATTCTGCAATTTTCAAACCAACTGTTACACGATAGATATCTATCCAACAGAAGAAGCCTGAACTTGTGGCTGGAGTCACCCACCATAGCTCATGCAGACATTGTGTGGCTTCAAATTCAGAAGCCTGATATTTTTGGAACATTGTCTGGCTATATCGTACGTCAGACAAGCCACAGGAACAGTCAAATCGTCCAGCAGATAGGATAGGAACAATTAAATCGTCCTTGATGAGGGGTCTAACTTTGACAAGATCAAACCAACCATTATTACACTGGTTAAACCTTTCAAACAAGATAACAGAACGAAACAGTGCAGGATTCTGACACAAGGTTAGCAACACCCATTCTCCTATCTACATTAGGGTTGAAAACCGAAACGGAATTTCCGACCGTTACAAAAGCGAAACGGAAGTCATTTTTCGAAAACGGAAAATATTGATACGGAAATAGAATTTTTTGCTGAAAACGGAAACGGGAGACGATGGAAACAAAAGTGCCATATAAATGAAACTGGAAATTCCATTTTCTAATTTGAATAATACCAGAAATATATATTGTTTTATAGAAAATATCAAATAGAGTTAAAAAATTCTCGAAAATATTTTATAACATTTTGAACTTAGAAAAATTATTTCCAGCAAGATTTTGGTTTTGTATTTCTCAAATAACTTATTTATTTAAATATGAAAATAGCAAAAATCATTAATTAAAGGCTGAAAATTCAGAAAAAAAATCATAAAATCTGAATTAAATGCTCAATTAAAGAATTTACAAATTTTTAGGGTGTTACAACTAGAAACATACCTAGATGGAATTTTTCGCTTTCGTTTCTATATCTGCTCTGTTCCGTTCCGCATCTGTTTCCATCACTATCCGTTTCCATATCTGTTTCCGGGGTCTTCGATTTTGTTTCCATTACCAGTAAAAAAATGTGGAAATGGAAACGGAACGGCCATTTATTGTCCGTTTTTGTTCCGTTTTCATCCCGATCTACATGACGGGGGAACTAAAAATATCTTCGTAGCACCTAGTCATGTAAACCATTGCAGTCAAGCACAGCCTGCTCATGCCAAACTCCATTCAAGTTGGCCTGCCATAGCTTAACCATGCCATTACCTCCCGTCGAAGCAAGTGTCATGCCACCAATGTCCCATTCCAGTTGCCATACCTAGTCGGATGTGAACAACAGAATGTAAAATGCCAGTGTGCTGAATAATAACAGATATGCGGCTTTACACATTGAAACCTATCCCAACTGATGAGAAGGATGAAAGAACTACAAGACTACAAGTGAAACAAGCAGCTACAACTATTGGAGTTACAGTTATTATTTATTTCTACCTTGAAGTATGCGAGAGTTATACTAGTGTTATATATTCCTCTATTACTATATTTGTAAATCATGCAACTTCAGGAATTACAAACATCATATTTTCCAGAAAGCATATGATAATATAAGAAATAACTAATGTGTAAAGAAAAGCCAAGCTTGCTTCTCGTTTCGTACCTCGCCATCATGGCTGGAAAGTATAGCAACATTCTCTGTTGACATTCCGCCATCAGATTCAGGGTTCAGGCCTACAAGCCAAACTGCAATTCCTTTGCAGGTTGCAACTGCTATGATTTCATATGGTCTGAAATACAGTGCATGGAAATTATTTGCAGAGCATAGCAATATGACGAAACAAACTAACTGCTAGGACAGAATAAAGAACAAAAGATCAAAAATGCATCTGGATATGATGCTCCAGCAGCGCACTGAAACACAAATGTGGTCATGACGGCCCCAATTGTCATACTTTTTCCAAGTCCAACCCAAGACCACCCAACCATCAATTAGCTTTAGGCATGAGATTGTTTGTAGTCAAGCAACCATGCTGCACTTGATCTCCTTTCCTGCTCCCCTCTAAAACCTCAACAGTTTGAAATTCCACTTGTGCCAGTCGTCCTGATCACCAGAGTAATGTACAGAAGCAGGGGACAAGATGCGGAACACTAAACTGAAAGAAGCAAGTCTAAGACAAACACAATATGTTAATCATGCTAAAAAAGGATTGAAAAAATGGCTGGCCAAAAGGACAGGAATGGTACTGAATTATCGATCCTCTACGTAGTGTGTAATTAGATGTAGATGTCAAATTTTACTTGCATATTCCATTCCATCTTTGCTACAGAATAAGTACATAGCGGAAACAACAGTTCCACCACAAGTGGCTCAGGCATAAAAAAGTCACCCAACCAGATAATTTTTAACTTAAGAAAATTGTTATTTTGCATAGGAAGTTAGCAACCAAATGATGCTAATATCAGCAATTCAGCGGTGAACATCAAATTTTCCAAATGTGACCAATATCGCAGCATAAAGGCTTGTCGTGCTTGCTCAAGAAGGGGCTAACCTGCCAATGTTTGGAGCCCATGCTACAGCATGTACTCTATCCCCCTTATCCTCTGGTGAACCGAGCTCAACAAGTGGAAGCCAGCATTGGTAAGCTTCTTCAAACTCCCAAATCTGTTCACCATTTCATTATATTATAATATTGTTATAGGTAAATACCAAATACCAGTTCATGAACTAGGGAAAACAAAAGGTATATACATAAGGTAATTTTGAGCAAATGAAGGAAGTTTAATCTGGGAAGGAGCTCTAGGCAAGAGGCTAACTAGTTTCTGTTTTATTTATTCTACAAAAACAGAAATTTTTTTGAAGACCCCTCTCGGTCACTGACCAATTGTAATAGGAGGTTATTAAGTTATGTCCTGCTGCTCGGATGAAGTTGCATAAGTTTCTATGCGCAATAGTGAACGTACCAAAAAAAATTAAAAAAAGGAAAACTGCTTTATTAAACATGAACCTTGCAAGAGTTGAAATTTGGAAGATATCAAATGAAACCAATAGCAAAACTTAGTAGCGTGCTGGCTTTCACCTCTTCTTGGGCTCCATGCAATTGATGCAGAAATGCATGCTGGCTTCCCAAATCTAGAAACCGGATAAGTAATATTCTGGAACTCTGCCTGAAATTATATTCAGAATCAGAATCACTTTCTTTTGCTAAACAGAACATCAGATGACTATAGCACATTCAATCAAGGAAGACATGGGCTTGCTAGTTTAGATTAGCAAGACATTCTGTTGCAGTAGAAAGGAACTAAAATAAAATGATTGAGAACATTGCCAAATGTGAACACAAATTAGATAAACCTGAAGCCGCCACTTTTCTAATTCCAACAAATCCAAGAGCTCATAGAACTTCACTTGGCCATCTGCACATGCAGTAACCTGTGCAGATCAACAAGAGTTACTACCAGTGAATGAGAGACACATGCGACACATGAAGAGTCAAGACCAATGCAAAAACTTTGGAAAATACAAATGAAAATTGTAGCATAATCAAACAACACAACACTGTTACACAGGACAGTTTAATTGCGAGAATATGATTTGGTCGCTGGTTTGCCACCGATGGGTGGTTTCTAGTTAATATTTCTCAACTTCTGTTCTGCTTAAACTCTTGTGTGTTCATTAATATATGCCCCGTTGAGGTGTTGGCTTTGTACATTATATTTTCTTTCAGTTTGGGAGGTGTAGAAAGAGTACTCTCTGAAACCATCTAATGTAGGATTGTTTCCCCGTTTTATAATTGAAACTGGGGTATGCCCTTTCTCCAAAATAAATAAATATAAAAAAAAACGGTTGGTGTCAAAATGTAAAATGTGTGGAAATTTGAGTAGCAAATATAACATCAGGTGTTAGAACTCACCATTTTCAGACTTGACAGAACTAATCCAAACTGTACATTTAGTATGTGATAATTGCCACCCTCAAAGGCTTTACATTTCGACCAGGTTGGAAGTTGATCATCAGTCAGTTGAAAATTTCTTAGTAAGGGTTTCGCCTACCAAGTTCTATTGCAATGAAATAAAAGGGAATGCAATACGATGCGAAATAAAACAATCGGCCAGCACAGCCCATGTCTTCCCTGTAAAATGAAGCAGTAGAAAGGAATTATGACAAGTGTACTATACATTTACTTTTCTAAGTATAGATATAAAATGAAGCAGAATGCAGCCTTGATATATAAGAAGTCCAGAGTTAACAAAGGCAATCAAGCTTAAAGGTTGTTTGGATGATCATGTTTGAGACAGGTTTTGCTAAATCATGTTTTCATAAGAGTATTTAGTGAAACTGATTTGTGGCTTATTTAGTGAAACTGACTTGTGGCTCTCTAGGATATCCCTTCATTCCTGTGTAATTAAATAAGTTGTCTGACACAAACTAGGTTTAAGATTTCTTCTTTGAGTTTTCTTCAAAAAATGTATATAAGTGGATTTTGGTAAAACCCATTGCTTGAGCTTTAGGACAAATTGATGTTATACTGGTTTAGAGAGAAGAAAACAAACATTATTTTTTGGTGGCTGCATACCAAATCGGCCAGCACAAACCTTCAGAAATCTCCTCCCACAAAGACAGCATCATGTCAGCACAAACACAAGGTACAGCATCCCCGTGTTCCGGAGGAAGCTAGACGACATTCACAATGCCATGCTCATGAGGCTGACCCAAGACCAAGCACATTACAAACCAAGTCACAGAAATTCATAGGATCACATAGGCAACACAACAAACACCAAAAGGAACATGCAATGGATAACAAAGATTATCTGTCGTTTCAACGCCCATAGTACTGCAACTCCAGCATAATTTCCAGAACAACGGCCAATTCAACCTCAGAACTCTAGTATCGGGACTTAATGCGGAGGTGGTGTGGGAAGCGGACCTGCCACTTGGAGAAGGGTGACGACTGGGAGTCGTAGACGGAGACGGACCCGTCGACGGCGCCGGCGGCGAGGCGACGGCCGAAGTGTTTCCAGACGCAGCACGCCGCGCCGGGCCCCAGCTGGGCCACCTGCCGCTCCACCATTCGTCGTTTCCTCTCCGGCGATGTCGCCTTCGTCGTCGTCGACGGTGGCGGCGGGGGCTGCTAGAGCGCTCGCCTGCTCGGATTTGGTTTGCGCGGACCGGGCTGTTGTGTTCGGGGAAGAGGCGCGGCGGCCCAGGTGGGTGTAGTTGTTTGCTGGGCCTGTATTCTGCAGTGGTATTTCAGATGAAAGTTAGGCCCATTAAGAAGTTGCAATGTTGATGAAGAGTTTGCTATGGCAACTTGGGAATTAGTAGTTCCTCTATGGCCTGAAAAAAACAAAAGAAGAATATAAAAGCTATTTCCTTTTAAACGAACGGGATCTTTCGTAAAATACCCCCCTAAACTAGAGATTGAGTTTCTACGCATCATGAAACCGTACTCGTTGCGGTGGTATAATAATATGACACCACTTACTGCGCCTGGGATTGCCGGAAGCCCGTGAGGCCAGCTGTCCTCTTGCGTTTTTTGCGAAAAACCCTTTATGTTTCTTAAATTACGGATAGGTCCTCGCCATTTTTGTGAGGGAAGATTTTTAGTTTTTTCGCTCGGGTCCTCGACGGACTTTCACTTAAAAGATCCTTCGTTAAATTCAAATTGTGGACATGCCCTTTTCTAATTTTTCAGATAGCGAATGTGTCCAAAACGTAACAAATAGGTCCTCGCCCTTACGTCTAGGTCCTTTCTCCGCTTTTCACTAAAAATGTTTTCGCCACCGAAATATTTGTGCATCTCTAAGAAGGTTGTCATCGCTTTAGGTCCTTTCTCCGTTTTCTCCAAAAAATGTTTTCCACCGAAATATGTGCGGCTCAAAAGAGGTTGTCGTCGCTAATAATTTTTCGCTTTTTTCCTCTGACTGCTTTTCCCACCTTGGCCTCCGATATTTCCCAAATAATTCATCGAAGAGATATTTCTACAATTCTAACTCTTTATTTTTTCCCAGAACTCGGTTTCATTGCTTTTCGGCAGAGAAATATGTTGAAAATCGCGTTATGCTGCTTCGTCGATTTTTCCCCACGTCCACACAAGACGGCGTGCAATCGACGCTACCATGCCTAGTTCCTATATAATGTCGCTGGTTTGCATGAGAGAGACGGCCCACGCGTCACCCTTGCCCGTTTCCCAAAAAGCCCTTACGTTTCTCGAAATTACGGATAGGTCCCTCAAATTCTGAATGGGTCCTTCGCGATTTTTTGTGAGGGAAGATTTTAATTTTTTCGCATTCGGTCCCTCACACGGTAATTTACGAAAAAGGCCCCGCTAAATTCAAATCGCGGATATGCCCTTTTCTAATTTTTTCAGATAGCGACAGTCCAAAATGTAACAAATAGGTCCTCGCCTCACGCCTAGGTCCTTTCTCCGCTTTTCACGGAAAAAATGTTTTCGCCACCGAAAATATATGTGCGTCTCTAAGAAGGTCGCCATCACGTCGGTCCTTTCTCCGCTTTTAGCGAAAAAATGTTTTCGCCACGAAATATGTGCAACTCGAAAAAATCGCCGCTAATAGTTTCTCGCCTTTTCCTCTAGACTGCTTTTCCCACCTCATTTTTCCACCTCGGTCTCCGATATTTCCCGAAAATTAAATGAAAGAGATATTTCTACAATTTCTAGCTCTTTATTTTTTCCCGTATCTCGGTTTCTTCTATTTTTCTTGTAAGAAATATGTTGAAAATCGCGTTTGCATCGTTTATCGGTTTTTCCCTACGCCCATTGACAACACGGCGTGCAATCATAGACGCCACTCTCTATTTTTCTCCCGTAACTTCGGTTTACATTGTTTTCCGGAGTGAGAAATATGTTGGAAATCGTGTTTACGCCCTTTCGCCGATTTTTTCCCACGCACACAAAGACAATGCAATATGCACGTTACTCTGTCTAGTTTTATTAATCGTTCCTAAAAGGGAATTAATTATATGGCAAACTATATCGGAAAAATTGATTATCCGTCCTCCCTTAGTTGGCTCTCTAGGATATCCCCTCCTTCCTGTGTAATCGATAATTTGCACTCTTATATTTGAAATGTTTGAGCATATGCCACTATTAGCAGTTATCACCTCTCTCCTACCATGGCACCATCACCCATCACCGTCTAGCTCGCACAGTTGCCTCCGCCACTCTTGGTTGCACACTGCCCAAAAATTGCTTTCTTCACTCCCATCAGCACTAGGTTGAGGATGAGACCATGTCGTAGCTCACTAGAGGTCAACGAGAAACCCCTTTCCCAACACCCCACCCACACCCTCTATATTGCCACGTAAGGAGATACTGACAAGGTGGGGAGAGACCGGCTGAGGCATGCAGCTGCGAATTGGGAGTGATCGGCGGATGCAGTGACCTCAAGCATATTCCTTGTGAACAATTTAAGCATACGAGAATTTCTCAATAATCCTTGACTACTCAAGTAAGGATGAACATATATCTTTTCTGATAACCACCACCAAATACCGTCATTGTGACTACAAGACCGAACAATAGTGATATGGGACTTCAGGGATCCAAGAAAGGCTTGCCGAAGCTTCGTGGTTTGTGGAATGAGTGAAATAGTTCTTAGTGTTACACTAGTATGGCAACACAAGTGTTCCAATTCCCTCAGTGATGTCCAAGGGGCTCTATTTGTAGGCAATAGGAACAGGCAAATTACACATATCCCCTAAAAAGTTTCTATAATGTAAGGGGGAAAGGGTCCTTTCATCTAACTATCCACCATGTGTCGTGCCCAGCCTATTCCTATCAGGCTACGCCTTGTCAGTCTGCCGAACACAGATCCCATGAATCGGGTTTTGTGAACCAAGGTGCACCCTTGATCTTGGTCCATTTTATCAATTGATCCGCCGAAGAGGGGGTACAGTGGGGACCACTGGCACGACATTATCTTCGAGTGTGGGGTAAAAATATAAGGCATGCCACTAAATCATACCACTAAAACATAAGGCATACCACTAAATCGTACCAGTGACATTATCTTTGCCAATGACTGATCGACGTCGCCCTTCCGCCATTCCCCATCCGCACCACACCTCCCGGTTCCTCTTCTTCTCTCTCAAGAGGTTGAGTTCTTCCCCTTCCATACCTAGATCTTTACACCCCCTACCCCTTTGCTTTTGCATGCATCCCCTTTTTTTAGGTGTTTTCCCCTTCAATTTTGTTTCTATTTTCTTTCATAATCTATTCTTGTTCTTTGTTTTTGCTTGGTAGAGATCTCTTTAAGATATTTAGGCTAACAAATGAATAGATTAATTCGAGATCTGCATTTGTTAAATATGTTGTTTCGTATGTAGGTTACTGGATAGCCTGCCAATTTCTTGATATAAGGCCTGAACCGCTCAAAAGGCAACTTAATAAGGAAATTTGAAAATGCAGTTATTCTTGATACTTAAAACAACGTGATATGCCACCTACTGCCACTTCATCCTATTTTTCTTGCTTCACGATGTCGCCACAATGCTGTATACTAATTTTCATAGATTAATTGCCTTGGTCTTTTGCAAGTTTGCAAGTAGTGTGTGACTATCTGTTTCATTCAATAGCTCCTTCCTGAACACATCAGAATATTGAAAACTTGCTGCACAGTTGTAGCATGTCTCTTCTGGTAGTTTTCTAAGCCCTTTGTTAGTTTGTAAAATTTGTTATATAGTATCAACCAGCTAATTTTAAATCTATTTAATTGCTATCAAGGAAAGAGGAATTACATGTTAGCTTTTGTTCTTTTTGCCTCCGCTCATGCCTACTATCTCTTTCTTGACATTGACTACATAGATTTAAAGTTACTGTCTAACCAGTATTATTGATGTGCAAATTCTACTGTGTGTTGTGCTGCATCCATGGCATTGCAAACCAAAATGAATAGTTTGTACTAGTAGTTGTATAAAACGGAGGAACGGACAGCTAGCTAAACTCATGGATTATACCATTCCATTGGTTATTTTCCAAACCTAGCACTAAAATAGTTGGTACCTGTGTTCCAAAAGCTCTTTTGCCTCGTATATTCATAAATCATTACTTATTTTTATGTAGGTCTTTTCCAAAAGTACAGGTTTGCATGCCTATGCTTCTGCATTTTTTATGGTTGCTAGTTTGCGTTCCGGTTGAAATGTATGCTTATCCAAATGAGGCATCAACTTGAGCGTTATTACAAGATGGCATGAATTGATAGAGATGTTGTAATTTGTAAGGTTATATTTCCCTTCTTTTGACTAAGCTTTGTCAATATTGCACAATGATTTGCAACAAAAATTTTCATAATGTAATTTGTGTTGAGAGTTGACACATGGATCTTTGAGGAATTTTTTTTGAAATAATATTTTTAATAAAAAATTACATAAATAATATGCAAATATAATTAAAATTTGAAATGGTGACGGAGTTTTAATTATTTCTGTAATATATTTATTTTAATTCGCATATTATTTCGTAATATTATTAAAAAACAAAAAAATAATTGATCTTTGGGTATAAAATATACAATATTGTTTTAGCCATTGTTAGACATTAATTTGTCATCCACAGACACAAGCCAACTTGAAATTTTTCGTCCTACAATTCTTTAGAGAACAAAAGCATGCATGCACATATATAGCTCCTAGAAAATTTCATATGTTTAAAAGCTTCCTTATTTGCACCTCCTACATTGTTAATTAAGAGCTTAATTCTGATAAGAACTGAAGAAATGCAAAGTGGTATAATATGAAGAAATTGATTTAACTAATATTTTTCTCTTCATAGTAATCTTAGGAGCCCTTTTTGTGTATTGTACTTTTAGATGTCAATGACTCAATGGATATAGAGATGGGACTAACTACCATGAATTCGTACCGAGATGGGACTGCACAACCATGAATTCTTATCAAGCTAGAGTTTTAGGTAAAATGTCACCCCTTCTCACTTTTTTTGTTTTGTTGGATTTTATGCTGGAAATTTGGTTAGGTAGTGCATTTTTAGTTTGTCGTGGTTGTCAATAATGCTTAATTAAGATGGGAAGCGAATGATTTAACTATGATCACAAAGTAGTCGAAGAAACTAATATTTTCTTAAGGATAAGGCCTGTGTTTGGCCGTGCAGCCTCTCATTTTAAACATGATGAGTATGATCAATCTATCCATCCCTTTAAACATGGGCAATGTATGGTTAGACATATCTAATCTTGTGCTATTAGAAAAGCTGACTTACCGGTATCTAGAACTATTCAACTTTTCACGCGCAGCCATTCAGTCAACTTTTGAAAAGCAAAACATATGCAGCTTTCCATTGACTTAACTAGATCTAGAATATACCTTCATTTGAAAAGCATTAGGTTTTTTTAATGATTTTTCTCACCTATTCATATTGTCTTGTAGTTATAGTGGCAAAGATTAGAAGCTGTTGTCCTATACCAAAGTATGTGATACATGCCATTATTTGAATTCAATTTTGTAGCTTTTTTTTTTTTTGATAAAGGAAGCTTTTATTAATCTTAGTAAATTACATCAAGGTGATACAATTATACTAAGAAGACTCCCGGCCTCTACACAGTTAGGGTGTACACAGCCAAACACACAAACACAAGAAAAGACAAATGAACCGTCTCGGCAAACTACATCACGCAATATTGTCTTCAAGACTATCCACCATCATAGCAACACTTGGACCGCGATAAAAGCTCTCCAATGACAACGCCTTCAAGAAGGACTCGATACGCACACGCACCGCCATTGCCATGATCCAACCAGTGAAGGCCAGACCAAAGGTTTTCATCTCGGAGAGTAAATCCTCAGACTACAAAACAATGCCTTCAACAAGGCCATTGCCAGCACAACCAACAAAGGTCGACCTAGGATTTCTCCTCAAGTCGGCACGGAGATCCCAGTGATGCAACCACCCTCATTCCGAGCTAGTGCCGCCATACCACTTAATCTTAGCCAATCGCAACGGCCACCTTCTCAAAGTCAGACAAACAATTTTGTAGCTACTTTCAATGTTATTGTGTCAGGGAGCAATTTCTTTTATATATGACTTGCAGCTGACACAGATTGGTCAGTGTACATTAACATATTAGTAACTTATTATAGTGATGTAACATTTGCTCATTCCTTATTTTTCTTGTTGCAGAGGTCAATCGTATCATTATGGTGCGAAGTAATATAAGCTCGAAATAGATGGTCTATAGACTTTGTGAAATCATGTGCTGAAAAATTGGCTGAGTAATAAAATTAGCATTATAAAGTGGTTTTGGTTATGGTATGTGTGGTGCTTATGCATATGCTGTTTGAGATGTTAAATTTATATGTTGTGATAGCATGATATTGGTTTTGCTTGATGCAACGCGCTCGTGTGAGTAGTTGCATGGATTTACTTTGAGTCAAGTCGTGAACTTGTGCTCGGATCTGTTTGATATGCTGGTGATAGCATGATGATGATTTTTCTTGATGCAATGTAATCGTGTGAGTGGTTGCATGGATTGACTTTGAGTCAAGTCGTGGACTTGTGCTCGGATTTGTTTCTTGTTTATTCATGTGCAGGTGTTGCTCGAGGGCGAACGTGGTCGATGACAGGACCGGAACTAGGTTCATGGAGGAACTGAGGTTCGGGACTAGGTTCAGGGAGAAATCGAGGTCTTGGTGGTCAAGGATGTCATGCGGGACGTTCGGGCTAGAGAACATGCATATGAAGGCTGGTTAGTCACGTATTTACAGCATGTGGGTTGTACATGCGTGCAAGAGTTGTTTTTGGCCATGTTGGGCCAAGTTGAGATATATACGAACTCTTTCCATGTGGGAAGTGGAGTTGTATTCAATCTCTTTATGTTTGCTTTGTATAAATAGGGGGAGGTATCTCCTGTTTATGTAGAGAGCCAGATTTTAGGGTTTGTATTCTTTTGTTTGGAGTACTGTTAGACAAAAAGAAATAAAATATCTTTCTTACGACTCGAGCGTCCTGTGCATTGCGGCGAGGGTTTTTCCGGCATCTGTATTTTGAGTCGCTGATTGCTTCCGACATTGTTACTGCATGCAACTGTAAGCTTTCGCACCTTGAGGCTCCCTGACTACTAGAAGTGTTTCACGTGCATGCAAGAAGACCTGCACTAATTTGGTCCGTTGTTGATTCGTGTTTTTCTGTTATCTATTGCTTCAATCATCTTGCGAAGGTAATATCTCTTGATCCATAGATCCGATTGATTTAATTTTTTTTGGGTTAGATTTTTAATTGAATCTAGTTTTTACAGTTAAAATTTCACATCAATCTAACGGTTGGATCTTCAGGAATTATTATTTTAGTGAACGTGTGTCAGTCTGCTCGCCCGACTCCTCGCGTGGTCGCCCAGATTCAGTCATCTTGCGAAGTACATAACTTTATATCCGTAAATTTGATTGACCTGATTTTTTTGTGTTGGCTGTGGAATTGAGTCTAGTTTCTACAGTTAAAATTTCACACCAATCTAACGGTGGGATCTCCGGGATTTCTATTTTTGTGAACTGATCGCCAATCTGCTCTTCTGGTCACCCGCCTGCTCGCCTGCTCGCCCAAACTGGTCGCCCAAGTGCCCTATTGGAGGTCCAAGTGCCCTACTGGTCGCCCAATTGGTTTACTGGTCGCCCAAGTGGTCTGCTGATCGCTCAGACTGCTCTATTGGCCATCCGATTGCTTTACTGGTCGCCCAGACTGGTCTACTGGTCTCTCAACTGCTCTACTGGTCTCCCAACTGCGTGAACTGATCTCCAAGCAATTTGAGTTTAAATTAGGGTGTTTCAAAAATCATTAAAAATTTATTTTTAGCTTCTGCGTAATCATCACCCTTCCTCTGATTACTACATTAGTATATTTCGATCCAAAATCACGCATACGTACGTCACATACGATGCGAACAAATCTTCACACCGCATCCGCTCCATCCGCCGGATGACCAGCTGTGCCCTTCCACCTGCCGACGACAGCCGCGAGCTCCCGGTGCTGCGGCCCGTCCGGCGCCGACGCCACGTCCGCCGCATCCCGCAACTCCCGCACCTTCTTTCGCGCCGCCTCGCCCTTCTCCCCAGCCATCAGCTCCCTCACCACCGCCGCCACCTCCTCCCGCGGCACCACCCCGTCCTCCCGTGCCCTCGGGCGCAGCGCCAGCCCGACCCGCTCCGACGAAAGCATCACCGCGTTCATCCTCTGCTCGGCGAACAGCGGCCACGCCACCATCGGCACGCCCGCCGCCACGGCCTCCAGCGTCGAGTTCCACCCGCAGTGCGACACGAACCCTCCCACGGCGGGGTGGTTCAGGATCTCCACCTGCGGCACCCAAAGCGGCACGACGATCCCCGAGCCCCTGGTCCTCTCGACGAATCCCTCCGGCAGGTAGCTCAGCGGGTCGTTGCCATGGTCGGTCGTCCCGAAGTAGCTCGCGCTGCGGTCCTTGTCGCTGGGGAAGCGCACCACCCACACGAACCTCTGCTTGGTAGCCTCAAGCCCGGCCGCCAGCTCGGCCGTCTGCTCGGTGGACAGAGTGCCACCGCTGCCGAAACACACGTACAACACCGACCCGTCCGGCTGGTCGTCGAGCCATCGTGTGCAGCTGTTCTTGGCGGCATCGTCGGAGCACGGACGGACGAATGGACCTACCGCGTACACCGGCGGGTACACGCCTTTGTCGGAAAGCTCCTTGAACGCCACCAAAGTCTCGTGCTCCATCGCGTCGAAGGTGTTGACGATGAAGCCGTCGGCGCGGAGGTAGTCGTGCCCCAGGTCGATCAGAAGGGGGTACACGGGGTTGGTGCGGTCCTGGACGGGGTCGACGAGGTCGGCGCCGTGTAGCGGCACGCACCCCGGGAGGACGACGAGCTCCCGGAGGTCGCGGCACTCGCAGGTGGTGGTCCTGGCGAGCTCCGGAGTGTAGAGAAGCGAGAGCAGCGACATGAGGTTCGAGGTGAAGAAGACGTACCGCGGAACGCCGAGCTCCGCGGCGACGGATAGCGCCGCGGGGCAGAGCATGTCGGTCAGGAATGCCGCGACGCCGGCAGGTGAGTCGAGGAGGAAGCGGAGTAGGTCGCGGAGGTGGGGCAGCGTGCGGCGGACGACGGTGAAGATGCGGGTCTCGATGCGCGCGTCCGCGGGGAGGTCGTCGATGGACACCTCCGGAAGAGCGGTGGCGGAGACGCACGGCGGGAGGGAGGCAAGCGGGGAGGAGTGGATGGGCGAGGAGAGGTTGGTGTAGGTGACGATCGTGGCGGTGAAGCCGTGGTGCGCGGCGAGGCGCGCTGCGATCTCGGCCACCGGGACGACGTGCCCCGCGCCGGGGCTCGTGAGCAGGACGACGTGAGGGGCATGCACCGGCGCCATGACTAGTTGACAAGTCAGCTAGTATCAGTGTGTTAGTTCGTTTTTGTGTTTATTCTAATCAAATATACAGACTTATTTATAAGCACGGCCCTCGCACTAGTCGCAAAGAGGTTGTTTGGTTGTCTGTATGTATTGAGTTTTGCATTTGTAGATGTAAAATAGAGTTGTTTGGAGACTGTTTGGTTACCTAATGTTTATCTCAACCTGGCTCAATTTGTGCAATATTCCTCCCTCAGCCAGGCACGCTGCAAACGAGAATCTTCGGCGTATCTGCGTGACCAGGTTGAGTGCGTGTGCGCAGGAAATTATTTCCGTCTCCAGCCGTGCCTTTGCCTCCGCCTCCCCGCGTCCCGTCCATTCCCCTTCGCTCGAATCGTCGCCCTGACTGGACCTTAACGCCTCGCCCTCTGCCCGATTCGTCGCCGCCCCCTTCGCCGCGCCGCAGACCCAAACCTCCCCCGTCCTCATCGGGCCTCACCGTTCTAGGGTTTGCGCCCGCTGCGGCGGTGACTGGTCTACTTGGGTTCCCGGAGATTTGGGTGGGGGTTCTTCTCTGCCGCCTGTTCTTGCGGTGTCTGATTTCTCCGGGTGAACGCGATTTTTTTTTTTGGAACCTCGAGCGGTTTTGATCCCTCGCAAGTTGCTCGCCGCAGTGCTCCTCGTCTCCCCTGGTGAGTTTCGAGTTGCTCTTCTTGTTGTTCCTCAGTTTATGCTCTGGCTTTCATGTTCGTCCAGCGGGGTCTGGGTCTGCGGTTTCTTGTTTTACATGTCCAGGATTTGGCTCTTAATAGCTGTCCTTGCTTGATAGCTCAGTTCATCGGATTTCTATTTGCTACTTGCAACATGTGTTTATATTACATCATGGATTCATGGTTGTAATGTCGCATTCTAATACACTCAGGTACCGTCGTTAGCTGGTACAGAGGTTCCTTCTTTGGAAGATACATGTGTGCCTAGACCTGAGAATTGAGCCAGGCCTTAGTGGGCCAGTACGACCCGCACGAAAAAAATGGGCTAAAGATGACCCAGCACGAAAAAAATGGGCGGGCTGGCACGACCCGAATGGCTTGCCGGGCCGGGCCTAAAAACCTGGCACGATGGGCCACCCGGCACGGCCCAACTGTATGGGCCGTACTCAGGTCGGCACGGTCTAAATCTGTAATTTATATTTTTCAGGATCTTCCTTTGCTTATATGAATTTATACTCTACATGGAAGTTGTAGAGAATTTTGAGACGCATCTTTTTTGTATATACAACTTTTCCATTTGAGCAACGTATGAATTTATAAAAAAATATTTAGTGCGCTGTGTAGTTTCGGACCGACGCCACATCTCTCGGTAATTTGCATTTTTCAGTGTCTTCCTTTGTTCATATGAATTTATATTCTACATGAAAGTTGTAGAGAATTTCGAGGCACATCTTTTTCATGTAGACTACTTTTCCATTTGAGCAACCTATGAATTTATAAAAAAAATATTTAATACGCTGTATAGTTTCGGACCGACGCCACATCTCTCGGTAATCTGCATTTTTCAGGGTCTTCCTTTGCTCATATGAATTTATATTCTACATGAAAGTTGTAGAGAATTCGAGACACATCTTTTTCATGTAGACAACTTTTTCATTTGAACAACGAATGAATTTCTAAAAAAATATTTAATGTGCTGCGTTCTCTTGGTCGTGTTCGTTAGACTACCGACAAAGAGTCTTGGCGTGCTTTTGGGCCGTGCCGGGCCTTGATTTTTGCTGTCCGTGCTGGCTCGGCCCGGCACGAAGAAATGACCGGGCCATACTGGCCCGTTTCACACAGGTCCAAAGCACGACGGGCTTGGCCCGTGCCGGCCCGGCACGGCCCAAGTCCCACCAGTGGCCGTAATAGAGGGGCTTGGGAATGCTCCATTGAATGCTGGGGAAGCAGAGCATTTCCCTTGATGATGACGCTGGCGTTGAGGGCAGTGGGCATCGGAGGAAGGAGCTGTACCTCAACGGTCCTGAAATGAGGGGCTCCACTCCACATGTGAGTGACATGTCCAACAAGATAAAGTGAGAGGATAGAGCTGGAGGAGACTATGATGGCCACAATCGGAGTAGCAAGTCAAAGGATGTGAAGCGTAGTAGTGAAGGTGTTCTGGCACTGGCTTGTTCAAGAAACTCTGGATCCCCTGATGGTCCACATTTGCCCTCGAGAGACGCCAATGTGCCGGGTGAAAATAGTTTGAGAAAAGTGAAGCTCAAGATTGGTGGAATTACTCGAAGCATACATACAAAAACCAACCAAGAGGCAGGTGATGGTGGCACTCCTGTCACTTCAGATAGCTCTTTTCACCGGCATAAGCAAAAAGTTTGTTCCGTGTCCTTTGTGCCTTCATCTTCTTCCTTAGACAATGTGAGAGTTATCGTTGGGCCGGAGAGGTGTGTGTGAAGCACATCTGGAGAGTAGGGAGTGAATCTCAACATTCCTTTTATCTGTTTACCGTACTGTTGATGGGTTTGTCACTTTCAAATCAGCTTGTACGTGTTTCCTTCTACAAGGCTGCCTCTGTTTTATGGCTCTTGGGATCTATCTACAATCTCTACTAATATAAATTTACAGTTGGTGGCAACGGTCCGTTCTTCCTACCTCCCCCCTCCCGCCATATCTCTAATAATGGTCGGTCATTATAGCTAATTATTCTTTCCTAATTTACAGCTAGCCATATCTCTCTAAATATGGCTGATTATTATAGCAAAATCCCTGATTATTACTGGTAATTAATAACCAGTCAATTATTCCTTTTGTACTTTATATATACTATACAGTTTTCACAGAATTAATCAAGAGAATTTATTCAAGATCTCTCATGTCGTGCCGCTGCGGCGAATGAACTCAACAAACTGATCAATAAGTGACGGACCGACGTACATGGCATGGCCTTAGAGGCCAAGCGCCATGGCCAATAGTAATCGCGCCGGCGATGCCAGAGCGCGACGCCCACCGGGTACCGTGACCCCAGCGCCGGCCAGTTGGATATGAATAAAGCGTGTGACGCTTTGGCGCGGTTGCTCGGCGACACCGGTGGGACATCGTTGGTGGTGAGAGAGTCATTGGCATACCCCTTGGAGATAAACGGGTTGATCCAGCTGAACATCGCAAGAGAGAGTAATGAAGCGGCGGCGCATGGCGTGGCGGGCGCCTCAACGCTGGTGTTTTCTGGTTCACCTTCATGAGCTCCGGCATTATGGCCGGTGAAGCCAGTGATGGCTAGGTACGCCACAGGCATGGAGACGAGTAGGCCGACAAAGGCGAGCGGGTCATCTAGGAAGAGCAGCGAACCGTTGGCGCAGCGGACCACTGCCGAAGCAGAGAAGAGCGCGTCGAGGGCGGTGGCGATCTAGAAGACACGGAGGTGCAAAGGCAAGGTGGCGGCGGTGGTCCCTTTCTCCGAGGCGACTGACCACGCGGCCATGGCGTGCACAACGAAGTAGGCGGCGAGGAAGGCGGACTCCACAATATGCATAGCGTGCTCGGCAGAAAGAAGAACGCGAGCGCGAGGATGTAGGTTTGAGGATGCGCCTAGAGGGGGGTGGATAGGCGTTTTACAAAATTAATCGCTCTCTAAAATAATACACTCTAATCAACCCCTATGACAAAACCTAATCAAGGATAATACGGAAGCGATAAACTAGGTTTTGACAATTAAGGCCTAAATCAACTAGGCTCACTAGTGCACTAACTAATTATGTCTCTACACAAGAATTGCTAGGTTGAATAAGTAAGCAATACTAAGCAATTCTAACACAATCAAGCAATTGATAATTATACAAGAAAGTAAATGCTTGAAGGTAAAAGAAACAAAGACACAATACTTTTTACCATGATGTTCGGAGACTTGCCGATCTCCCCTAATCCACGTTGAGGCTAACCCAAACGAATTGGACCGGATCCGCGCTTGAGCACTCGCCTCAATTCCACTAGAAGTGGTTTTTCACGCTTTCGCGTAGGCTCAACCCGAACCTTCACAAACTCGCCGAGGCTTCTCACAATACCTTCAAGAGTTCCCGCGCACGATGCTCTACGCCGTCTAGGAGTCGGCAACCTCCAAGAGTAATAAGCCGAATCTCCAGTCGAGCTTCACCTATCGCAACACATACGATTCCAGTGATCACCTAGTGCAACACATGCACCTAGGACTCTCTCAAATGCAACACATGCGCAAGAGGTCACTCAATCCACTCCTAATTGCAACACATGCAATTAGGATTCACTCTTTGCTCAAGAATCAATTTGAGGAGTGCAACACATGCAACCACCTCCCATAAAACTCACAACAGCACCAACAACCCCTGCCCAAGCCCCCATGGGGTCTATTTACAACCCCACCAAGAAAACTAACCGTTTGAGGGCAATTCGGGCAAAAACCAGCGGGGCCGACACTACCGTACTCTGAGGGCCGGTAGTGCCGGCCTCGACCTCCAACGGTCGGTAACGGTCACATTTCGGCACTATCGCCCTCTATGGCCCAGTAGTGCCGGCCTTGCGGCAGTAACGCTCCCATGGAGCGGTAGTTCTGGCCTCACCCTCTAGAAAAATGCACGTTCTGGAAAATAGCTACCGACACTATACACCCCAGTAGTACCGGCCAAGCACGGCACTACCGCTCCCATAAGCGGTAGTACCGGCCGAGCGGTACTACCGCACTTCACACGATGGTACACCGGCCTTTTGAAGAAAACCAAATTTTCAACAGTAAAATTATTTCTCCAAAATCCCAACACTATTCTTTGAGCCATTTGATGATCAACACATGATCATACACTCATGCAAAACACATTTGCACCAAAATAGCTCATGCTCAAAGGATCTCAACCAAATTGCGAAAACACATTTCGCAATCAACTCAAAATCTATTTGCAAAACTTTTTAAGCAAATCAAACCCGAGTCTATGAGATTAATCCCCCTAGCCATGTGAAGGTCAACACGAGACCCAGTCAACTTGCAAACACCCATTGCAAGCCCTACTCACATGATCTCGGGATTCCGGACTCACAGACCTCAGTTTATTCGCACAACGAACTTGCAAATAACTCATTAAACCGATTTCATACTTGAGCATTACTCTTTGCAACATATGCAAAATTCTAGCTCCAAGCAACTCCAAATCAAAGTGCATGAACTCTCTAATTGCAACACATGTAATTCTCTAGTTCCATGCAACCACGCTAAAACCAAATCAAACGTATGAGTTCTCTACTTGCAACACATGCAAGCCTCTAGCTCCATACAACCACATAAACCATCGAATCATACTTGAGCTCTTTTCTTTTGTAACACATGCAGAACTTAGCTCCAAACAACCACTTTAATTTTGAAAGATTTATTTTGTAAATAAAAACAAAAATATGAAGCTTCAACAATTGCAACACATGCAATAGTGAACTTCACGCAAAAGCCAACGCACTAGCTTATCATATCTGCAACACATGCCAATCAAAGTTTTATGCGAAAACCAAAACATAGACTTCTCCTATTTGCAACGCATGCAAATTAATGCCATATGCAATAACAACCAAGCATAAGCTTAACTCATTCGCAACACATGCCAAATGGTTAGCTCTATGCAAAAACCAAATCCAAATAAGATTTGAGCTCGAGTGAACACGGGATTGAGATCATCAACGTATGATAAAGCTCAAGTTAGGACTCAACCTCTCTTAATAGTACGGCGATAAAAACTTAGACTCAAAGACTAGGAAGTTCTTAGCCTATCTAGTTATACCTTAAGCCGCCACACGCAAGCAATCCCCCTTTAGGGTCTTTATGATCTTCACTCATACGCTCCTTCGGGATCATCACTCAGCTCTTCTCTTAATCTCTACGAGATCTCCTCTTGACGCCTATCACCTCATGATGTCGTCCTTGTTCCATTTTTATCATCTCAATCATCTTTGGACTTAACCTAGCTCAATCACAACTTATGAAAATAGTTAGTCCAAGATGCATGGTTGTCTAAATTATCTCTTGCACTCCATTAATACATAATGGATGCATTTAGATCAATTGAGCACAACCTAAATCAAATTAAATGATATGAATGTGTCTTGAGTATACGATGCAACTAATGCCTCGTTATACTCAAGAACTATCGATTATCCTTAATCAATCTAAAAGAACACCATCAACACATGATGAAATATCCTTTGATGATTAAAAGACAACCGATCTCAATTTAAATTTTCATTTAAATTGATATGAGTATATATTAACTACACAAGTTTTCATATATTCATGTTGATGAAAAGTAATGATCCATAATGTGTGGACTATATGGAAATAACCATTACTCTAAGCCATCAACTATAGAATAAACCCCACATGTATATGTGTATAGATATAATTGACTTGGAGATAATATGCACATATTTAATTTTGATTACATTAGAGTATATCCTATATTACCATGAGTATACTACAACTAGGCAATTCAAATATATACTCAAGGATTTAGTTTCTATGTCTTGATTCTTATATGTGTCAATAAAGAATAGATTAATACAATGAAACCTTCAAGTTAAATTACGAAGTCCCCCTAAATATGTGCATCCATGTAATATAAGGATTGGGAAACATGATGCACATTTTGTGGTTAATATAATGGGGATGTTTATACTTTAACTTGCATCCAAAGTATGCAATTAATACTAGAAAGAATACGCATACATATCTTGGGTTTTCCATTTTTCATCTAAATTTGAGACTGCTAAACATTTGCTCAATAAACATGTTAGTCTCATAAAGATTAGGTTTGTCATTAATCAAGGATTAAGCATTATTCTAAATCAATCACCAAAATCAATGGCGCTTGAACCTACAGAGGAGGACGGCGGACACCCCAAGCGCGATCGCGTAGCGGCCAGTGGTCCGGAATGGCGGTGGCTTCGGCAGCAGTGCCTCGTGCTCGGGGGAAGCCCCCGTGTCGCCCTGCGAAGGCGGTGGATGACGAGGACGAGCGAGGCGATGAGGAAGACGAGATCGATGGCGCCAAGGAGCGCGCGCTACGGGCATAGCGAGAGGAAGAGGGACACGAGTTGGTAATATAAATTGCAAAAAGGGATAAAAATGATTAATTAATTTTTGAGATTGGTAATATATATTGCTACGTACTATATTGGTTTTAATTTATACCGGAGAAGAAACCATAAAAACTTTTGTAATCGGGAGAAATAGATGTTTGATCTTGTAACACAATTTTCTTTGATTGCTTGACCTTTATGTTTCGTTATCAATTTTATTTTTCGTAGCAACGCACGAGCATTGATCTAGTACTTATCTGCATTCACTGTTGTTGCAGGAGGTGGAAGTTTTAAGAGGTCAGGAATTGGAAAATGCAGTGTTAGATTCTGACTATACAAGAGCAATTCAACTTGCATTTGAGCTTAGAAGACCCCATAGGCTTCTTGAGTTATTCTCACAGCTTTGCAGGTACTCATCTTTGATTGGAAATCACTTTGCTTTTCTTTTATAAAATTTGATATATCGTTGAGTGTGCAGGAGAGCTGATTTTTTTTATTTAATATTTATTTTAAATCTTTTTTCAAAAATAATCGACCGAAAAAAATTGCACAAATGGGCGCCCGTCACCCCATACTGGGGCAAGAGGAGACCGGTCTAACGGCTAGTTGACGCTTTGAAACGACGAATGGTGAGGTGGCACCTGTTGCTCAGGCCTGGGGCGATCGCCCGAACTTGGGGCGACATGCACCATTTAAAACCCCTTCGTGAGCAGCACTGTGCTCATTCGCCGGCCGAAGGAGAAACTGAGCACTGCGAGAAGAGAAGAAGAGAGGAGAGGAGAGGAAAAGAGAGGAGAGGAAGAAAGAGAGGAGAGGAAAACAAGGGGAAAAAAGTAGATTTGTTGTTTTTGTGGAGGTAAGTCCGAAAATTTTATATGCAATATTTAGAAATTTAATTTAGTATTTAGGATTGTCGAGTATTTAGAAATTTTAGGATTGTGTAGTATTTAGTATTTAGAAATGTAGAAATTTAATGTAGTAGTTTCTATTAGGCAATATTTAGAAATTTAATGTAGTATTTAGAAATATGATTGTGTAGTATTTGGTATTTAGAAATGTTGAGATTCAATGTAGTAGAAATATTAGGCAATATTTAGAAATTAAATTTAGTAAGGATTGTGTAGTAGAAATTTTGTTATGCAAATAATGTATTAGGCAATATTTAGAAATGTAATGAGGTAGAAATTTAATATTACGATGAAACATGGTAGGCTAGCCATATGTTGCGCGGATAATGTTTCGAAAATTGCAACTTAGAAATTAAAGGAAATATGATATATCATGTACATACGTAGTTTTTAAGATTAGGAAAAATTAATAATATATAGTAGTGATTCCGTAATGAAAAAAATGGGTAGTCGAATTACTTATTTATAGTCGAATTACTTATTTATGGTCGAATGACTTATTTATAGTCGGATTTCTTAGTATAATCATCATACATTTTATATATTGTATTTTAGAGTGGTATTTAAAAACATGGTAGGCTAACAACATATCGCCAGACACCGTGCTACGTTACAAATTAGTAAAGTAAAAAAAATTCGGAAATATCAGACACCGTTAGAAATTAGTATAGAAAAAAAATTTGACAATATAATGTAACATTTATATGGTAATGCATGATGCGGTTAGATGGAGAACTGATGAATTTCTCGGTCCGACGTTGTAGGCAGCATGTCGAAGAAATTGTATTTTCAAATATTTTATGGAGAGGGGAGATAGCACAGGGGCCGGATGGAGTGGATTTGTCAGCATTTTCAACAGTCATATGGACATATCTAGGCCGAGAGATAGGACATACAGGGCTTTGTTGGAGTGGATGTTTCGGATGTTCAATCTGGATGCCCAGACTGTTCAGCTGCGGGTTAGAGCAGTAGTTGTGGGCATCCGGAAATATGAATCGATTCCTCACACGTGCGTTTGGACTTAGAGGTGACACCCATACTCCACTTAAGTGTATGCTCACTGCCACCCAAAAGTCCCGTGCACGGAGTATTGACTAAATGGCCCTCACCCAAACAGATATGAGCCATGTAGTCGCACTGTACACACTTATGCGCCCATAAGAGTTTCGATTCTATTCCGAACAACCATACCGGGATCGAGACCAACTCATCCAAGCATAGCACTCGCCATCCGTCTCAAGATCTTGGTATCGCCCACACCTTCTAAGGGGAGTACGAACAATAGCCAAAGAACGACGGTCGCATGAGTTTATGCATCGATGGTTGATGTCAATTCCAGGTACCCGGATATGTGTCTAGTGCTAGTTCCCAAGATCAACGCCTAGCACCCACATATCCCGCATTCGAGATGTATCGCAACACATACACATGAATCTAAGCAGTTGGAATAGCATAAACATAACTACAGCTATTACAACTACTTACTATTACAAGTATCGGCCGACCGGCCAAATATTACATGTCCAAAAGTAAATTGCAGCGGAAATTAAACATAACCAAAAGTAGGACAGCGGTATGCCCATCCATAAAACCCAAAGGCAACCGACTTGGAAAAGCCCAAGTTCATCCATCAACATCATTGTCGGACCCCGGAGTAAAGTACGTGTCATCGGGGTGTTCTTCCATACCGTCATCTATATTGTTTGGATTAAGCAACCGTGAGTACACGTATGTACTCACAAGACTTTAGTGTATGGAAATAAAATAAATGCATGGCTATAACAAGGGAACAAGCTTCTACACTAGTCTCATTTTCAGCATAAGGCAGATTTTGTTAGCAAGTAAAAGATTTATAAAACGGTAACGAATTTGTAAAGAGCATTTAATAATAAGCTAAATAACAGTAAGTAGAGTTCATAGATGACATTTCACAGCCCTCCTTGGCTGTGATCAACAAGTAAAAACAGCCACCATTGGCTTCCCATTCCACCAACCCATTCCAACACCATCTTCCAAAAGTTTTAGCAAAAACAAAGACTATACTTGACATTATTTTCCCAAGTTGCTCATGACCGCGAGCATGGCTAATTAATTAGATTTTAATCTCTGCAGAGAGTGTACACTTTACCCACATGACACATTCTAGCAATCATGTCAACCATGCCTCGCAATACTCACCGTACCCGATTTGCTAGATTGTGATGAAACCGTTCAACTAGTTAAAGTTTAATCTTGTACCCGCCCCGGTGATGTTAAACCCTTGTCACAGTCCGAAGATCCTGAACCACGATGGTGCCCCCCATCGGGAACTCTCCCCATGACAAGGCATGCACCGTTGTATTGGAATGCTTGGGCCCCAACACCTTGGTGAAAAGAGCACCTACGAGCAACACCGTTCCTCGGTGTGCCCTTACTACTCCGGCCTCCGAAGATGCAAGATTAAATTTCAACTAATCTAATGAGTTTAGGCTATCCCATACTAGCACATATGGTTGCACCAAAACACTTAGGTGATAGCATCAAGTTCAGTCCTTAATTGACCCAAGCGAGAATCTCCCCCTAACTACGCGTGAGTTCCTTTTCACGCCTCAAGTTAAGTAATAACTCGCCCGTGTCTAAATCATAAGTTTTGAGTTGGGTTTTTACCAAGATACACGAAAACCATACCTTGGTTCCATGCAAATAAACAAAGTTGCTCATAGTAGTTAAAATGGTATCCAACATTTAAAATTCATTCTAATGAGCATGTCTAAGCAGATACATATGTTAATCTCGCAAGTTTTACCCAAGTGACATTAATTATTGTCTACACCATTACTCGGTTACAATGGCAGTATTCAAATGACAAGGTGAGGAAATGCATACAAGTGGGTTTAGCTACCGATTCCCTCAACATAGTAGTTTACAACATACACACATGCATATAGTTTGATAAAACAAAGTAACATTGCAAATATAGGATCAAGATGGTCAAAGGAGGGTGCTTGCCTGGTTGCTCTTCTTCGGGAATGTAATCCGGATCGTAGTCGATGTCGTTATCAATCGGATCCGAAATATCGTCGTCTACATGTCGAATAATAAGAATCGAGACAAAAGCAAACAACATCGAATCAAATGGGGCAAAAGAAATCAGATAAAATTACCAAATTAAATCTTACCAAGAAGGTCATGGTGGATTTTGGGTTCTTGAATTATCACTTGCATAACAATTCCATTAGTACTTAGTTTATGTGAAGCTTTTAGCACGAGTGCGTTACCTTCATTCATTGATTACCTGGAACTATGGTTATGAACACACATGATGTTGTTTACGAATTCAAGAGGCTATATTTATGTATTTTAGTATTTACAATTTCAAATTCAAGATGCAAAAATAGTTTGGATTAATAAAAGTAAAACATTCACTAAAGGTTTTGCTTGAATAGTGCTTAACTTTAAGTGTTTATGCATGGAAGCAATTTCTATAAGTTAGATCTGAAATTTAAGGTTATTTTCTGTTACTATATGGTCATAGGATGATTTCTTGCATTGCGGCAATCGTGGACGAAGACTTCTACTCTTACTATTCACATAATACGGTTCCGATAATATTATCATTTAGGGTTTTTGCGTTAACATATTTTATTTGACAAGTAAGTCGTAATTAAGATATTTTTACATAATTTGGTTGTCCATATATTTAAGTATGTTTCTGGACAAATTATCCTAAAATTTATGTTTAGACGAGCTGTTTTACAAGCCCTCGAAAAGGCTTAAGTGATAACGATTTTGTGCAGTTTGTGGTCATTTAGGGTTTTTCTTGTGGTTGGATTAAGATGCAAATGAAGTTATAATTAATGTATTTTTTCAGATTATAGTAGAATATGTATCATATAATGATTCTGGGCTATTCTCTCATAACTTTATGTTTATGAGTGATATTTTACGGTTTGCCGAAAAGGCTTAAATGACCACACTTCTAGCGCTATTGCGGTTCAGTTTTTTTCCTTCATTTGCGATTGCACCGAATGGGATAATCTAACCATTTTTTAGGCATTAGTAGGGAATATCCCTAAGAGTGTTTTAAAGTTGATTCCGCGATATTTCTCATTTGTTCAAGGTGTTTTTCATATGAATAGTTATTTAGGCTTAATATGAGCTTAACTCAATGTTGTTCAAACTGATATTATTTTTGCATGGAAAGTTAGGGCATAACATTACAAGGTCATAGGAGTTGGTTTTGTCGAGTTTAAGGTTCGTTTGCCATAGTTGCGACCAATTGAATGTTTTGCGCATCGAATGTTCGACTATCAAGTAACTAATGCAAACAAAGGTAAAATCTAAATATTTTTATATACTTTTGATCTTTGCAATCCTAGGAGTGCAACTAAACTGGTTTCACTAAATTTTGAGCTCATTTAATTCATATTTTAACCCTTTGATTCTTGCATGTAAGAAATGCCTTCTACACTTGATTTTTGATTCAAATCACATTCAAATCTAAATGTTTATACAAAAATGGAACATGCAAGGTTGAAGAAACATATGATTTATTTCATGATTTTTAGAACTAGGGATTTCATAGTTTCTTCATAACACTTAAAAAGGGACTTTGTTTCAAACTTAATTTGAATGACTATACTACAAGTAACATATGAATTTTTATTGCATAATCTAATTCCTTATTGCCTAACTCAAATTTAAAAACTGAGTTTGCTTTAATCGGACACTCCTAGCAAAAGATATAAGGGTTTAATCACATGAGGCAAAATAAAAATAAAATAAAATGGCAGAAGTGGGATTCGGACTCAGGACCTACTGGTTCAAGCACTGGTGCACTACCTCTACGCCAAAGCCTTTCTTGTAATAAGGTCTCATGCCTAAATACTTAAGCTCACCTTTACAAACCCTAGATCTCCACAACTGCTATAATGGCGATGCGTTGGCCGGGTTGGATCTCGCACGGAAGGTCAGAGGCTAGCAAGACTCGCCCAGATCGGTCACTCTTAGCGCATGCTTGGTGGAGGCCGGCCGTGGTGGTCTTGGTGGCGGAGCTGCGAAAAGGAAGGCCTTGAGGTTCAAGCAACCAGGGCTCGCTTGGGCAAAAGATAAAGCAAGGAACTCACCTGGCAGCTGCAGCTGAGAGTTGGCTCGCCGGCGCTAGGGAGGAAGGGAGTCAGCTTCGGCTGCAACAAGGCATGGACATGGTTGAGAATCTGAGGAGAGAACTTTAGCAATGAGACCAGCTAGAGCTACTCACCTGCAACAGTAAACGAGAGAGAGAGGGGCGCTCGCCTTGCTTCTGCCCGAGCTGGCTAGCCCTTGCACCAATGGTGAAGCACGATGAGCAAGAGGGCAGAGCGGCGGCCTCGACAGTTTTATGGTGCAGCAACGGAGCTCACGAGGCGTAGCAACACTCGGTATGGGCAACGGAGAGAGCAATGTTCAGCGGAGCAGGCCGCGTGGCGAGGAATCTCTGGGCAAAGATGCAAATGAGAAGGAGTGCCATGGCGCTGCTTGGGCGAGAGTTGGAGAGGAGAGAGAGGAGAGAGGGGAGGAGAGGCTGGCCAGTGGGCCCAGGCATGCGTGGGGCCTCCTGCCAAAGACTTAGCCAGGGTTTTCATCGAGCACAGTAGTCACGTTTGGCAGTTGGGCGAAATTGAGTGCAGAAATGACATGGTAGTTGGGCAGGCTTGGCAAGGGGTGAAAACTTGGTTGAAAAATTCTGTAAATTTTTGAGTAGGTAGTTCAAAGGTTCTACTTTCCATTTTCTTTGATCTCATCTCATTATCTGTTGTCATTTAAGAATAGTAATTCTTCAAACTTGACTGGTTTTCAATCTATTTTTGAATTTTAAGCTATTTTTATTCATCCTTTGGGCTCTAGTATTTTACAAAATTATTTGCTATAGCATGTTGTTTGATGTTTCTTTGAATTTCATCAATGTATTGGATTCGGCAATTAGAGGCTTCACTAGACATAAAATCATAGGAGAAGAAGACTAATCTCCAGAATTAACTCAATGAGAAAATCCAAAGCACAACAAGAATCAAAACAAGCCACTTTAATTACTTGATCAAATTTGGGATGTTATAGTAGTAAGCCGTGCGCAACACTGTTTTTATGGAGAGTTGATTCCTATTAACGTGACATCGTCATGGAGGAGCTATGTTGGGTTTGCCGTAGAGCGGGGCTGGCCGCTCATGTTGCTGGTAGAGTGGTACCAAGTACCTCCATCGGTGTCGGAGGTTCGTGATGTCGGGGTAGATATTACGGAGGAGGGGAAGACAGATATGCAAGAATGCGATGATGAAGGTGGCGAGGAGCCCGAAGACGGGGGACACGAGGTTGGCGGTGGCAAGGGGATCAGGGGTGGCGAGGAGACAGTCGTGGAGGCGCGGAGGGTGGCTGATGAGGGGGAGTAGGTGGAGCACATAGTTGACTTGATGGAGGAGGAGGACCGTGCGGATGAGGAAGTTCCTGATGGTGAACACGCGGACGAGGAGGGCAATACTCCTGAGGTGCATGTCTCTGGTGTGTGGACTAATTATAATTTCGAAGACCTAACAATAAATGAAGGGAATAGAGATGCATGGGAGTATCATGAGAACAAGGTCACGCAGGGGGCCATATATAAAGACAAGGAGGCTGTGATGGATGCAGTGAAATACTGGTCAATATCTCTTCGCCGGCAATTCAGGGTAGTGAAGTCTAGCAAAAAAGACTACGATGTGAAGTGCGTAGTTGATTCGTGCCCATGGTGGGTGCATGCATACAAGGGGAAGTGGAGGGACCACTGAAAATATTCCATAGTGATGGAGCATAACTGCGAATTAGAGGAAGCGGACCAGGAACACTGCAATCTGTTGTCCACTTGGGTGGCAAATGTGTTTTATGGTCAAATCGTAGACAATCCGCACCTACAGCCTCGATCTATTATCAGAGCCGTGGAGGAGAGGTTTCAGTACAAGATTAGCTACGGAAAGGCATGGAGAGCAAAAAGGACAGCTTTGCAAATACGGTTCGGGACGTACGAGGCTTCCTACGAGAATATTCCACACTTGTTCAGGGCAATATCATATGGGAATCCCGGTACGGTCATCGACCTTGCGAAGTTTCCCACGGATGGTGTGTGCGCGGGTAAGTGGGTCTTGTAGCGGGCCTTCTTTACCCTCGGCGCATACATAAATGCGTTTCGACAGTTCAGGAACAAGGAGCTTATGAAGAGCAGGTGGTGCATGAGGCATATGGGTGCCAATTTTTTTCATCAGTTCAGGAACAAGGAGCTTATGAATATGTTCAAGTGGCTGTGCAAACAGAACCAGCGGAGGAAGTTCGACGGGCTGTGGAGGACGTTGGATGAACTAAGCAAGAAGCAATTACTGAATCCAAGGGATGGCGCTAGTTCATTAAGGAACCCTATGGTCTACCACGAGCAAGGAGATGACCCCACAACCTTGTGTGCGCTCCCGACCGACGCACTAAACATTCTGCGTAGGCCGGGGACAAGCATAAAGAGTTTCACGGACTTGATATGACACGAGCCGTTGGAGAAATGGTCCCTTCTGCATGACGAGGGCGGTTCCCATTATGGAATAATGACAACGAACCTGGCGGAGATTTATAACTGGGTAATAAAAGGCGTGAAATACCTTCCATTGGTGGGCATTGTTGAAGGTGTGTTACCAAGCACCCAAAGATATTTCATTGAGCGGTACAAGGACTCCGCTGCATGTATGTCGGACAATTACCTGTCCTACTCAATGGTTGTCTCTACGTACATGGCCAAGAAGACACGGAAGGCACAGACACATCGCTTGACATCAAGAGTGGCGTGGAACGGAGGTACCACGTGCATTGCGGTGATCGGGGTCGCAGAGGTGCCCACCGGGAGAGGACTTCCCATCTGTGCATACTCTGAGCTGCTGACTGCGAGTGCTCCTGCCAGAAGACACTCCTGCTGCACTTGCCATGCTCGCACGTGATTGTCGCAGCCGTCGAGACACACCAATCATGTCGTCTGTACATCTCCCACTACTACTACAAGCAAAGTGTTCTCAACACATAGCATAACGAGGTGTACGGGTACCGAGTCGATGGATTGTTCACGCAGCACCCCTCCAGGGCATCGATGGGTACCGGACATCAGAATGTTGAAGCAGAAGGTCGGGCGTCGAAGGACACGGCGTATTAGGAACTATATGGATGAGTCCGAAGCGTGTTGTAATTGTGGATAATGTAATTTTATCTTGTGTATCTGTAAATGTATTTATTTACTTCGTGTTCTTCAATATGTATTAGTTATTTGTTGTCCCCGTCATGTAATTTTTGATTCTATGTGCGCGATCGAACATATATCTGAATGTGCAACATTTCATTACTTTTCATTTAATTTTTGGTACTTGTAATGTGTAACATTTACTTATTGTCCAGTTTGTTTTATTTGCCTTCTACATTTACTTGTTGTCCAGTTTGTTTCATCTGCTTCCTACATTTACTTATTGTTCAGTTTGTTTTATTTGCTTTCTAACCATGTATTTGCTTTGTAACCATGCAGCACAAAGCGATTTATGACGGAGTTGGGCGTCTTCCGACGCTGCCTCGAAGTCGCTAGATGAGACCGTGGATTTGACCCACCGGTCTAGGTTGTCCGCAGTTCAGGGCCGAGAGCTGATGACACTGCGGCCTCGGGTGCCGAATGAGTTGCTTCGCATCGACCTACGCTGGGTTCCACAGTAAGCTGCCAACTTTTTCTACTCTTTTATGTACATGTACTTACCTGTTAATGGAATTTTAATGATGCTACACACTATGTGCAGGTTACGAGCGGCTGGCTTACTTCCGTTCTACAGGATGGTGGAGCAGACGAACGCCGTGGCGGAGGGCCCGCACGTCCCACGGTTCGGGTACGACCAGTCCCTGCTGACCGCACTCGTGGACCAGTAGAGACCGAAGACACACACGTTCCACCTGCCTTGCGGAGAGATGGCTCCGATGCTGCAGGACGTGTCTTACCTCCTAGGACTCTCCTGTGCGGGTCCTGCTGTTGTGCCGCATGACGCCCCCGTCACGTGGCATGCGTAGTTGGAGGTGCGGTTCCTCGAGGTGCAGCAAGCCAGCAACACCCCGCAGCCTTCCCGTATGTGCCCCTCAAGCTGGGTGAGCGGCATGGACCAATGATGGCGCGTCTACTCTAGTTCACGGTTAGTACCTCCTTCATTGCAATTTAACGAAACGTGCTAAGCTGCTGACAATATTGTACTGAATGCTGCAGGCTGAGCTTCTCCACCCCACCGCCCAGGAGGAGGACCTGGCACGCCACCTGGAGGCGTACCTGCTGTTGCTGTTCGGTTGGTACCTGTTCCCGTCCTCGCACGGGGACACGGTGGACCGGCACCTGATCGAGTTCGCCTGGTCGATCGCCGACACCCCAGCGAAGCAGGTAACACATTCCGTTAAAATCTCTTATGACAGGACATGTCTAACTTTCTCGATGTAAACAGATGGTGCAGTAATCGTAGGGCTCTACCGTGCTCGCGTGTACATACAGAGGTCTTTGCGACACTGTCTCTTGGGCAGTGTAGAACGCGACGATGATGGGTTGCGTCCTACTGCTGCAGCTGTGGTCCTGGGAGCACTTCTCTGTCAGTAGGCATGTTGTTGACTCGACGTCGTACTCACAGGACCTATACCACCAGCACCAGATCGACTGGCCCACCATGGGCCTCTACTGGGTTCAGCGACAGGTATACCCCCTTGTATCTTATCCCCCACTTTGACACCTTCATAACATACACTACTTTTTATTTCCACAGCGGTTGTACACCCATCATCAGGTTAGGAGGTCGTACCCTGAGTTAGTTAGGGAGTTCAACAGGCTCCAGGACGAGGACGTGCAGTGGACGCCGTACAGCGCGTACGACATCCAGGTCCGAGTAGCTCACGGGCTCTCCGAGCTTTGCTGGTAGGACCATCGGGTCTGGCTCACCCGTAAGGTCCTCGTCTTCGGCCTCTTCCAGACTTCCCCCCTGTCGCCTACTCACATTGTCTCACGTGGCGCGCACATGTACGTCTCCTAAGCACACTGCTTAGCATTCCCGCGAAATGCATGTTGTATGTAAATTGCCGTTTTTGCATTGCAGGATGAACCGGATGGGGGCTGCACCGGGCACTTCGTTCGCGTATTGCATGGTGCAGTGGGCACTGCAGTGGGACGATGCGGAGACGGACACGGTCACCGAGACCCGGCCATACGACCATGCCATGTACGAGCAGTACATGGAGTAATTCACACCGCGGACTCGGCTCAGGGTGGGGTACACACCAGCATCGTATGTCGTAGCTCAAGCATCGGTGTCGGACACGTACCCTTCACAGATGTCCCAGAGGGACAACTACGTGGTAAGTGGCACAATCGAACCTCTATACATATGTATTTTTTATGTAAATTACCTCATATCAACCTGGCATTACATGCAGGGACATGTTCTAGGGGAGGTGGACGTGGAAGCTACGTCCATGTTGTCCCGCCTCGAGGTTGGCATCCAGATCACCGTCGATGAGCTCCGCTCATCTTATGATCGGATCCACGCCACGGTGAGGCGGATACGCCACCGCCACCGTCGGGGGAGACGTCATCGAGCGCAGCGCACCACGTCCCCATGGGCCAGCACCCCCCTCCTAGTGGAGCCGTGCCCGCACCTCCCAGAGGCAGTCGTCCCCCACGGCCCGATGTCGGCCACTACAAGCCCTCGTGTCCTCCCGCATAGCTACAGTGGCAACACTAAGGTGACGACGGTCAGTCTTCGTCTCACACCCCAGCAGGACCCCGGGTGCTTTCGGCGACACGGACTACGACGACATCGAGGAGGAGCGAGCGTTCGACGTGGGCCAGTACCTGTCCACTGAGTACCTTGGCCCCTCTTAGCTCCTGGGAGCACCGCATCAGGACACACCTAAGTCGCCGACAGACTACACTACCCTTGCGCCGCAGGGCCAGCCTAGGAAGGCCACCCGTCCGCCGTAGCCACTCACGTACCCCACCGACCAGATCAGGAGATGTGGTTGTGACTGAATTGTTGTACAACTGTACTTTTGTAATTTCTTTATCTTCAACACCATGTTGTATAACTGCTTGAACTCAGTGCTTACATTTTTTTAGCTTATCTTCCTCAATTAGTAACACGGGTGTCTTTTCCAATTTTCGCAACTTCGTGCCGGGGCAACGCCCGCCCAGGTAGCTCATAGATAAGTGGTAGCCCGCGTTGCATAGGTCACTCGTGATTTTTTTTTGTAATTTTTGGGTTGTATCCGATAGGCCCCGCGAGGCTACGAAAATCCCTAAGTGGACACGATTTTCACGGTTTCGTGGTTGCGAGTGTCTTTGCCGATTTTCGCAACTTCGTGCCGGGGCAACGCCCGGCCAGGTCACCCATAGATAAGTGGTAGCCCACATTGCGTAGATCACTCGTGATTTTTTTTGTAATTTTTGGGCCGTATCCAGTGGGCCCTGCGAGGCTATGAAAACCCCTAAGTGGCCACGATTTTCACGGTTTCGTGGCCACGAGTGCCTTTTTCGATTTCCGCAACTTCGTGCCGCGGCAATGCCCGGCCAGGTCGCCCATAGATAAGTGGTATCCCACATTGCGTAGATCACTCATGATTTTTTTCATAATTTTTGGGCCGTATCCGGTGGGCCCCGCGAGGCTATGAAAACCCCTAAGTGGCCACGATTTTCGTGGTTTCGTGGCCGTGAGTGCCTTTTCCGATTTTCGCAACTTCGTGCTGGGGCAACGCCCGGTCAGGTCGCCCGTAGATAAGTGGTAGCCCACATTGCGTAGATCGCTCATGATTTTTTTATAATTTTTAGGCTGTATCCGATGGGCCCCGTGAGGCTACGAAAACCCCTAAGTGGCCACGATTTTCACGGTTTCGTGGCCGCGAGTGCCTTTTCTGATTTTCGCAACTTCGTGCCGGGGCAACGCCCGGCCAAGTCGCCCGTAGATAAGTGGTAGCCTACATTGCGTAGATCATTCATGATTTTTTTGTAATTTTTGGGCCGTATCCGGTGGGCCCCGTGAGGCTACGAATACCCCTACGTGGCCACGATTTTTGCGGTTTCGTGGCCGCGATTGCCTTTTCCGATTTTCGCAACTTTGTGTCGGGGCAACGCCCTGTCAGGTCGCCCATAGATAAGTGGTAGCCCGCATTGCCTAGATCGCTCGTGATTTTTTTCATAATTTTTGAACCGTATCCGATGGGCCTCGTGAGGCTACGAAAACCCCTAAGTGGCCACGATTTCTCAGATCAGAAGTTACTGCAGAAAATAAAATAGACCACACTCTTCATTACGACATAAAACTAAGATATGCATCACGAATAAGGAAAATAATGGTTACAACTTCACGTCTACTGAGTGGATCGAGGCCACTTCCCTTTCGTCCATGCCTCCGATGGGACTTCTCTGGCACAACGTGCTCTCTCTTTCCTCTCTCTCTCGGCCTCCTTCTCCTCTACTTCCTTTCGACATGCCTCGTCGCGTGCCGTGTCACGCTGCGCTTGAAGCTGTCGTCTGAACTCCTCATCTCGAATGCTTTGATCAAGGAGCCTTTGGTCTTCGAAATCGATCTCCATATCAAACAACTGCTCAAATTCACACAGCGGCGGAGGCGACTGCATAAAACATAAATTAGCAAAGTTTCATGTACAAATGTTACGAAACACGTATGATTGTTACCAGCTGACGATTCTTCAAGCTCTTCTCCGACGGGTCGAAGGCATAGTTGCGGCACTTCCAATGCTTTCTCTTCCAAGTTGGAATTTCCCAAAAGCGAACGAGCCTGCAAGGATCTCCGCACAGACATATCGGTGGGTCAACCCCGAAAGGTACGAAGATATCCTGGTACGCAATGTTGCGCGGCCACGCCGAAGCGCTTACCTCTTCCTTCGCCTTCCCCTTTCCCTTTCAACTTACACATCCTGGCATTTTGGATTGATCCTCTACTTATTTTTTTCCTCTCTCTCCTTCCCTTCTCTCTTTTTTCCTTTCTTCTTCTTTTGCTGCTAGCTTTGTGAGGCCGCGAGCGAGAACGAAGGTTATAAAGGGCAGATATCGCCTGGTTATGGGGCGATCGCCCCATATTAGGGCGATCACCTCATATTATGGTGATATTTACCTTCAGGCAGTGTGCCTCCTAACATTTTCACAGCAGGTTATTTTTTCCATTAATTATATCAAAAAATTTTAAAACAAATATTAAATACAAATATAGTGGGCCCTATCGCCCCAGTATCGGGCGACCGGTGATTTTTTAAAAAAATTTGAAAATTTCGCCGTCAAAATCTAAAATTCTGCCGTTAGGTGCCGTCGGGGTAGACTCCTATCGCCGCAGTATGGGGCGACGGGCGTGTACTTTTGCAAATTTTTTCTTCGGTTGATTAGTTTTGAAAAAATGATTTAAAATAAATATTAAATAAAAAAATTCCAGGAGAGCTGATCTGGAGGACCCAATTGAAAAAGCCCTTCTTGGTCTCTCAAAGGAAGGGCTTCGACACGTACCAAACGCAGGCGAGTCCAGGGAGTGTACCACTCGCTGTACGCGCGGTACGTCCGCGGGTCGTATGGCGCAGCCTCGGCGTAGACGTCCTCGAGGGCTCCTCCCCACTCCTCAGCCCAAGGCACCATACGTACGTGCCAGGGGCGGTCCCAGGTTGTCCCTTCCTACTCTGCTTGTGGGTAAAAAATAAATATAGCATTATTAGATGGCATTACAAAGTAATAATTATAAAAACATCAATATAGGGAACTTACGAGTGGGTCATGGGGTGGGACCGCACGGTGCGTGCGCACCGGAACACTGTCAGAGGCCAAACCGCCTCATCACACGATGGACAACAGAGCCTCGACGTGGACGCCAAACACGAGGAACCGACGGTGAACCAAGAGTTCTGCGCCCGTGTGCAAAGGGTGGACAAAGCCACCGTGACACGGTCCGCACTCGGCGTCCGCGTCGGCGTCCAGTGTACGCGGTCCTCGGTGAGGTGGTCGAACGCAGCGATTTAACCGCGGTAGGCTACTGCGACAATCGTAGCGCCCAGCTAGGTCTGCGATCACGATAGAACGTAACCGTTAGTACTCAGAAAAGTTAAATAAAAAGTACCAAACTCGTGATTGCAATATCTTACCCGTCGCTGGCACCAGATGGTGCCCATGGTCGACCGCCGACGCCACCGCCAGATGTCAGAGAGCCGCAGTCGATCTCGCCACCGACTGAACCTTCAGATGCCCACAACAGAAAGCAAGAAGGACATCCTCTGAAGGTCGCGTTGTTGGCGGTCCGTGCACACCCGACGCAGAGTGCACGGTAGGTGGCGCACAAAGACGGCCGATCCCTAGGAGTACTGTGGCATGGCGTCAAAAAGTGCGTCCCGCGATCTCCTCATGGCCGCACAGTGCCTGTCCCACGCTATCCCCATGGGACGCCGTGAACATGCACTACCGAAGAGCCACATGAGGCGCCTCCGGTGGCGGCCGAGGCTCGTCGTCTCACCGCTCGACGATCTCCTCACATCAGTAAAATAAAGCTCACTTGTTATTGTAAGCAAGACGTACACAATTTAGTTTTAAATGCTACCTCGTACCACAAACCGAAACCGGCTACCAAGGTCGGTCCGCGCGTGTGCTCGGTCCTCAGTATGTAGGAGAACGCAGAGGCTACGCTTAGCGAAAACAAAATTTTCTACGATTCAACCAGATACATGCGAGTAGTGGATCATGGATCATTACCCTTAGAGCACGTTAGCGGCGGAAGAAGAGTGGGTGAAGCGTCCCTCGTACTCCAAAGTACAATAGTAGATGCCGGTTGATCGCTCCTCCTCGCGATCGCAAGACGCAACGTCAGAGGAAAGTAGACGTTCTCGCCAATCAGCCGAGGCGGATGCAACGCGCCTCTCGGTATCCACACGCCCAGTAGGATCACCTTGCATGGTGTGCTAGCACCCACGCTGCGCGCTAGGGTTTAGGGCGGTGGGATGTCAGGACGGCTAGGGTTTGTGGTGGGGAGAACCTCTTGGTCACACCCCCCACGCCTTTATATAGAGTGCACTAACGGCCTTCTACGATAGAAGCCCACTAGGACTCACACTAATGGATCTTCTACAAGAGAAATCCATTAAGACGCCAGAGGATCCAAATCTGTAAACCCACTAATGGATCCAATCCATCAGACATGATCCAACCCGTTAAGTATGTGACCCGTTAGGTTCAAGCACAAACGGCCATGGCCCTGGAAACCTTTTTTCCATACCATTAGACAACAAGGGTTCCTAGCAGACATGTTGTCCCCGAATGCACAGAGTGATCGATCGGTGAACCTTGATATACTCATATACTAATCCTTTTGCCACGCGATACCAAATCAAGCTCAAGGCAAGATGCGTGCCATCCTTGTGATAGCTCGACCCATTCACTCATCAATGTAATGGATATAATTCATGATTAACACTTTAATCACTTTGGCATGGCCATGCACTTTTCCTTATCCATCCATACCGAGGGCCCGAGATATCTCTCCGTTATCAAGGAGGGCAAATTCCATCTTGATCTCTTATATCTCACGCCATGTTTCATGGCATACTCGTAAGCTACCTTTATAACTCTCCTGCTACGGAGAAGCGCTTGATAGCCCCAAAGTATACATTACACATGCCGAGAATCAATAAGAATCTCGTGTCAAAGGATCGTATAGGTATACCACTCGAGATTACACTCGATGGCACTTCTAAGATAACAATCTCATCGTTGTCTCGAGCGGGTCTATCCAACCCCATGTTCTCTAACATGTGCCTACATTATTGATTTGATATCTCCATATCTATGGTATGTGAAACATTATCATCAATCAATACATGTCTTTAGTCGATCACTATTGTCTCACATAATGATATGTGACCAGGGATCGTTTAGAATAATATCATATAACCAATGTGTTTCACAATTAAGTCATACTCAATAAACAAAGGAGTGACATTTATTCATGGAACTGATAAGTACATGAACATAGACGTATGGTACAATCATCTCACATGATCGCCTCTAGGGCATATCACTAACACTGTACACGTGAGGTGGTAGTACACCGCTGAACTCTGGCAGCAAGAACTGCGGCGCCATCCTCGTGGACGCCCTGGGCACCACACCAGACCGGCGATCGGGAGGCCGAGGAGGTAGGAGACATCCTGCAAAGTGATCGTCATCTCCCCGATAGGGAGATGGAAGGTGTGCGTCTCCAGCCTCCACCAATCCACCAGAGCGGTGATCAGCGATCGGTCGTATGGGAACCGGCGTCCTAGGAGCTCCACCATCCGGCCGAGGGGCAGCAACCCTGAAGCGCGAAGCCTAAGAAACAAAGACATGTCATTAATATCAGTGCTGAACTAGTCATGATGCTAGAACAAACATGTTTACAAATTTAAATACTGATATGTTACCTGGGGATCCAACGCGGATCGATCGTCCAGATCGCTGCTGCCTAGGTCGAAGGACGCCAGTTGCCTGACAGGTCCCTCCTCCTCTAGGACAGGACAGCGGTGGCGACGCGAGCACGGTGACCGATCGACGGCCGGGTCCAACAACTCGAACGGCCACTCGTCATCTCCTCGCTGGTGAGCCATAGCTGCAATTTACAAAAATGGAAGTTAGAACCAAAACACATATGTAAACAAAAGAGTCCATAAAACTACACAAGTATCACAACAATATATTGAAACAAATACGCACATAAAAAACGGAGAAGCTCATTACAAAATATCACAAACAAGTTGCAAATAATTTATCGAGACACAACACTCGCAATAGCCTAGGTACGTAATGTAGTTCATACAATACACGTTACATCGATGAAATATAAATTTGATATATGACATATGATAATGCAAACTGCTTGTCATCCGGTGCGATGACGTCGTGCAGCAGTCCTCGCAAAGGACGATCCTTCCCCCACCGTCGGGTGACCTCCTCCTTCATCTTCTTCGTTTTGTGCTTGGCAGTTCTTGAACGTATGTCCTCGTTGGTTGCACAATGAGTATTTCTTCACGCGTTTGCCAGCTTCTGACTCATCCATGTTATTTCTTATACGCCTTATTTTTCGACGCCCTGTTTTCCCTCTTCTCGCATCAAAATCAGGGACCCATAACCTTTCATCAACACTAGGAGTTGTGATGAAAGAACCCACAACCCCATAACCATAAAGCTCTTCGCTCCAAGTTGCCATCACCCTTTCCTTCATAAAATATTCAGATAGGTATGTACCAGGTTGCATTCCAAATAAAGCACATGCGGCTATGACATGAGAACATGGCCTATGCAAAAGGTATGGCTTGTTGCACGAGCATTTGCACTCACCAGAAGATGCACTCTGGTGACAACCTCTCGTTAGTTCCACGCCTTCCTTTATCCTCAGAGATCACCTCGGCGCAGTGTCCGTGCACCAACTTTGATAGATCGTGTTTGGCCCTATACGAGTCTTCTCATCTATGTATTTAGTGATCATCGAAGAGTACAAAACTTCTCATCTCTCATTACTATGTCGCTAGCTTGCATGCCCGTCCACAAAGTACTTGGTTGTACCCTCAAAGACTCCTCGACAATTCCTACCAAGGAAGACATCTCATCCTCGCATTACCCGGTTGTAAACTTCTACAAAGTTAGTGGTCATCACACCGTATCTGGCACCATGTATGTCATATAACAGTGACCACTTCTCTTTCGGTTTGTGCTTGATCCAGTTCGAGAAACATTTGATTGGCCTTTGCCTCCGACGACGGTTAATCGCCTCATCCTCTGTTGGCAGGGGAAAAGAGGCTCCTTTGCTCTGTGTTCCACTGGCACTAGTGTTGTTCGCTGCCTTTTGTGTTTCCTTGTCAGGTCATCAAGATTTTTCCACAGAGTTCGGAACTTGCTCTCCTGGTTGTAGTTACATAGTCTTTTGAACATGTCCATCAGTTGCTTGTTCCTGAATTGCTTATAGAAGTTTGCACCCAAATGCCTCATGCACCATCGACTCTGCAAGTCAGGCCATCGGAATGGCTCCTCTTCCCCTATTTGCAGCTCATTGATAGCACTAAGCAAGCCAGCATGCCTGTCATGCAGTACGCACACATCTGGACGAGTTTTGACCACCCCGATCTTCAAGTTTCGTAGGAACCACAGCCAACTCTCTAGTTCTCGCTTTCTAAGAAGGCAAAGGCAACAGGCAGAATCTGGTTGTTCCCATCGACGCCCACAGCTATCAGTATTTGCCCTCTGTATTTTCCGATCAAGAATGTGCCGTCCACGCACAACAATGGACGACAGTGATAGAACGCCTTAATGCAAGTGCCGAATGCGAAGAACACTCTCCTCAGATGCCTTTTAGTTGGCCACTTGATTGACGGACAATCTTGATAATCATAGTAGGTCCCAGGATTTCTTCCCTGAATGCAATCGAAGCGGTCTTGGGCAGGTTATGGTACGAGTCTTCAAACTTCCCAAACCTCATTTCTAATGCTTCTGTTTAGCCTCCACGCCTTCCCATAGCTAATTGTGTCTCGATATCTGTTCTCGATCGCTCGGATAATAGCACGGGCTCAAAACTCGTGTTCTCCACTATCTCTGCGTACATGATGTTCGCGACATACCCGGATGACGAGTTCTGTGAGCCATCATCGCTTCTCGACCATACATGTATCTTTCGCTCAACCTTCGAACATAGCCAATGGGTGCCCCATTTGGGCTTGTACACGCACTCTCCACGGACACCCATGGATCTCACACACCACGTCAGAAAGGTTGGGGTTGATTTCTTAACCCCGAAAGTCCTTCTTAATGATAGAGCCCAATCTTTCACGGTATCCTCGCCTGACCTCTTTTGTCGGGTATATATTTGTTAAGCCTAACCTCATTCTCGATATCGCCAAGGCATGTGGTTGCTTTCATTGACAACCACCTATCAAATTGTCAAGGTGCTCACTCGGTACCGCACAGCGGCTCTATACCTCCATCTTCCTCATCGGACTCATCGTCGTCCTCCTCTTACCTTTCTCATTGTACTCACGGTCTTCTTCTTCCATCCTAGCTGTTATTTCATCAATTTGCTCACATTCGCCTACCAAATTTCACGCTTCTTGGCTAACATTTTCATCATCCTCCGAAACTCAACTTTGTTCACCATTTTGGCAAATGATGTCATCATTGCATTCTTGAACATGTCGCTCATGGTTAGATCCCCAATTTCGTGTCACCAAATCGAGCTCATTTTGAGGCCGATTGCACTCACCGGCATCCAAGCTAACTGTTTGGGGCAACATCCTCTCATATGCTCGCACTAAAAGCACCGATTCCATCCCTTTGCTCTGCCGCCTCACATATGATCTCCACGATGAGGTTCCTTCACTCAACTAGCTCCTAGTAAATAGGGTTGTTTCAAGATACTACATAGGCAAAATATCTTCAACTCGCACTTCTCTTGTTCCATCCAAAAGTATAATACAACCATTTCAATACGAAAGCAAATGTGCGCTCTCGACCCTACTCAAACTTCGTCCACATATTGCATGTTACTAAGATCTCGCACCCTCCAAACCATGCATTACAACCCCATCTCCATAATAGATTCTAAATGGAACTCGATTACGCCATATCTGAATCCATTCATTCACCCACTAATTAATTATTTTCCGTACAAAATCTTGTCACGTAACATAACTATACCTACATGCTACTTAAAATATACATCTAACCGTAAAAAACATCTACATTCCTAATAATTCATATCGATGTACTTATATCGTAAAAAATATACATTCATTCCTAACAATATATACATTCGTATCGATATACTTATATCTTAAAAAATATATACATTAAGTAACTACATTTCCATCAATATATACCGATATACTCCTATCCGTAAAAAATATCTAAATTTTCTAAACTAGAACTAGTCAGACTATCAATTTACCTAAAATTCTCTATCCGTAACCTATCAATTTACCTAGATCTATCCATAACCAATCAATTTACCTACATTTATCCCCTACATTTATCTGTAACCTACATCTAAAACTATTTCTAATCTACCACTATTTACTGCTACAGTGCCCTAGATATAAAACTATTTCTAACATATCATAATTTACTGCTAAGAAAAGTAAACAACAGAAATTTACCTCCAAACAGTGGCGCAGAATCTCCCCCTCTTCCTTCTTCTCTCTTCTCCTCTTTCCCCTCTTCCTCTTCATCTTCCCCTCTCTCTCTTTCTCAAATCAACCGAGCGCAATGGCTACAGTGCCCGGACGAAGCCCTTTATAAATGCTCTGTAAGCCCTTTGGTCGGGCGACAGGCCCTACTTCGCCGCCTCGACCATCAATCGATTTACTCGGTGTCGCTTGTTAGCTGGGCGACGGCTGCTTCGCCTCTGCCGCCATTGATCGAGGCGACAGAGGCCACGCCACCGCCTGCCTCCGCGCATGCCGTGTATTTTTCTATTTAGGCCCACATGCCTGTTGGATTGGGCAGGGTATATTTCTAATTTTTTTTGGTGGTATATTTTTGAAATTTCGAATAAAAAATGTATTATTAAAAAAAAATTCTTCATGTAAGGGGTGGTGGTTCTTGTTTACCCCTGTTGATATGTTTGTCTGTAGTTATAAGTGCTATCTGCCAGCATGTTGTTAGCTTACCCTTGCATTTTTGTCTGTAGTTATAAGTGCTGTCTGCCAGCATGTTATTAGCTTACCCTTGCATCTGGTTGTTTATCAGGTGTGCACCTACCTGATATTTACCAGTGAGCCCACCAGAAAAAGGGCGTCCTTCCTTGTCTGAGCTCCACCCTGATCAGTTCTGTTAGATGGGCTTAGCTGTTGTTACTCTGCTTTTAATCTTGCCTTTTGTTATTCATTTCATCTCCAACTAAGTATAATGTTGCCACCAGCCTCTTACGTTGCTCCTTCCATGATATTTCTCTGTGCTAATTACGTTGTTTATCAGTAAGCATATGTTTTGGCCCCAAGAGTCGGGACTCAGCATCCTTCGATGTGAAGTACGCTGTACCCATCTGTACTTTGTAGTTTTGCCAAGTTCCAATGTACTTTGAGAATGTGCAATATAGCCATTCTACGTTCTGAAGTGGGTTCATGGACTAATTTTAAACACTGGATGTTGTGTTGTCATACGATAAATTTTAGTTGACACATCGCAATTTTGCATACTACGTGTCCTAAATAAATATTCTTAAATTGCACCTGAGAATCTCCTGAAAGGCTGAAATTCAATATAAGTAGATACTCTGCAATTTTCTATGTCCCTTATGTGTGCCCCCGCCTTGTAGTTGTTTTCTACCCCAATTAAGCAATGCTCTGACTGATTGTTTCATTTGCAAAAAATCTTTCTTAGATTTTATCGATATATGATGATACCATATTTGAGCGGAATGTTGTGATAACATCATTTATCATTGTCAGGCATCCTCCTGCTGTTTACACCACTGATTTCAGCAGGTGCGGATCTAAGTGGGGTGCCGGATATGCACGGCACCCCTGAAAGTTTGAAAAACATTAGGACATCATCTCTTTAGTGGATCAAATTTGTTGATTGAATTGATTCCGATTTCGGAGGTGTGGAATTTGTAAGACCTTAGAACTATATATATTGTATTTTTAGCAAATTTCAAATAGATGTGTTGGATTTATGATGTTATGAAACCATTATACAAGACATAGAGTTATGTGTGAAGTATGTCTCCCTATTGAAAATTTTCTAGTTGTGTCACTAGATTCTAGTCTGCTAGTCTGGCATTCTTTTATCAATTAGCTACTAATGGCAAGTATGTGTCATTCAAAATTTCGTGGTTGGAAAATGGAAGGCCAAGATATTGCTCAACGTCTTGGTACACCATGCATTCCCATAGTTCCATTTTTTCCCGGTGGTCTTTTTATTGTTTCTTGATTGCATTCATTCTCGAAGATGTTTATCTGAAAGCACCGTTGTTGAGTATGTTGATTTCCTGAAATTCAGAGCTAATCTACTAGTTAGCTAGTTTTCTCCACCGGAAGGATGGATAAAAATAGTTGGCCTAATTGTCTGTTTCTTGCTTTTAGTTGCTTTTAGCAAGGTTGTCGTGCTTCATGCATGGGTCAATGGTTTGATCCATGCTTTCAGTTCACAGCGCAGCTGCACAGGTACTGTCATTAGGGGTGGAATTGAGCAGAGGGCTCGGCTCGTTCAAGCTCGTTGAAAATTGAGCCGAGCTAGGCTCGGCTCAGAGTATGAATCGAGCTACAAATTAGGCTCGGCTCGGGCTTGGTCGAGCCTCGAGCCGGCTCGTTGAGGCTCGCAAGCCAAGCCTGATGTAGACCTTGTGGCCCATCCAATCCTTGGCCTATCAAGAAGATACCCACAAAGATTACGTTGATTAGGCCTCCCAATAAATAGACAGGAGAATCCGGAGTAGCAAACTTTGGAGTTTAGATTAGAGCATTGATATAATAGCTAGCTTCTTGCATTAGTTTGTGATAACAACGCTAGCTAGGATTTTTAGGAACAGGTCACGTCACAAACACAGGGGAAAAGGGTAGAAGAATTCCAACTTCGTTTCTCCAGGATCAGGACGCTGTAGCGATCTAGGAGGTGGCTTTCATGGTCCTGCATTGGTGGCTTTCCATGATGCGCGCACAAAAGACATTCTGGAATTTTTCAAACCAACCGTTACACGATAGATATCTATCCAACAGAAGAAGCCTGAACTTGTGGCTGCAGTCACCCACCAATAGCTCATGCAGAACATTGTGTGGCTTCAAATGCAGAAGCCTGATATTTTTGGTACATTGTCTGGCTATATCGTACATCAGACAAGCCACAAGAACAGTTAAATCGTCCAGCAGATAGGATAGGAACAGTTAAATCATCCTTGATTACACTGGTTAAACCTTTCAAACAAGATCAAACCAACCATTACACTGGTTAAACCTTTCAAACAAGATAACAGAACGAAACACTGCAGAATTCTGACACAAGGTTAGCAACACCCATTCTCCTATCTACATTAGGGTTGAAAACCAAAGTGGAATTTCCGACCGTTCCGGAGAAAAGCGGAACGGAAGTTATTTTTCAAAAACAGAAATAGAAAATATTGATACGGAAATGGAATTTTTTGCTAAAAACGGAATCGGGAGACGACGGAAACAAAAGTGCCGTATAAATGAAACTGGAAATTCCATTTTCTAATTTGAATAATACCAGAAATATATATTGTTTTATAGAAAATATCAAATAGAGTTAAAAAATTCTCAAAAATATTTTATAACATTTTGAACTTAGAAAAATTATTTCCAGCAAGATTTTGGTTTTGTATTTCACAAATAAATTATTTATTTAAATATGAAAATAGCAAAAATCATTAATTAAAGGCTGAAAATTCAGAAAAAAAATTCATAAAATCTGAATTAAATGCTCAATTAAAGAATTTACAAATTTTTAGGGTGTTACAACTAGAAACATACCTGGATGGAATTTTTCGCTTTCGTTTCTATATCTGCTCCGTTTCGTTCCGCATCTGTTTCCATCACTATCCGTTTCCATATCTGCTTCCGGGGTCTTCGATTTTGTTTCCGTTACCAGTAAAAAATATGGAAACGGAAATAGAACAGCCATTTACCGACCATTTTCGTTCCGTTTTTATCCCGATCTACATGATGGGGGAACTAAAAATATCTTCGTAGCACCTAGTCATGTAAACCATTGCAGTCAAGCACAGCCTGCTCATGCCAAACTCCATTCAAGTTGGCCTGCCATAGCTTAACCATGCCATTACCTCCCGTCGAAGCAAGCGTCATGCCACCCATGTCCCATTCCAGTTGCCATACCTAGTCGGATGTGAACAACAGAATGTAAAATGCCAGTGTGCTGAATAATAACAGAAATGCGGCTTTCCACGTTGAAACCTATCCCAACTGATGAGAAGGATGAAAGAACTACAAGTGAAACAAGCAGCTACAACTATTGGAGTTACAGTTATTATTTATTTCTACCTTGAAGTATGCGAGAGTTATACTAGTGTTATATATTCCTCTATTCAGGAATTATAAACACCATATTTTCCAGAAAGCATACGATAATATAAGAAATAACTAATGTGTAAAGAAAAGGCAAGCTTACTTCTCGTTTCGTACCTCGCCATCATGGCTGGAAAGTATAGCGACATTCTCTGTTGACATTCCGCCATCAGATTCAGGGTTCAGGCCTATAAGCCAAACTGCAATTCCTTTGCAGGTTGCAACTGCTATGATTTCATATGGTCTGAAATACAGTGCATGGAAATTATTTGCAGAGCATAGCAATATGACGAAACAAACTAACTGCTAGGACAGAATATGAATAATAACAGAAAAAGATCAAAAATGCATCTGGATATGATGCTCCAGCAGCGCATTGAAACACAAATGTGGTCATGACGGCCCCAATTGTCATACTTTTTCCAAGTCCAACCCAAGACCACCCAACCATCAATTAGCTTTAGGCATGAGATTGTTTGTAGTCAAGCAACCATGCTGCACTTGATCTCCTTTCCTGCTCCCCTCTAAAACCTCAACAGTTTGAAATTCCACTTTTGCCAGTCGTCCTGATCACCAGAGTAATGTACAGAAGCAGGGGACAAGATGCGGAACACTATACTGAAAGAAGCAAGTCTAAGACAAACACAATATGTTAATCATGCTAAAAAAGGATTGAAAAAATGGCTGGCCAAAAGAACAGGAATGGTACTGAATTATTGATCCTCTACGTAGTGTGTAATTAGATGTAGATGTCAAATTTTACTTGCATATTCCATTCCATCTTTGCTATAGAATAAGTACATAGCAGAAACAACAGTTCCACCACAAGTGGCTCAGGCATAAAAAAGTCACGCAACCAGATAATTTTTAACTTAAGAAAATTGTTATTTGGCATAGGAAGTTAGCAACCAAATGATGCTAATATCAGCAATTCAGCAGTGAACATCAAATTTTCCAAATGTGACCAATATCGCAGCATAAAGGATTGTCGTGCTTGCTCAAGAAGGGGCTAACCTGCCAATGTTTGGAGCCCATGCTACAGCATGTACTCTATCCCCCTTATCCTCTGGTGAACCGAGCTCGACAAGTGGAAGCCAGCATTGGTAAGCTTCTTCAAACTCCCAAATCTGTTCACCATTTCATTATATTATAATATTGACATATTGTTATAGATAAATACCACATACCAGTTCATGAACTAGGGAAAACAAAAGGTATATACATAAGGTAATTTTGAGCAAATGAAGGAAGTTTAATCTGGGAAGGAGCTCTAGGCAAGAGGCTAACTAGTTTCTGTTTTATTTATTCTACAAAAACAGATATTTTTCTGAAGACCCCTCTCAGTAACTGACCAATTGTAATAGGAGGCTATTAAGTTATGTCCTGCTGCTCGGATGAATTTGCATAAGTTTCTATGCGCAATAGTGAACGTACCAAAAAAATTAAAAAAAGGAAAACTGCTTTATTAAACATGAACCTTGCAAGAGTTGAAATTTGGAAGATATGAATTGAAACCAATAGCAAAACTAGCCTGCTGGCTTTCACCTCTTCTTGGGCTCCATGCAATTGACGCAGAAATGCATGCTAGCTTCCCAAATCTAGAAACCGGATAAGTAATATTCTGGAACTCTGCCTGAAATTATATTCAGAATCAGAATCACTTTCTTTTGCTAAACAGAACATCAGATGACTATAGCACATTCAATCAAGGAAGACATGGGCTTGCTAGTTTAGATTAGCAAGACATTCTGTTGCAGTAGAAAGGAACTAAAATAAAATGATCGAGAACATTGCCAAATGTGAACACAAATTAGATAAACCTGAAGCCGCCACTTGTCTAATTCCAACAAATCCAAGAGCTCAAAGAACTTCACTTGGCCATCTGCACATGCAGTAACCTATGCAGATCAACAAGAGTTACCACCAGTGAATGAGAGACACATGCGACATATGAAGAGTCAAGACCAATGCAAACACTTTGGAAAATACAAATGAAAATTGTAGCAAAATCAAACAACACAACACCGTTACACAGGACAGTTTAATTGCGAGAATATGATTTGGTCGCTGGTTTGCCACCGATGGGTGGTTTCTAGTTAATATTCCTCAACTTCTGTTCTGCTTAAACTCTTGTGTGTTCATTAATATATGCTCCGTTGAGGTGTTGGCTTTGTACATTATATTTTCTTTCAGTTTGGGAGGTGTAGAAAGAGTACTCTCTGAAACCATCTAATGTAGGATTGTTTCCCCGTTTTATAATTGAAACTGGGGTATGCCCTTTCTCCAAAATAAATAAATATAAAAAAATGGTTGGTGTCAAAATGTAAAATGTGTGGAAATTTGAGTAGCAAATATAACATCAGGTGTTAGAACTCACCATTTTCAGACTTGACAGAAGTAATCCAAACTGTACATATAGTATGTGATAATTGCCACCCCTCAAAGGCTTTACATTTCGTCCAGGTTGGAAGTTGATCATCTGTCAGTGGAAAATTTCTTAGTAAGGGTTTCGCCTACCAAGTTCTATTGCGATGAAATAAAAGGGAATGCAATAAGATGCGAAATAAAACAATCGGCCAGCACAGCCCATGTCTTCCCTGTAAAATGAAGCAGTAGAAAGGAATTATGACAAGTGTACTATACATTTACTTTACTAAGTATAGATATAAAATGAAGCAGAATGCAGCCTTGATATATAAGAAGTCCAGAGTTAACAAAGGCAATCAAGCTTAAAGGTTGTTTGGATGATCATGTTTGAGACAGGTTTTGCTAAATCATGTTTTCATAAGAGTATTTAGTGAAACTGATTTGTGGCTCTCTAGGATATCCCTTCATTCCTGTGTAATTAAATAAGTTGTCTGACACAAACTAGGTTTAAGATTTCTTCTTTGAGTTTTCTTCAAAAAATGTATATAAGTGGATTTTGGTAAAACCCATTGCTTGAGCTTTAGGACAAACTGATGTTATACTGGTTTAGAGAGAAGAAAACAAACATTATTTTTTGTTGGCTGCACACCAAATCGGCCAGCACAAACCTTCAGAAATCTCCTCCCACAAAGACAGCATTCTGTCAGCACAAACACAAGCTACAGCATCCCCGTGCTCCAGAGGAAGATAGTCGACATTCACAATGCCATGCTCATGAGGCTGACCCAAGACCAAGCACATTACATTACAAACCAAGTCACAGAAATTGATAGGATCACATAGGTAACACAAGAAACACCAAAAGGAACATGCAATGGATAACAAAGATTATATGTCGTTTCAACGCCCATAGTACTGCAACTCCAGCATAATTTCCAGAACAACGGCCAATTCAACCTCAGAGCTCTAGTCTTACACAAACATAGCCATTCCACAGCATGTACTGCTAGTTTGGCGCATCAATAATGTTGAAGTATAAATGAATTGCCCACCTTTCTTCGTCAGATTAAACTTTTGGGTGAACTGCCTGGTTCATGCAACTCAATAAATAATATAGAAACACTATAATCTCCTACACATATCCCATGTGTGGAGTATATGCACACCACGGGTATCTACAAGACAGACCTGCGAGACCCAACTAAACAAGACTGGGCTGGGCTAGCTGTAGGGAACAGAAGCTACCAGGGGTGCGCCAAAACATACGAAATAAGGAAGCCTTGAAGATAGCAACCGATCCGGATTAGGTAGGATACGATTATAACCTAAGCCGTTACCAAACGGATAGGTGCAGGAGATATAATCCACACTTTGTATCCGACCAGGACTCTCTTTTGTAACCGCCCTCCTCTGTTATATAAAGAGAGGGACGGGGAAACATCAACATACAACCTCATCAGCAAATTAGCTAGCCACATATAATTCCAAAGCACAGGACTAGGGTATTATCTCCTCCGCGAGAGCCCGAACCTGGATAATTCTCTTGTCTCGTGCTACCATCGAGTTTGGATCTAGCGCCTAACCCCGTTTTCATTATTGCCGACAACAAACGTCGACAGTTGGCGCGCCAGGTAGGGCACGCGTTAAGATCAATCCCATCAAGCTAGATGGCAATTCCTAGCGAAGTCATGGCCACCTTCGCTCCCGCCCAGGCGTTCCGTTTCGGAAGCCTGGACTTCATCGCCGACGATCTTGGCTGGCTCATTCTTTCGGATTCGGCTCAGATCCAATCTGGGCGAGGACCGGTCAAGGACGAGCCCCGAGTGGTGATAGACGTCGGAAAACCACTCGGATCTAAAGGTCAGCCCAATCTGTTTTACTGTTCTTTTGACTCAGAGAGCAGGGCAGGAGGTTCTCCAGGTCATCATTTTTTATCTTCTTTCCCTGTTGATAGCGAATGAGCTCGAGTGCGTTAAAATCCAAATCGTGAAACTCTGACCCCACAAACGGTGAACTCTAGTCTCTCAAAAGCGCGTGCCAAAGAAAAATGGCCATAAGCCGACTTGAACACGGGGCTAAGAGCGATCGGGCGAGTGCTTAAACAAAACGGAAAAAAACCACTCGAGCAAAACTTTAAAATCAATAAGGAAAGATCAAACAAACATCAAGATTTCATTGGGCGCTCGGGTATGGATACATCAACGCATTACACAAGAAGCGGCAAATCTAAAACCTAAGCGTGGCGTCTTGCGACCCTCTTGCCTCGAGAAGAGCGTCCTCGCCCGAACAAGCTTTGGGGCGACTTCGATCGGTAGGGCAAGCCAATGGCAGCGTCATGGCGATTTCTTCTTCCGCAAGCTCGGCGGTAGCGAGGTCGAATCGTCGAGAGCTCGACGAAAAGGCTTCTCGCGTCGAGCACGGTGGAGCCTCATCTTCAAAATCAAAGATCAACCCTCCACCGCGAAGATGGTGTAGCCTCATCACCGACGAAGAAGATTGGGACGAAGAAGCCATTGAAGGTTCAAGAGAGAACATTGAAGGCTGCTGAGAAGCGTTTAGAGACGGCTGATCGCTCAAGTAGCGGTGACACTCTTATACGCCCAAAGCGTGGAAATTGAACGGTCTCGAGTAAATGCTAGCGCAGGAAGCTGAAGCGGCTCCAAAAGATGCGCTAGTACCAGAACTCGAAACGACCGAGAAGACGTATGGACGCAGGACATCAAACCAGACGTAGCGCATGCAAGCATTAAATCAAAAAAGACTTGCAGGACATAATGAAGCAATTAAAAGCAAAACACGGCTCAAGTGACCAAGCGTTTTTTCCAAGGAGCAAAAGAATAATCACAGATCAAGTCTCAGAATACAACATTCACAAAGGACCCAACTCCAAGTTTCCGACTAAGGCGGAGGCGATATCCCTAACCTCGTCAATTAGGGCAAGGGCTTGATCATCATCGACGGTGCAAGCAAAGCCCTCCTTGACAGCTTCGAGCTCCACTCGTAGATACAAGGACTTCACGATGGCCAGTGCTTGGCAGGCGCTCGTGGTTGCCGTCTCCTTCAGGTGTGCTACCAATTTCATGGGCCCCTCCTCCAGCCACTGGATCATGGCGTCCGCATCACGGGGAATATCACTGGGCCTAGCTTCGTCAGGACTCAGAATCCGCAGCATTCTTTCAGAGCCTTCCTGGAGTTTATCAACTCGCGCCTCAGTAGATTTGATCTTCTCATTGAGAACGCAATACTGAGCCTGTGACTTAACACGGTATTCTGCAGAACCGGTCAGGTTGGCCCACAGACAGTAAAAAGCACAACGGAGATAAAGGACAAGTTGAGAGCAAACCTTCCTGTTCTAGTTCCAGCTTGTCCGACTTGGTCCGAGCTTTCTTTTCAGATTCCTTTAGCTCCTCGACCTACTTCTGGGCGGCCTCAAGCTTTTCCTGAAGACTTACAACCACGAAGACCAAAACCAGGACAGTAAGGATGTATTAAGGGCGGAAGACTAAAAAAGGCGCTCTAAGGCAGTCGGACAAGGTGGTTACCGCTAAGAGAGCTCGTCAAGTTCAGCTTCTCCACCTCAAAGGCCAGAACCTGGGCCCGGAGCTTCTCCAGCTCATCTCGGTTCTCTACCCGGGCCCTGCCGAGTTCCTCCTGCAGCTCGACACGGACCCGCTGGACCTCGGCCTCATAGTCCTTCCTCATCTTGGTCTTTGGGAGTTTCTCCCAAAGAAGGGCATTCCTTTCCTTGGCACGCTCTGCTAGACGCTGAAGGCGACAAAACGAATGATGAAGCTACACTGTGCATCAAAGACAAAAAGAAGAGGACTTCTAAAACAACTCAGCACAAGCAACTTACATGAGCAAACCGAAAACAACCGTAGGCATGGTCACAGAATGACTCCCATTCCTTATCCTCGTCTTCATCATCATAAGATATCCTCTCGCCATATTTGTCGAAGAATGCAACCCGCATCGGAGACTTGGTGAGAAGGTGAGGAGTTCTTCGGGGAGGCGAAGAGGCGGATGAGGTTTAAAAGGCACCATTTGGCCACCGGCCTGGATGAGTCTGCGGTAGAAACGTTTGGATTCGAGCCAACCTCGGTGTTCTAGGCCACGGAAGCAGTCGGGAGAGTTGTTGTCGCCCCTCGAGTCACATCGAAGGCGGTGGGCGCAGATCATCGGCAAGACCTTAGTCCTCGGGCGCCTTGAGGCATCTTGAAGAATGACCTGCACTGGGCTCCTAGCGTGGTGCATCCGCAGGCACCTCATCAACAGGATTTTTGGAAAAAGAAGCAGTCAGGTCACAACCCGGAAAAATAAAAAGAGCTAACAAGGAAACCAACCTGCTGGATCTCGTTATTTTATCCCGAGCCCTTCCGAGCGAGAAGGTCCACCGTGAAGAACGATCTGCCGCCGGTCTGGAGGACAACGGTCTCTGATTGGGTCGCGGCGGGCACGTTGTCGGCCGAGTCTTGGGCTAGGAGCTCGAGGGCCTTTGGGTCCTGGTAGCGAAGATGAGGAAGTCGTTGGAGGAAGCGTCAGACGGCCGCCGTCTGAACCTTCGCCTCGATCGGCGCCGCTTGTGCACCGACTTCTTCCTCTCCTTGGGTGTGTGGACAGCTAGGCGTTTACCCTTTCCCAAGGGTCTTGACCGCCATGCTCTTCTTGGCACTTTGAGCCGAGGCGAGGCCTGGCAGGTGTTTCGCTTGGCGCTCTTATCTTTGAGAAATCAGGCGTGCGCGTCGGAGAAAAAAAGCATCGCGACCCTGCAAGCACAAATATCAAACATATGTTTAAATGCAACTACTCAAGAGCCAGAAAAACTAATCGCGGAAAACAAGATAACATCTTACTGGAGGCGGAGGATTCGTCTTGTTGAAGGGCTTCGGGCACCCAGTGTTGGCGATTTGGACACCCTGGACGAAGAAATCGCCCAACGTTTAAGAAGAGCGTCCCTGGGAATCAGTTCAGGGGCTTCCCAAGTGGTGTCGCGTTCTCCTTCATAGTCATACCCGAGATGGACTCGCTCCTTGAGGGGCTGCACTTGATGAAGGCCAAAATTGAGGATGATCGCGACTCCAGTTTGACCGCCTTCCTTCAATTTAGCGATCATCCCCATGAGCTCCTCCACTTTCCGTCCTTGCCGTCCGAAAGAAGCGAAATCTGATCCGGTGAAGGCTTAGGCGGGACTCCGGAAAAAGAAGGAAGAGAAGGTTTGGGGTTGGCACAGTAAAACCATTCCTGGTGCTAGCCCTTGTTCGAGGTTTTGAAGGGAATAGCAAAATAGGCCTTCTTCAAGCCGTCCCTCAGCTGGAATCCGGCGCCTCCAACTGCTTTGGGGGAATTCTTGTTTGGGAAGGGCTCGAGATGGAAGAGATGGCGAAAAAGATCAAAATGCGGGTGAATGCCAAGGAAGGCCTCGCAGAGGTGAACGAAGACAGCAATTTGAAGAATGGAATTGGGATTGAGATGGGTCAATTCAATTTCATAAAAGTGAAGAAGACCGCGAAGAAAAGCGCAGGCGGGAAGGCCAAATCCACGCTAGAAAAAGGACTAAAAAACGACCATTTCTTCAGTGCGGGGCGTGGGACAAGACTCACCCACCGCAGGTCGAGCGGAGAGTATTACCAATGGGGGGAAAATGCCGACGGAGACCAATTCCTCCAATCGCTTCTCCGTCGTCACAGAAGTGGCCCAATCGTTGGCCGAGGCTGATGAAGGAGCGTCTTTGGAGGAAGGAGAAGACATTTTGTAGGCGAAGGAACTTGCAATTGCGTCGGATTGGGATGGCAAGAGATGCTAGCCCTAGCGGCAAAGATCGCAGGAGAAGCGCCAAAAATGAGAAGACGAAGGGGCAAATGAAAACAGTGTGCAGAAAACCGCTTCGTTCGCACCTGATCTCATATTTATAGGGAGCGATGCTAACTTTCGCCTTGAGCGGGAAAACGCTTCACCTTTCGCATGTCTTGGGGTTACCCTAGGGCACGCCTCAAGATAAAGGTGGCCATGTGCGATGAATCGTGTACCACATGAGGCACAAGCAATTTGGATTCGATTTGGGATATGATACGCCCCATGACGGAATTTGGGTACCTTCCAAATTTAAACATCCTCTTATGATATGCCTCATGACAGGTCGGATGTTGGATACCGTTCAAAACGGGATCAGATATCATAAAGATGGTCTGAAATGGATATTCCAGAGGTATGCCTTATGATGGGCTATTAAACATACACTGCACAAAAAGCAGGTACGGATACCGTTGGGATAATTCATGGTATGCCTCATGTCAGGCTAAAAGCTGTGCGCCGTGGCACACAGGTACTACTCGGCTAAAAACCAACTTGAATGGAGATATACTACATGCCGAGTCGTGTGTTGTCTCAATAAATTGGGTCAGGAACCACTCGGAATGATTACACGTGGAGCTCTATCGAGTTCTTCACGACCTCCTTGCCTACAATGAAGCACTCAACGGGTGAAAAACCAGTCGGGAAATTCTGGTAATAAGAAGGCAATCCGATCGCAAAGCACTCGGGGGCTACTGTGGAGTATATACACACCACGGGTATCTACAAGACAGACCTGCGAGACCCAACTAAACAAGACTGGGCCAGGCTAGCTGTAGGGAAACAGAAGCTACCAGGGGTGCGCCAAAACATGCGAAATAAGGAAGCCTTGAAGATAGCAACCGATCCGGATTAGGTAGGATACGATTATAACCTAAGCCGTTACCAAACGGATAGGTGCAGGAGATATAATCCACACTTTGTATCCGACCAGGACTCTCTTTTGTAACCGCCCTCCTCTGTTATATAAAGAGAGGGACGGGGAAACATCAACATACAACCTCATCAGCAAATTAACTAGCCACATATAATTCCAGAGCACAGGACTAAGGTATTATCTCCTCCGCGAGAGTCCGAACCTGGATAATTCTCTTGTCTCGTGCTACTATCGAGTTTGGATCTAGCGCCTAGCCCCGTTTTCATTATTGCCGACAACAAACGTTGACACCATGCTTGATTGAAAGCAAACTAATTGCTGAATCCCAGAGCAAGAACTTGGTAATCTTAAAACTACGCGAAGCGCCCATGATGACGTCCTACGCAAGCTGAACCCAATACCAACGAAAAGCTTTAAACCTGCACTAAATCCCGACGAAGTCGATGCGAAAACAGCCCAATACTAAACCACCTGAACGGAAGCTAAAGAACGAGACAGGAGGCAGGTGCCATGCAGGGCTTAGGGTTTCGGGGCTTAATGCGGAGGTGGTGTGGGAAGCGGACCTGCCACTTGGAGGAGGGTGACGGCTGGGAGTCGTAGACGGAGACGGACCCGTCGACGGCGCCGGCGGTGAGGCGACGGCCGAAGTGTTTCCAGCTGCAGCACGCCGCGCCGGGCCCCAGCTGGGCCACCTGCTGCTCCACCATTCGCCGCTTCCTCTCCGGCGATGTCGCCTTCGTCGTCGTCGACAGTGGCGGCGGGGCCTGCTAGAGCGCTCGCCTGCTCGGATTTGGTTCGCGCGGACCCGGCTGTTGTGTTCGGGGAAGGAGGCGCGGCGGCCCAAGTGGGTGTAGTTGTTTTGTGGGCCTGCATTCTGCAGTGGCATTTCAGCTGAAAATTAGGCCCATTAAGAAGTTGCAATGTTGATGAAGAGTTTGCTATGGCAAATTGGGAATTAGTAGTTCCTCTATGGCCTGAAAAAAACAAGAGAAGGATATAAAAGCTATTTCAATTTGAACGAACGGGATCTTTCGTAAAATACCCCCCTAAACTAGAGATTGAGTTTCTACGCATCATGAAACCGTACTCGTTGCGGTGGTATTTTATGAATCGTTCCTAAAAGGGAATTAATTATATGGCAAACTATATAGGAAAAATTGATTATCCGTCCTCCCTTAGTTGCCTTTCTAGGATATCCCCTCCTTCCTGTGTAATCGATAACTAGTTTAAAATGTTGTACTTGAGCAATCATATGCGGTCCCCATTGCTACCAAGTTCAAAATATACAAGTTAGAACAATAGAAAATTAGCACGCTAGTATGGTAACTATGGTTTAAAAAATTAGCGCACTAGTTAGCACTTTCATCATCTACAAGTCATTAGAAGTTTTTTTCGCAAAATAACCGGACCTAAACGTAATTTTAAATCTTTCGGGTTTAAAGAACCGGTGCCCGAGTTGAATTTGCAGAACTACGAGGTTCTTTTTGCAAAATAACCGGTGCCACGGGATTTTTTCGCAAAATACTTTTGGGTTTAAAGAACCAGTGCCCGAGTTGAATTTGCAGAACTATGGGGTTCTTTTTGCAAAATAACCGTTGGAAGGACCTGTTTATGATTTCAAAATTTTTGGATGGCTTTTTCGTAAAAAAGATGTGCTTGAGATCTGAGAATTCTCCAATCTTTTAGGCATAAGATATACTAGGAAGATAAGCGCGGCACGCCGTCGCGCGCGTGAGCGGAAAACGATTTCTCATTTTTTTTGAGAAAAAACAAACCGAGATGTATTTTCTTTTTTTTAGATGATCTTTCGGTTTTTTCTTAGGAAAATGGAACAAGACGTTTTTTTAAATCTTTGTAGGATCTTTCTACCTTTTTTGGGAAAATAGACCGGAACAGAAAAATAGACAAAGGCGTAGCTTCTAAATCTTCAGAGGATTTTTTTGTGGTGGCACTCGGACACTCTCTAAGGTCCTGCAACCTCTCAACTTTAATACATAGTATATATTTTCTCGGGAAAGACGGAGAAAGAATCTTCTTTTGCCGAATTTAACACTCTACATGTTCAACCATCAATAATACACGCTTCGAAAAATACTATAGATCGAATTGCAAAAAAAACTATAAAGATACAACCGTACACATATTTCTCACTCCGGAAAATAGCAGAAACCAAGTTATGGGGGGAAAATAGAGAGATAGAGTTGTAGAAATATCTCTTTCGATGAATTATTTGAAAAATATTAGAGACCGAGCTGGAAAACCGAAGTGAGTGGGGGTGTTGGGAGGAGGGTTTCTCGTCGACCTCCAGTTAGCTACGACATGGTCTCATCCTCAACATAGTATAGATGTTGTAATTTGTAAGGTTATGTTTCCCTTCTTTTGACTAAGCTTTGTCAATATTGCACAATGATTTGCAACAAAAACTTTCATAATGTAATTTGTGTTGAGAGTTGACACATGGAACTTTGAGGAATTTTTTTTGAAATAATATTTTTAATAAAAAAATTACATAAATAATATGCTGAATTAAAAAAATTACAAATATACACCCCTGTCGCCAATGGTGGCAACTCTCTATCGCCATTTAAAATAGTGATAGAGTTTCAATTGGCGATAAAGATCTGTCGTCAATTCAAATGGCGACAGGGGTGTATATTTGTAATTTTTTAATTTGGCATATTATTTTTGTAATATTTTATTAAAAATATTATTAAAAAAATAATTCGATCTTTGGGTGTAAAATATACAATATTGTTTTAGCCATTGTTAGACATTAATTTGTCATCCACAGGCGCAAGCCAACATGAAATTTTTCGTCCTACAATTCTTGAGAGAACAAAAGCATGCTCATATATAGCTCCTAGAAAATTTCATATGTTTAAAAGCTTCCTTATTTGCACCTCCTACATTGATAATTAAGAGCTTAATTCTGATAAGAACTGATGAAATGCAAAGTGGTATAATTTGAAGAAATTGATTTAACTAATATTTTTCTCTTCATAGTAATCTTAGGAGCTCTTTTTGTGTATTGTACTTTTAGATGTCAATGACTCAATGGATATAGAGATGGGACTAACTAGCATGAATTCCTACCGAGCTGGGACTGCACAACCATGAATTCCTATCAAGCTAGAGTTTTAGGTAAAATGTCACCCCTTCTCACTTTTTTTGTTTTGTTGGATTTTATGCTGGAAATTTGGTTAGGTAGTGCATTTTTAGTTTGTCGTGGTTGTCAATAATGCTTAATTAAGATGGGAAGCGGATGATTTAACTATGATCACAAAGTAGTCGAAGAAACTAATATTTTCTTAAGGATAAGGCCCGTGTTTGGCCGTGCAACCTCTCATTTTAAACATGATGAGTATGATCAATCTATCCATCCCTTTAAACATGGGCAATGTATGGTTTGACATACCTAATCTTGTACCTAACATGGTCAAACATCTATCTTTTCCGATTACAAAAGTTTTTATAGTTTCTTCTTCGACATGAATTAAAACCAAATATGTTATACGTAGTATATGGAGAGAGCAATGAAGAACGGATCACTGCCACCAAGTGGTAATTTAGAATAGTATATATATATATATATATAGGAAGTCTTTTCCGTACTCCTAGACCGAGTTTGGTTCGGAAGGAGGGCGTCTTCGCGGCTGGCTAACCCTAGCGAGGGGAAACCCTAGAGACTCCCGCGCGGCAGATTTCTGCGTCTACGAACTAGGGAACACACAGAGGTTTTTACCCAGGTTCAGGCCCCCTTTGCCCTGGGTAATAGCCTTACTTCCTGCTAGATTGTTTAGAGAGTGTGCAAAGCCAGTACAAAGCTCTCAGGTTACAAGTTCTTTCTTAGACTATGCTGCGAAGCTCTTGCTTGCTCGAATGCAACACTACTCGAATGCTCGACCCCCTTTCCCATGCACCGGGGCCCTTATATAGGCCAGGGCTAGCGGAGTAGGTAAAAGGAGGTCATCATCTTGATCTGATACATTTATTACTCCTTCTGTCTTTCCCCGTTCCTCCGGCCTCATTAAATGCCGACGCTTGGCCGCCCGTCCGTCGAGATGTGACCCCTTTTGTGGGTTGGTGAGGCGTCGCCGAGGAATGGGCTTATGGCGAAATCATCGTAGTTGATAGATCGACACCGCATGCTGCGCCCTGAATGGTACGATAGGGAAGGAGACTTGGTGGCTACCTCGCACAACCTTTTCATCTTCTGGCCGGGCGGCGCGTGCTTCGCCCACCGCCGCCGGGCGCCACGTGGGTGGATCACGTAAGGCGGCGGGCGTGCTTCGCCCACTTTCGCCGGGCGCCCGTGGATCGCCGCCGCCGAGGCGGCGAAGCTTCGCCCGCTGCTCGCCGGACGCCACGTGGGCCGACCTCCGGCGGCGGGCGTCTTCGCCCACCCTTTCGCCGGCGCCACGTGGACCGATGCCGGGCGGCAGCGTCGTTCGCCCTTTCATGGGCGCCACTTGGGGCGCCGCGGGCGGTGGGCGTCTTCGCCCGCTGCTTTCCGCCGGGCGCCACGTGATCGAACTCGGGCGGCGGGCGTGCTCCACCTTTCGCCGGGCGGCGATGGGACCGCCATGGGCGAGTAGAGCGTCTTTCGCCACTGCCGCTTCGCGCCTGACGATGGACCAAATAGCCAAGCAGAGCGGTTTCGGCCACTCGCCGCGCCACGTGGATGACATATATTTGACTGCTTTGTTGTAACACCCCAATTTTTGCTTTTCTTGCATTTTATTGGTATTTTGAAATTTTGAGAATTTCTGAAATTTATTTGGATTTATTTGGAATTATTTGAATTTATTTTGAATTAAACCATTTATCAAATTAATTAAATAATGGAAAAGTTAAAATAAATTTTTGCTGAAAATATTTTATTTGAGTCACAAATGTCCTAAAATATTTATGAGAATTTTTCCAAATTTTCTGATATTTTTAATGCCCCAAATAAATTATTTTAATTTAGAGAAATATTTTTAATCGAAAAAGGATTAAAATCCAAATGAACGATCTTGGGCGAGTCTTATGCGGCCCTTCCGAAAAACCCTAACGTGCCGCCGTTCGATCTTCATCAAGCGGTCCACGTCGCGCCACGTCACCTCAAACCGAGATCCTCATGGACTCACGCCACAGACCGTGTGGGCCTCGGTTTCCGCGCGTTTCCACAGACGTCGAGGGAGCTATTTATTGCGCCGCCACCGTGTCGTGAACCTCACCTCACGCCAGCACCCGTACCCCTCCACTTGCGCCGAGCGCCGCGCCGCCGCCGACCTCGCCAAAGTCCCGCCGTCCGCCGCACTTCTTGGCCGTTTCAACGCCATGGGTCACTCTCGCCGTCGCCGAGCCACCCTCGAACTCACCTCGTCGCGCCCAGCGTCAGGCGTTACTTCTTCGCGCCGGAGGAGCTCGGGAACGCCGCGCCGCACGTCGTCGTCTTCGTCTCCGGTCGAACCACGCCGCCGCAACACCGCCGCGTCTCGCGAGCTTCCACGACCGTTCGATTTCCATCCTAGGGCCGAGGTGAGTCCACGTCGCCCTTGCACAGTAAACTTCATCTTCAAACCTCATCCGTTAGATCTAGATCCTACGGCTCGAATCGCACCGCACCATGCCTTTATTCACTGCGTCACCGGCGTGGGACCCACATGTCGATCGCCTTGTGTCTTTGTCAGACGACGAGCAGCGACAACCGCGGGCCCACTCGTCGGCCGCCGCGACGCCGTGCGTGTGGCGTCACCACCCGACGTCATCGCGGCGTCACGGTGGGACCCACTTGTCGATGAGAGAGCGAGTCGTCTTGGCGTCACGATGGCGTCGGCAAGGCCACGTGTCGCTCGTGGTATCGACCGTGTCACAGATGACGTAATAATTAATTTTCGAAAAAGAAAATATTTATTTAATTCGGTTTATTGATTTTAAATGTATTTTGAAACTTCAAATGCTTATAACTTGTGCGTTTTAACTCCGATTTGAGTGATTCCAATTTCTATAAATTTGTAAAATCAAGCTCTTTCTGTTTATGAATTTTATTTGAATTTTAGGTTTGAGTTGCTCTCTGTTTTATTTATTTATTACTATTTATTTGCGTTCTGCGTGAGCGTTGAAGTGCGAAGGTTTCGAGGAGAAGTTCGACCGAGAGCAAGTTCAGGAACGAGAACCAGCACTTTTTGAAGGCAAGTTGTGTTTGATCATGTTGAACCTATTAGAGCAAATTATTTTGATTTAAACTATTGCATGCTAATTTGATAGAAATGATTTTGAATAAGTTTTGGGATTAGTTAAATGCCTAAGTTCTTGTATGCCACCTTGTCATATATAATTGTAGGCCATGAATCTTTTGTCACCCTAGGATATGGATTAATAGTTGGACTTTTATAATTTGCCAACATGGGTTGAGTAGACCAAGTAGTATGCTTAGCCACTGCGTGGACGTTTCATGATTTTGGAATACCAAAGTGAATCTTGACTTAATGAGATAGTGAACATGCTTTGTGAATGAGACATGTGATTATTGAGTTGATGATGGCACGTGGTGCAATGGTAAAAAGCTGGGTGGGAAAATGATTTAGGCTGGGGCAAATGGCAAGATTGTTTCAGTGGGCCAAGAGTGGCAAGCCGGGTGGTCGTATTTGGTTTTATTGGTTTTGGATAATTGAGATCACACTTGGTTAGTCTTGCCTCGGTCAACTAAGGACTTAACCTTGCGAGCATTTGAACTGAGTCTCTCATACACCCACAAGCTCCGTAATGGGGCGGACTTAGGTGAGTAAGCCGAGAAATCTATTCTTTGGTCTTGTCGTGGTGGTGTGAGGCCGGAGAAGCGGAATGAGAACTCACATGGCGCAAGAGGGGGCCCAGGTGTGGTAACAGTCCCTCGGTGTTGAAACCTTAGCGAAGCGATCTTGAGTTTAGATGGAACTTTGGAAAAGGCTTCGTTCACGGTTATTTGCCTTGGTGGTATTTGGTTGTATCTTGTGGGTAAAGTGTATAACTCTGCGAGTGTACAACCTATTGAATAGCCGTGCTCACGGTAATGAGCATCGCTTCGGTGATTACTGTCAAGGGTTAGATTTTCATAAAATGAATTGTTGATGGAAAATGCTTGGGTTGGTGATGATGAATTTGACTTAGGATGGAAAAATGAATTACAATTGAAATGCTTGTGAAAGCTACTATTCCTACTCTTGTTTCTTTGCTTTGCAATCTATTCTTGTTTATTTGAAATCTTTGTCTTGCTCATGAACCATAGCCTATCCTTTGTACTAAGCCATGCATGTAGAATATTAGAATTGCATTACATGCATGACTTCTTGAGTGCTCAAAGTACTCACCCACAACAACACAACCGGTTGAAGAAGAAGCAAACCACTCGGGAGGAGGAGTATCGGGAGGAGCCAGACAAACTAGGGAAGCGAGCCCGGTCGGTTACTGTGGCAAATTGGTTGGCGCCACGAGTTTATTTTATTTTATTGCATTTGAATATTTTAATAAGTCTTAAGCCTGCAAGGCGTATCTTTAACTTGACCATAAGGTCGATCAACTAGTTTGAGTATTTAATCAAAGTACTTATTATTTCGTTGGTTATGGTATGATATGTACCAATGTTGAGGCTGTGTGCACTAAGCGTGATCTGGACTAGTGCTGAATACACGAGGGTCGGATTTGCAAATTCGGGTCCCGACAGAGGTAATATCGAGCCATCTTGGTATAGGGCCGCTCTTAGTTAGAATGGTCGTAGTGAGGATAAAACTATTTTCTAAAAGCTAAAATGTGCCAAGATGATAATGCAATCTCGACTTACCCTTCTCTTCTTTCATACCCTTGCTGAATTCAACACATATTAGCTTTGATTAAAATATCTGAGTTTCACGTGAGTGTCCTTTGGCGAGATGAGGATGATCCACTCTTTTGGTGGCGCCTTTGGAGAATGCGCCATGAGCTTTGGCGTATGATCTGTTGCTTGGAGGATATGATGAGCCGATCTACCGGGGACTCTTGTGGATCGGGCGGGGCGATATTGCAGGATGTCACCATCACGGTCTCGCTTAAGGATAGGGCGAGGCGAGTCGTCCCATCCGCATCCTGACTAGGAGGTTGTCATTTGTGCTTTGGGATTCGAGAGACATCGCGTCTGGCGATGAGGCGGTGCTCGTACCTACCCGGGGAGTTGGATGGCACGATGTTCGTCACCACCCACGCGAGACACTCGCTACAACCGAGAGCCCATCGAGGAGGAGGATGCCACGATCACCCACGGCGGATATGTCATCGCTCAAGAGGATGTTATCGGCGAGGCGGTTCAGAGGCTGCAGAGGTCTCGTGGCGAGTTCCACGCGAGCAAGGGCTCATCTGTTCAGACTTGTGAGTACTTGGCCCACTCTATTCAGAGGATTGGGGAGCCGGAGCAGTCTTTGGAGCTACGACCCAGACCCGAGGAGCCACAGTGAGGAGCCGCAGCCGAGCGAGCGAGCCAGTGGAAGTGAAGTCGGAGCAAGTGGAAGTGAAGCCCGAGCACTGTGGAGGCCAGCGAGAACCAGTGGAGGTTGAGCACATGCGGAGGCGCATCCAGCGGAGAATCGTTGGGATAGGTTTGTACCGCACCAAAGACACCACGCGGTGTATCCACCGGAAGTTCGGTGGGGGATGGCTAGAGGTGGCGTTAGGATTAGTGGTTGAGACTCTGCGTTGAGTCGCGTCTTGGAATAAGAGTCACCCTTAGGCGTTTGACTCGGAATGTTAGTTCGATTTGCTTCTTTCATGCTTGTGAGTGATTGGTATGTGTTGCAAGGCCCTTAGGCATTGTGAGCAACCATACCCAAATATTAATAAAGTAATAAAGTTGGATTTTGTGTTACACCTTTGACCCCGCATAAGTACTCTATTACTTGTCTATTCTTATTTCCCTCTCGTCTCTAAACCATGGAGCAATCGGCGGATGGTGAACACTCGAGAAACCAAGGAGGAAATGGGGCGGTTCTCGCTCATTTGAAACATCAATGGGGAAGGACAAGGACCTCAACCAAAGCACCGCCATTGATATCACGAACTTTGGAGCCTTTATTGCTGCCTGAGACCAGTTAATGCATGCCATGATCAGCGAATCTGACAGTCCTTGCTTAAGCCCGCCGCCAAGTTAACCAAGTCAACCCGGTCACAGAGGCCACACTCGAGGTGTCGAATTCATGAGGACACGACCGCCTACATTTTTTCGGGAATGCCAATCCATTGGAGGCGGATGATTGGCTAAGGGCGATAGAGAAAAGTTGCACATTACCCGTGTGAAGGAAATGAGAGGTACTCTATGCCTCTCATCGACTTGAAGAAACCTGGTGAATGGTGGGAAAACTCTTCTTGTTGCTCATGAGCACCCGCAGACATCGGTGGGAGGAGTTCACGATCGCTTTCGGCGATACCATGTGCCGAAGGCATAATGGAGCTGAAAAAGGAAGAGTTTAGAACCTTTGAAGCGGGGCAATCAATCGATGTCCGAAATATCTGAATAAGTTCACACAACCGCACGCTCCTTTTGAGGATGTAGCAACGGATAAGGCAGGCGATCTCGATTCATGAAAGGACTGAATTGAGGCTGCGGTGGGACTCATAACCCACACTTTTCACGATTTTCGGAGCTAGTGAACAAAGCGCCGATATTGGAGGACAAGCGCAAGGAGGCTGGAGGACAACCGAGCGCAGAGATGGCACAAATAGGAGCACGCCAGGAGGCGCTAGCGGTTGAGGTTACACCAAACCGTTCTTGATTTCAGCCAAGGAATGTGATGGCAGCGCCACCGATACCAAGACCTGCGGACAAAATTTCCGACACCAACACGGTTAGGAATGCATTGCAAGGAGCGGCGATCGGCAGTTAAACGTTGTTTTATACATCACGAGCCGAACACTTTGCCAATTATTGTCCCAAGAAGGAGGAGGAGTGACACCGGTTCGCTTCAACCTTGGGACTACTCCAACAAAGACACTGCGCCGAGGAGCAAGCCGTGGAGTTACTGTCTGGGCTGCCACTCGGAGCGTGGTAAGAGGCGAGTCAATCATGTCACCGTGATCACGGTCTGAGAATACATCGGACGTCGTCTTGGGTAAGTTACTTGTCAACTCGATACACCAATGATTTTATTTGATTACGGAGCTTCGCATTCGTTTATATCTCGGATTTTCTTGTGAATAATGGATTGAAAATGGTGAACCTTAGGCATGTATTGCTAGTACAATCCGGGATCGAACTCCGATCGATGTAGGATGTTACGGGGTGAAGTTGCTTATAGATGGAGCAGAGTTCCTAGCAAACTTAGTGGTGTTAGATACCCAGACCTAGATGTTATTTTGGGAATGGATGGTTGTCTAAACATAAGGTTGTATTAGGCGTGGACGAAGAGTCATATCAGTCGAGAGTTCTTGTGGGAGAAAAATAGAGTTTCAGGCAACTGCCGTTCGGGATGGACAGTTGATGGTCAATAGTGTGAAGGTCGTTGGCATAGAAGATGTACCAGTTGTTAGAGAATACCCGGATGTGTTTCGGAGGATTTACAGGATGCCATCGACGAGGACATAGAGTTTGTAATTGAGTTAGTCACCGGAACGCCCGATAGCTAAGAGACCTTATCGGATGTCAACCGATGAGCTAGTGGAAATGAAGAAGCGAGATAGAGGAGTTAATGGATAAGGGATTTATTAGACCAAGTTAAATGCGCCATAGGGAGCACCGGTTCTATTTGTCAAGAAGAAGGGCGGAGTTCTGGGATGTGTGTGGATTACTGAGCAGCGAATGAAGCCACTATCAAGAATAAGTATCCGCTACCGGGATCGATGACCTATTTGATCGAGTTGAGAGGAGCGGAGTTTTCTCCAAAATTGACCTCGATCGAGGATATCACCGGTGAAGATTCGATCGGAGGATGTGCGAAGCGCATTTTGTCAAGATATGGGCATTACGAGTTCTGATGATGTCTTTTGGTTTGACAAATGCACCCGCATATTTCATGAACATGATGAACAAGGTTTTCATGGAATACTTGGATAAGTTCGTTGTTGTATTCATAGATGACATTCTAGTTTACTCCAAGACGAGGGGAAGAGCATGCGAGCATTTGAAGCTAGTTACGGAGAAGTTAAGAGAAGCGACAACTTTTAGCTAAGTTTAGCAAGTGTGAGTTACGGAAGAACAAGGTGGAATTCCTTGGACATGTGGTGACCGCCAAGAAGTCATGATTGACCAAAGTAAGGTGGAAGCGATGTTGCATTGGGAGCCACCCAAAGCGGTGACTCAAATTCGTAGTTTCCTTGGAATGGCGGTTATTACCGCCGATTTATTGAAGGATTTTCAGCGATTGCGAGACCTCTTACATAATTGTTAAAAAGGAAAAAAGTTCGCATGGGCCGGAATGTGGCGGAGTTTCGGAGTTGAAGAAAGCGTTTGACAACGGCGCCGATGTTAGTTCTCTGGGATTTAAGCGAGCTTTGATATATCTTGTGATGCATCGCGCCAAGGACTAGGATGCGTGTTAATGCGAAACGAAAGGTCGTTGCGTATCGTCAAAGCGATTGAGGCGCATGAGGAGAACTACCCACACATGACTTGGAGTTAGCGGTAGTAGTGCATGCTTTGAAGTTATGGAGGCACTATCGATTGGAAGCAGATGTGAGGTGTACCTTGACCATAAGAGTCTTAAATATATATTTACACAATCGGACTGAACATGAGGCGAGAAGATGGTTGGAACTAATTAAGGATTACAATCTGGGATTCATTATCACCGGGAAAGCCAACGTGGTGGTGATGCTTTAAGCGAAAAAGCCATTCGCGAAATCGTTGATGGGAGAGAGTCGGGGATGAGTTATGCAAGGAATTTGAAGGTGAAGGTGGAAGTTGTGCCTAAAGGATTTATAGCGCTTTAGAAGTGAAGCCTACTGGAAGATCAGATCCGGGAAGGACGGAAGGGCGATGTCAAGATTCAGAGGATTAAGTTGAAAATGGAGGAAGGCAAGGCAAAGGATTTCAAAATTTGGATGAGCAAGGTACATTATGGATCAAGAAGCGCATTTGCGTCTGCGCACAAGAAGGAACTGAAGCAGTGATTACGGAGGAAGCTCATGACTCAAGTACTCGATTCATCCGGAAGCGCTAAGATGTACCAAGACACGAAGGAAAGATTTTGGTGGCCAAGCATGAAGCGTGAAGTTGCGAGCATGTTGCGTTGTCGACATATGCCAAAGAGTCAAAGCAATGCATCAAAGGCGGCGGGGTTACTCTGACCTTGAAGATACGAGTGGAAATGGGAGGAAATCGGAATGGACTTTATTCTTGGTCTCTGAGGACCCGAACAGTATGACTCCATATGGGTTATAGTGGACGGTTGACCAAGGTCGCCCACTTCATCTGGGTGAAAACTACCTACTCGGGGACGCTTAGCAGATTGTATATGTCAAGAATTGTGTGTCGCATGGAGTTAGAAGAAAATTGTATCAGACGGAGGTACCGGTTTACCTCAAGATTTTGGGATAAGTTGCATGAGGCCCTAGGAACCGCTTTGAACTTGATCTTGCATATCACCCACAGCAGATGGGCAAGCGGAAAGAGTTAATCGAATCTTGGAGGACATGTTGAGGGCATGTGCATTGGCTTATACAACCGTGGGATAAGTGTTTGCCATATCTTAAGTTTAGCTATAACAACAGACTACCGAGCAAGTTTGAGATGTCGCCATTTGAGCGCTATATGGAAGACCTGTCGACGCCGTTGAATTGGAATGAGGCCGAGAATGTCATATGTTGGGCGGACATTCTTCGAGAAGTGAAGAGCAGATAGCCATGATCGGGAAAGGTTGAAAATAGCACAATCAAAGGCGAAGAGTTCTGCAGATAATCGCCGAGGATTTAAGCTTTGAGCTGAAGATTTTGTGTATCTCGAGTTACACCACTCGAGAGGAGTTAAGAGGTTCCACACTAAAGGGAAGTTAGCACCAAGATATGTTGGTCCGTTCAAGATCCTAAGTCGTGAGGTGAAGTAGCGTGTCATTTTGGAGTTACTGCAGATCTTTAGCGAGTGCATGATGTGTTCCACGTGTCACAATTAAAGAAATGCCTCCGAGTGCGGAAAGAGCAAATCTTGTTAGAGTCGTCGAGTGCAGCGGAGGATTTGACCTATAAAGAGTACCCGTGAAGATCTTGGATCGATGGATCGAGAAACGAAATAAATCGACTAAACCTGCGAGTTGATTAGAGTAACCATTAGAGAGCGAAGCAACTTTGGGCGTGAAGAAGACTGAAGAAGGAATTTCCCAACCTATTCCTAGTCGATTACAATCTCGAGTCGAGATTCCATTAAGGGGGAGGTTTGTAACACCCCAATTTTTGCTTTTCTTGCATTTTATTGGAATTTTGAAATTTTGAGAATTTCTGGAATTTATTTGGATTTATTTGGAATTATTTGAATTTATTTTGAATTAAACCATTTATCAAATTAATTAAATAATGGAAAAGTTAAAATAAATTTTGCTGAAAATATTTTATTTGAGTCACAAATGTCCTAAAATATTTATGAGAATTTTTCAAATTTTCTGATATTTTTAATGCCCCAAATAAATTATTTTAATTTGGAAATATTTTTAATCGAAAAAGGATTAAAATCCAAATGAACGATCTTGGGCGAAATCTTTGCGGCCTCGGAAAAACCCTAACGTGCCCGCCGTTCGATCTTCATCCGACGGTCCATGTCGCCACGTCACCTCAAACTCTGAAGTCACCATGGGACTCATGCCACCGGCAAGTGTGGGCCTCGGTTTCCGCGTTCCACGGACGTCGAGGGAGCTATTTATTGCGCCCACCCGTGTCGTGAACCTCACCTCACCGCGCACTCCGTACCCCTCACTTCGCCCGAGGCGCCCGCCACCATGCGCGACCTCGCCCGAAGTCTGAAGCCGTCCGCCGCACTTCTTGGCGCCGTTTCAACGCCACGGGTCACTCTCGCCGTCGCCGAAAGCCACCCTCGAACTCACCTCGTCGCGCCCGCGTCGGGGCGTTACTTCTTCCGCCGGGGAGCTCGGAACGCCGCGCCGCGCGTCGTCGTCTTCGTCTCCGGTCGAACCACGCCGCGCAACACCGCCCGCGTCTCGCGAGCTTCCACGACCGTTCGATTTCCATCCTAGGGCGTGGTGAGTCCACGTCGCCCTTGCACGATAAACTTCATCTTCAAACCTCATCCGTTAGATCTAGATCTCTCGGCTCGAATCGCGACCGCACCATGCATTGCTTTCACGCGTGTCAGCGGCGCGTGGGACCCACATGTCGATCGCCTTGTGTGCTGTCACAGACGAGACGGCGACAACACGGGCCCACTCGTCGGCCGCGCGCCGTCGTGTGGCGTCACCACGACGTCATCTTGGCGTCACGGTGGGACCCACTTGTCGATGAGAGAGCGAGTCGTCTTGGCGTCACGATGGCGTCAGCAAGGCCGCGTGTCGATTACGTGGTATCGACCGTGTCACGATGACGTAATAATTAATTTTCGAAAAAAAAATATTTATTTAATTCGGTTTATTGATTTTAAATGTATTTTGAAACTTCAAATGCTTATAACTTTTGCGTTTTAACTCCGATTTGAGTGATTCCAATTTCTATAAATTTGTAAAATCAAGCTCTTTCTGTTTATGAATTTTATTTGAATTTTAGGCTTGAGTTGCTCTCTGTTTTATTTATTTATTACTATTTATTTGCGTTCTGGCGTGAGACGTTGAAGTGCGAAGGTTTCGAGGAGAAGTTCGACCGAGGAGCAAGTTCAGGAACGTAACCAGCACTTTTTGAAGGCAAGTTGTGTTTGATCATGTTGAACCTATTAGAGCAAATTATTTTGATTTAAACTATTGCATGCTAATTTGATAGAAATGATTTTGAATAAGTTTTGGGATTAGTTAAATGCCTAAGTTCTTTGTATGCCACCTTGTCATATATAATTGTAGGCCATGAATCTTTTGTCACCCTAGGATATGGATTAATAGTTGGACTTTTATAATTTGCCAACATGGGTTGAGTAGACCAAAGTAGTATGCTTAGCCCTTGCGTGGACGTTTCATGATTTTGGAATACCAAAGTGAATCTTGACTTAATGAGATAGTGAACATGCTTTGTGAATGAGACATGTGTTATTGAGTTGATGATGGCACGTGGTGCAATGGTAAAAAGCTGGGGTGGGAAAATGATTTAGGCTGAGGCAAATGGCAAGATTGTTTACAGTGGGCCAAGAGTGGCAAGCTGGCGGTCGTATTTGGTTTTATTGGTTTTGGATAATTGAGATCACACTTGGTTAGTCTTGCCTCGGTCAACTAAGGACTTAACCTTGCGAGCATTTGAGGCCAGTCTCTCATCTGACCACAAGCTCGTAATGGGGCGGACTTAATGAGTAAACCGAGAAATCTATTCTTTGGTCTTGTCGTGGTGGTGTGAGGCAGGAGAAGCGGAATGAGAACTCACATGGCGCAAGAGGGGCCACAGGTGTGGTAACCAGATCCCTCGGTGTTGAAACCTTAGCGAGCGTCTTGAGTTTAGATGGAACTTTGGAAAGGCTTCGTTCTGGTTATTTGCCTTGGTGGTATTTGGTGTATCTTGTGGGTAAAGTGTATAACTCTGCGAGTGTACAACCTATTGAATAGCCGTGCTCACGGTAATGAGCATCGCTCGGTGATTACTGATCAAGGGTTAGATTTTCATAAAATGAATTGTTGATGGAAAATGCTTGGGTTGGTGATGATGAATTTGACTTAGGATGGAAAAATGAATTACAATTGAAATGTTTGTGAAAGCTACTATTCCTACTCTTGTTTTCTTGCTTTGCAATCTATTCTTGTTTATTTGAAATCTTTGTCTTGCTCATGAACCATAGCCTATCCTTTGTACTAAGCCATGCATGTAGAATATTAGAATTGCATTACATGCATGACTTCGAGTGCTCAAAGTACTCACCCACAACAACACAACTTCGGTTGAAGAAGAAGCAAACCACTCGGGAGGAGGAGTATCGGGAAGGCCGACAAACTAGGGAAGCGAGCCCATCGGTTACTGTGGCAAATTGGTTGGCGCCACGAGTTTATTTTATTTTCATTGCATTTGAATATTTTAATAAGTCTTAGCCTACTGCGAGGCGTATCTTTTAACTTGACCATAAGGTCGATCAACTAGTTTGAGTATTTAATCAAAGTACTTATTATTTCGTTGGTTATGGTGTGATATGTACCAATGTTGAGGCTGTGTGCACTAAGCGTGATCTGGACTAGTCTTGAATACACGAGGGTCCGGATTTGCAAATTCGGGTCCGACAGAGGTGGTATCGAGCCATCTTGGTATCGTAGGATCGCTCTTAGTTAGAATGGTGCGTAGTGAGGATAAAACTATTTTCTAAAAGCTAAAATGTGCCAAGATGATAATGCAATCTCGACTTACCCTTCTCTTCTTTCATACCCTTGCTGAATTCAACACATATTACGCTTTGATTAAAATATCTGAGTTTCACGTGAGTGTCCTTTGGCGAGATGAGGATGATCCACTCTTTTGGTGGCGCCTTTGGAGGGTGCGCCGTGAACTTTGGCGTATGATCTGTTGCTTGGAGGATATGACAGGCCGATCTACCGGGGACTCTTGTGGATCGGGCGGGGCGGATATTGCAGGATGTCACCATCACGGTCACGCTAGGGATAGGGCGAGGCGAGTCGTCCCATCCGCATCACTGCCTAGGAGGTTGTCATTTGTGGGATTCGGAGACATCGCGTCTGGCGATGAGGCGGTGCTCGTACCTACTCGGGGAGTTGGATGGCACAAGTGTTCGTCACCACCCACGCAGAGACACTCGCTGGCAACCGAGAGCCCATCGAGGAGGAGGATGCCACGATCACCCACGGCGGATATGTCATCGCTCAAGAGGATGTTATCGGCGAGGCGGTTCGAGGCTGCGAGAGGTCTCGTGGACGAGTTCACGCAGCAAGGGCTCATCTGTTCTGAGACTTGTGAGTACTTGGCCCCTCTATCGAGAGGATTGGGGAGCCGGAGCGATCTTTGGGCTACACGACCTGAACCGGAGGAGCCACATGAGGAGCAGCCGCAGGCGAGCGAGCGAGCTGGAAGTGAAGTCGGAGCAAGTGGAAGTGAAGCCCGAGCTGTGGAGGCCAAGCGAGAACCGATGGAGGTTGAGCTGTGCGGGAGGCGCATCCAGTGGAGAATCGTTGGGATAGGTTTGTACCCGCACCAAGACACCGCGGTGTATCCACCGAGAAGTTCGGTGGGGATGGCTAGAGGAGGCGTTAGGATTAGTGGTTGAGACTCTGCGTCGAGTCGCGTCTTGGAATAAGAGTCACCCTTAGGCGTTTGACTCGGAATGTTAGTTCGATTTGCTTCTTTCATGCTTGTGAGTGATTGGTATGTGTTGCAAGGCCCTTAGGCATTGTGAGCAACCATACCCAAATATTAATAAAGTAATAAAGTTGGATTTTGTGTTACACCTTTGACCCCGCATAAGTACTCTATTACTTGTCTATTCTTATTTCCTCTCGTCTCTAAACCATGGAGCAATCGGCGGATGGTGAACACTCGAGAAACCAAGGAGGAAATGGGAGCGGTTCTCGCTTCATTTGGAAACATCAATGGGGAAGGACAAGGACCTCAACCAGCACCGCCAGATTGATATCTGAGAACTTTGGAGCCTTTATTGCTGCATGAGACCCGTTAATGCATGCCATGATCGTGAGATGCAGTCCTTTGCCCAAACGCCGCCGCCCAAGTTAACCAAGTCAACCCGGTCTGAGAGGCCACACTCGAGGTCATCGAATTCATGAGGACACGACCGCCTACATTTTACAGGAATGCCAATCCATTGGAGGCGGATGATTGGCTAAGGGCGATAGAGAAAGTTGCACATTACCGGTGTGAAGGAAATGAGAGGTACTCTATGCCTCTCATCAGCTTGAAGGAACCGCAACTGAATGGTGGGAAAACTACTGCGCTGCTCATGAGCACCCGCAGGACATCAGCTGGGAGGAGTTCACGATCGCTTTCCGGCAGTACCATGTGCCCGAAGGCATAATGGAGCTGAAAAAGGAAGAGTTTAGGGCACTGAAGCAGGGCAATCAATCAGTGTCCGAGTATCTGAATAAGTTCACACGGTACGCCTTCCACTTTGAGGATGTAGCAACGGATAAGGCCAGCGGTCTCGATTCATGAAAGGATGAATTCGAGGCTGCGTGGGACTCATAACCCACACTTTTCCCGATTTTCAGGAGCTAGTGAACAAAGCGCCGATATTGGAGGACAAGCGCAAGGAGCCGGAGGACAACCGAAGCCTTGAGATGGCACAAAGCGAGAGCACGCCGAGGCCGCAGCGGTTGAGGTTACACCAAACCAGTTCTTGATTTCAGCCAAGGAATGTGATGACAGCGCCACCGATACAAGACTGCGGACAAAATTTCCGGACACCAACACCGGTTAGGAATGCAGGCTGAGGAGCCAGCGTGATCAGCAGTTAACGTTGTTTTATCTCATCCGAGCCGGGCACTTTGCCAATGTTGTCCTAAGAAGGGAGGAGGAGTGACACCAGTTCGCTTCAATCTTGGGACTACTCCAACAAAGACACTGCGCCAGAGCAAGCGTGGAGTTACATAATCTGGGCTGCCACTCGGGCGTGGTAAGAGGCGAGTCAATCATGTCACCGCCGATGCAGTCTGAGAATACATCGGACGTCGTCTTGGGTAAGTTACTTGTCAACTCGATTACACTGCAATGATTTTATTTGATTACGGAGCTTCGCATTCGTTTATATCTCGGATTTTCTTTGTGAATAATGGATTGAAAATGGTGAACCTTAGGCATGTATTGCTAGTACAATCCCGGGATCGAACTCCGATCGATGTAGGATGTTACAGGGTGAAGTTGCTTATAGATGGAGCAGAGTTCCTAGCAAACTTAGTGGTGTTAGATACCTGGACCTAGATGTTATTTTGGGAATGGACCGTTGTCTAAACATAAGGTTGTATTAGGCTGTGGACGAAGAGTCATATCGATCGAGAGTTCTTGTGGGAGAAAAATAGAGTTTCAGAGCAAGCTAGCTTCGGGATGGACAGTTGATGGTCAATAGTGTGAAGGTCGTTGGCATAGAAGATGTACGGTTGTTAGAGAATACCGGATGTGTTTCGGAGGATTTACAGGATGCCACCGACGGGGACATAGAGTTTGTAATTGAGTTAGTACAGAACGGCCCGATAGCTAAGAGACCTTATCGGATGTCAGCAGATGAGCTAGTGGAAATGAAGAAGCGAGATAGAGGAGTTAATGGATAAAGGGATTTATTAGACCAAGTTAAATGCGCCATGGGAAGCACCGGTTCTATTTGTCAAGAAGAAGGGCGGGAGTTGGGATGTGTGTGGATTAATGAAACCTTGAATGAAGTCACTATCAAGAATAAGTATCCGCTACCGGGATCGATGACCTATTTGATCGGTTGAGAGGGCGGAGTTTTCTCCAAAATTGACCTCTGATCGAGGATATCACCAAATGAAGATTCGATCGGAGGATGTGCAGAAACCGCATTTTGTCAAGATATGGGCATTACGAGTTCTGATGATGTCTTTTGGTTTGACAAATGCACCCGTGATATTTCATGAACATGATGAACAAGGTTTTCATGGAATACTTGGATAAGTTCGTTGTTGTGTTCATAGATGACATTCTAGTTTACTCCAAGACGAGGGAAGAGCATGCGAGCATTTGAAGCTAGTTACGGAGAAGTTAAGAGAGCGACAACTTTTAGCTAAGTTTAGCAAGTGTGAGTTACGGAAGAACAAGGTGGAATTCCTTGGACATGTGGTGACCGCCAAGAAGTCATGATTGACCCAAGTAAGGTGGAAGCAGTGTTGCATTGGGAGCCACCCAAAGCGGTGACTCAAATTCGTAGTTTCCTTGGAATGGCGGTTATTACCGCCGATTTATTGAAGGATTTTCAGCGATTGCGAGACCTCTTCGCAATTGTTAAAAAAGAAAAGAAGTTCGCATGGACGCCGGAATGTGGCGGAGTTTCAGGAGTTGAAGAAACGTTTGACAACGGCGCCATGTTAGTTCTCTCGGATTTAAGCGAGCTTTGATATATCTTGTGATGCATCGCGCCAAGGACTAGGATGCGTGTTAATCACGAATGCGAAGGTCGTTATGCGTATCGTCAAGGCGATTGAGGCGCATGAGGAGAACTACCCACATGACTTGGAGTTAGCGGTAGTAGTGCATGCTTTGAAGTTATGGAGGCACTATCGATTGGAAGCAGATGTGAGGTGTACACCGACCATAAGAGTCTTAAATATATATTTACACAATCGGACTGAACATGAGGCGAGAAGATGGTTGGAACTAATTAAGGATTACAATCTGAGGATTCATTATCACCGGGAAAGCCAGCGTGGTGGTGATGCTTTAAGCGAAAGAGCCATTCGGTGAATCGTTGATGGGAGAGAGTCGGGATGAGTTATGCAAGGAATTTGAAAGTTTGAAGCCGGAAGTTGTGCCTAAAGGATTTATAGCCGCTTTAGAAGTGAAGCCTACCTGGAAGATCAGATCCGGAAGGACGGAAGGGCGATGTCAAGATTCAGGAGGATTAAGTTGAAAATGGAGGAAGGCAAGGCAAAGGATTTCAAAATTTGGATGAGCAAGGTACATTATGGATCAAGAAGCGCATTTATGTCCGCTGAAGAAGGCTCAAAACAGTGATTACGGAGGAAGCTCATGACTCCAAGTACTCGATTCATCAGGGAAGCGCTAAGATGTACCAAGACACGAAGGAAAGATTTTGGTGGCCAAGCATGAAGCGTGAAGTTGCGAGCATGTTGCGTTGTCGACATATGCCAAAGAGTCAAAGCAATGCATCAAAGGCCCGCGAGGTTACTCTGACCCGAAGATACCCGAGTGGAAATGGGAGGAAATCGGAATGGACTTTATTCTTGGTCTCTGAGGACCCAGACGGTATGACTCCATATGGGTTATAGTGGACCGGTTGACCAAGGTCGCCCACTTCATCTGGGGTGAAAACTACCTACTCGGGGACCGCTTAGAGATTTGTATATGTCAAGAATTGTGTGTCTGCATGGAGTTCGAAGAAAATTGTATCAGACGAGAGGTACCGGTTTACCTCAAGATTTTGGGATAAGTTGCATGAGGCCCTAGGAACCCTTTGAACTTGATCTTGCATATCACCCATGCACGATGGGCAAGCGGAAAGAGTTAATCGAATCTTGGAGGACATGTTGAGGGCATGTGCATTGGCTTATACAACCGTGGGATAAGTGTTTGCCATATGCCGAAGTTTAGCTATAACAACAGACTACTGAGCAAGTTCTGCAGATGTCGCCATTTGAGCGCTATATGGAAGACCATCGAGCGCAGTTGAACTCGAATGAGACCGGAGAATGTCATATGTTGGGCGGACATTCTTGAGAAGTGAAGAGCGGATAGCCATGATCGAGAAAGGTTGAAAATAGCACAATCAAGACGGAAGAGATTCTGTGAGATAATCGCCGCAGGATTTAAGCTTTGAGCCCAAGATTTTGTGTATCTCGAGTTACACCACTCGGAGGAGTTAAGAGGTTCCACACTAAAGGGAAGTTAGCACCAAGATATGTTGGTCCGTTCAAGATCCTAAGTCGTAGAGGTGAAGTAGCGTGTCGGTTTGGAGTTACCAGCATCTTTAGCAGAGTGCATGATGTGTTCCACGTGTCACAATTAAAGAAATGCCTCCGAAGTGCGAGTAAGAGCAAATCTTGTTAGAGTCGATCGAGTGCGGGAGGATTTGACCTATAAAAAGTACGGTGAAGATCTTGGATCGATGGATCGAAAGCGAAATAAATCGACCAGCCTGCGAGTTCGATGGAGTAACCATTCAGGCGAAGCAACTTTGGGCGTGAAGAAGACTGAAGAAGGAATTTCCCAACCTATTCCTTAGTCGATACACGAATCTCGGGTCGAGATTCCATTAAAGGAGGTTTGTAACACCCCAATTTTTGCTTTTCTTGCATTTTATTGGTATTTTGAAATTTTGAGAATTTCTGGAATTTATTTGGATTTATTTGGAATTATTTGAATTTATTTTGAATTAAACCATTTATCAAATTAATTAAATAATGGAAAAGTTAAAATAAATTTTGCTGAAAATATTTTATTTGAGTCACAAATGTCCTAAAATATTTATGAGAATTTTTCAGAATTTTCCGATATTTTAATGACCCAAATAAATTATTTTAATTTGGGAAATATTTTTAATCGAAAAAGGATTAAAATCCAAATGAAACGATCTTGGGCGAAATCTTGTCGCCCACTCGGAAAAACCTAACGTGCCCGCCGTTCGATCTTCATCAAGCGGTCCATGTCGCATACGTCACCTCAAGCTCGAAGTCACCGCCGGACTCATGCCGCCGCCATTGTGGGCCTCGGTTTCGCTGCGTTTCACGAGACGTCGAGGGGCTATTTATTGCGCCGCCACGTGTCGTGAACCTCACCTCACACGCACCCGACCGTACCCCTCACGCCGCCCGAGACGCCGCCGCCCGCCGCGACCTCGCCAAAGTCCCGCCGTCGCCGCACTTCTTCGCGCCGTTTCACGCCATGGTCACTCTCCGCCGTCGCCGAGCCACCCTCGAACTCACCTCGTCGCAGCGTCAGGCGTTACTTCGCCAGCGGGAGGAGCTCGGAACGCCGCGCCGCGTCGTCGTCTTCGTCTCCGGTCGAACCACGCCGCGCATAACACCGCCGTCTCGCGAGCTTCCACGACCGATTCGATTTCCATCCTAGGGCGAGGTGAGTCCACGTCGCCGCACCGCGATAAACTTCATCTTCAAACCTCATCCGTTAGATCTAGATCCTCACGGCTCGAATCGCACCGCACCATACCTTTATTCACCGTGTCAGCGGCGTGGGACCCACATGTCGATCGCCTTGTGTCTTTATGCAGACGAGACAACGGCAACTGAAAGACGGGCCCACTCGTCGGCCCCACGCCGCCGTGCGTGTGGCGTCACCTGACGTCATCGCGGCGTCACGGTGGGACCCACTTGTCGATGAGAGAGCCGAGTCGTCTTGACGTCACGATGGCGTCGGCAAGGGCCGCGTGTCATTACGTGGTATCGACACGTGTCACGATGACGTAATAATTAATTTTCCAAAAAGAAAATATTTATTTAATTCGGTTTATTGATTTTAAATGTATTTTGAAACTTCAAATGCTTATAACTTTTGCGTTTTAACTCCGATTTGAGTGATTCCAATTTCTATAAATTTGTAAAATCAAGCTCTTTCTGTTTATGAATTTTATTTGAATTTTAGGCTTGAGTTGCTCTCTGTTTTATTTATTTATTGCTATTTATTTGCGTTCGGCGTAGGCGTTGAAGTGCGAAAGGTTTCGAGGAGAAGTTACGACCGAGAGCAAGTTCGAGAACGAGAACCAGCACTTTTGAAGGCAAGTTGTGTTTGATCATGTTGAACCTACTAGAGCAAATTATTTTGATTTAAACTATTGCATGCTAATTTGATAGAAATGATTTTGAATAAGTTTTGGGATTAGTTAAATGCCTAAGTTCTTTGTATGCCACCTTGTCATATATAATTGTAGGCCATGAATCTTTTGTCACCCTAGGATATGGATTAATAGTTGGACTTTTATAATTTGCCAACATGGGTTGAGTAGGCAAAAGTAGTATGCTTAGCCGCCTGCGTGGACGTTCATGATTTTGGAATACCAAAGTGAATCTTGACTTAATGAGATAGTGAACATGCTTTGTGAATGAGACATGTGTTATTGAGTTGATGATGGCACGTGGTGCAATGGTAAAGAACTGGGTGGGAAAATGATTTAGGCTGGGGCAAATGGCAAGATTGTTACGGTGGGCCAAGAGTGGCAAGCTGGGCGGTCGTATTTGGTTTTATTGGTTTTGGATAATTGAGATCACACTTGGTTAGTCTTGCCTCGGTCAACTAAGGACTTAACCTTGCGAGCATTTGAACTGAGTCTCTCATCATACCACAAGCTCCGTAATGGGACGGACTTAGCTGAGTAAAGCGAAAATCTATTCTTTAGTCTTGTCGTGGTGGTGTGAGGCCCGGAGAAGCGGAATGAGAACTCACATGGCGCAAGAGGGGCCACAGGTGTGGTAACCAGTCCCTCCGGTGTTGAAACCTTAGCGAAGCGATCTTGAGTTTAGATGGAACTTTGGAAAAGGCTTCGTTCGGTTATTTGCCTTGGTGGTATTTGACCGTATCTTGTGGGTAAAGTGTATAACCTCTGCAGAGTGTACAACCTATTGAATAGCAGTGTTCACGTAATGAGCATCGCTTGATTACTGGTCAAGGGTTAGATTTTCATAAAATGAATTGTTGATGGAAAATGCTTGGGTTGGTGATGATGAATTTGACTTAGGATGGAAAATGAATTACAATTGAAATGCTTGTGAAAGCTACTATTCCTACTACTATTTTCTTTGCTTTGCAATCTATTCTTGTTTATTTGAAATCTTTGTCTTTGCTCATGAACCATAGCCTATCCTTTGTACTAAACCATGCATGTAGAATATTAGAATTGCATTCATGCATGACTTCTTTGAGTGCTCAAAGTACTCACCCCACAACAACACAACTTCGTTGAAGAAGAAGCAAACCACCTTTCAGGAGGAGGAGTATCGGGAGGGCCGACAAACTAGGGAAGCGAGCCCGATCGGTTACTCGTGGCAAATTGGTTGGCGCCACGAGTTTATTTTATTTCATTGCATTTGAATATTTTAATAAGTCTTGCGCTCTACTGCGTATCTTTGTAACTTGACCATAAGGTCGATCAACTAGTTTGAGTATTTAATCAAAGTACTTATTATTAGTTGGTTATGACCGTGATATGTACCAATGTTGAGGCTGTGTGCACTAAGCGTGATCTGGACTAGCGTGATCCTTGGCGGCGTCTGGGGGCCACCTGTTGAGGCGACGCCCGGCACCTTGAGGCGGCGGAAGCTTCGCTTCCAAATACCTCCCAGGCGCCGTGTGTAAGAAAGGGCGAAAGGCGTCCCGGCACCAGTAGCCGGACCTCTTGCCCTCGCCGCCATTGCCCCGCCACCGCGCCACGTCGAGCTCTTCCACGAGCCTGGCGGTATCGAGGCTGCCAGCACTGCCCGCCCTTGCTGCGGCCGCCCGAACCAGGAGACGTCTGACCCACAATTGGTGTCGGTGGGGGC